>SJYV01016118.1:106858-126939 GCA_006410875.1 Neotragus pygmaeus | reverse complement strand
AAGCTGAAACTCCAGTACTTTGGCCACCTCATGCGAAGAGTTGACTCATTGGAAAAGACTCTGATGCTGGGAGGGATTGGGGGCAGGAGGAGAAGGGGACGACTGAGGATGAGATGGTTGGATGGCATCACGGACTCGATGGACATGAGTTTGAGTGAACTCCGAGAGATGGTGATGGACAGGGAGGCCTGGCGTGCTGTGATTCATGGGGTCGCAAAGAGTCGGACACGACTGAGTGACTGAACTGAACTGAACTGAATGCCTCAAGGATATGTTTTTCCTTAAGCTCTGCACTAATGATTATATAACAACAATGTATCTTGCTTGAGGACATGTTTCTCCTTCTTAACTGGAACTTTCTGACTAATCTCGTTATCCTAAGACTTATGCCGTGGGTGTAGGTCTGGTAAAAGTATATCAGGCCTTGATAAGACTAGCAAGTGGGACACTCTCCGTCCTCCTTCTGATGTCTGAGTCAGAAGCTTTCTTTGTCCTTTTTATACTTTAATAAAACACTGCTACACAAAAGCTCTCGCGCAATCAAGCCGGTTCCTCATCCCAAAGCTAAATTTTCTTCTTCAGAGATCACAAATCTGACATCGTTCACCATAAGCCATCACTGACAGGTCGTGGAGTCCCAAAAGAGTCAGACACATCTTCGTGACTACACAACTAATCAAAAGAAAAAAAAAGAAAAAAAAGACCAACCCAGACTGAAGGATGTTCTAAGCACACCTGGCCAGTACTCCTCAAGACTGTCAAGGTCAAAACCAGGAAACTGTCACAGACGAGACAGGGGAGTTGTGACAGCTAATGAGGGAATCAGGATGGAAGGTGTTCAGGAACTCTGTACTACCTTTGCAACTGTTCTGTGAAAGTTACCCTAAACAGAAATCTATCATGGGGCNAGGTCAAAACCAGGAAACTGTCACAGACGAGACAGGGGAGTTGTGACAGCTAATGAGGGAATCAGGATGGAAGGTGTTCAGGAACTCTGTACTACCTTTGCAACTGTTCTGTGAAAGTTACCCTAAACAGAAATCTATCATGGGGCTTCCCTGGTGGCTCAGAGGTTAAAGCATCTGCCTGCAATGCAGGAGACCCAGGTTCGATCCCTGGGTTGGGAAGATCCCCTGGAGAAGGAAATGGCACCCCACTCCAGTATTCTTGCCTGGAGAATCCCATGGAGGGAGGAGCCTGGTGGGCTACAGTCCATGGGGTTGCAAAGAGTCAGACACAACTGAGCTACTCAAGATAGAAGGTGTTCAGGAACTCTGTACTACCTTCGCAACTGTTCTGTGAGCGATACCCTAAACAGAAATCTATTATAAATGCTCAAAAATAATTCTGAGAAAGGATGTTTCTACCTTGTTGAAATAAGTGTCTAAAAAGAAAATATTTAGAGCTGACAAGGATGATGGGTGAATAAATAAAGCTGATAAAGTTATCTAAGCAGATGATGTTCTTAAATCTTTGCCTATTCTGCTGTAAATTTCATTGTTGGCTTCCAAAAGAAAAGCTGGAGAGTCAGGTGAAACTAACAAGCAATTTGAATTTAAAAAAGAAAGTCTTTAGAAAAATGTAAGTGCCGGGGTCCAGCCCCCGAAGGATCCAGGGGAACCTGAAGGAAAAACAGCATCGGCAGATGATTTAGAGAGAGAGATAAGGAAAGAATATTGTAGATGAGAAAATAGAGGAGAGAAAACAGGCTGATATTCCTTGGTTTACATAGAAAGCCAATAAAACTTCGAGACAAGAAGTTTGCCCTGTTCACGGAGGCCACAGGTGCCTTCCCGGTCTCCCGAGGGAGTGAAGACGTAGAACGTCTTCCCGTTCAGGTCTCAGAAACCCGGGCAGATAAGTGAACACAGGGAGCCTCTATGCTCCAAGGAATCAGCCTGAAAAAAAGAGGGAGAGGAAGAGAGAGAGAAAGAAAGAGAGAGAGAAGAAAAAACACGGGATGACCAAGCTTTTGCGAGGCCCCATAGCTTTATTTTTTTAGGGTACTTTTATACCGTGTCTTATACATAGAGGGAAATGAAAGATGCAAAGTCATACAAAGTCAGCCCAAACATTACATCTGTTTTGTCTTTATTGAAACCAGGATTTTTTCTGCAAATCTTTCCCATAAACAATATTGTGTACATTATCTTCTGGCCTTGGAGGTCTGTGAACATTTTATGACCCTCNGAATGCAGGGAGCCTCTATGCTCCAAGGGATCAGCCTGAAAAAGGGAGAGGGAGAGAGAGAATGATTGACACGGGGAGACCAAGCTGCTTCCGTGAGTGAGGCCCCATAGCTTTATTTTCAAAAAGGACTTTTATACCTTTCCCACAAATGATGTTGTGTACATTATCTTCTGGCCTTGGAAGCCTGTGAAACATTTTAAGACCCTCTTTTGATAAAGGCTGCTCAACCAGAAAACTTATTTTCCCTTGAAGTGTTTTTTTCCTTATATTTCTAATCTATGTCAGCCTCAGAAAGTATTAAACAAGTTACATTTCTCACGGAGCAAAGGTGCAGTGAGTTACAAGAAAGAGCCAATTAGCTCAAAAGTCTGATGTGGTTAAATTCAAGGCTACACTTGTTTTTCTTACATTCCAACTATGTTAACTAATGCACTCTCAGGTGCACAGTGGATAAGAGATATGGGAAATTAGCAACAAGCATTGGCCCAATAATGAAATCTTACATGAGCACTACTGTAATAACTTTTAACTCTTTCAAAGTCTCTATGTTTTAGGCTTTCTATGCCTCTCACAGTTGAGAGGCTGTAAACAATCATATGCGTAGCTGCAAGAGTCTGGATATACCTGCCAAGCAAGCTAGAATGCTAACAGAGGGAGCTTGATTTGAAATATTCCTCTCATGTCCAGGAGACTTATTAGCTATAGCCCTAAGTTGATTTTTTCTAGAGAAAGGTGGCCCGTACAGGGATAGCCCCCTGTTAATGTCAGAGGAGTTGGTGAAAGTCATGAAATAATAAAACAGACAGATTCTGGTTTTGGGGTAGCTGCTTGAGGAAGCCTAGGGAGCCCATTGAGTCCTTAAGCCTTGCTTAACAGTTCTCTTCCACACGACCTTTGTTATGGATGGGATCTCCCATGGTGGCTCCCGGCATGTAAGCCTCCACCAAGTCTATGTGACATGAAGAGCTACACAAGGGAAAACGTAACAGTGGATTTTTTTCTGTGTCCTTTCACCCATGTGCAAACATATATCCAATGTAACACATAGCATATAGCTAATGTTTACACAACTGCTCTGTCCATTACACCTTGATTTCCTTGTAAGGCAGTATTCTGTAGGTTGAAAAGTAGTCTTTAGAATCACTGGTGTGTGTGTATTAGTCATTCAGTCATGTCCAGCTCTTTGAGACCCATAGACTGTGGCCTGACAGGCTCCTCTGTCCATGGGATTCTCTAGGCAAGAACAGGCAAGAAGGGTTGTCATTCCCTTCTCCAGGGGATCTCCCTGACCCAGGGATTAAATCTGGGTCTCCTGCATTGCAGCCAGATTCTTTACTGTCTGAGCCATCAGGGAAGCCATTTAGTATCATTAGATATAACATAAATAAATCCCAAGTATTCCAACTTCCTAGTAGGGACTTTAAACATTTATCTAAATTGTGCTTTAATCAAATTAGGTTCTACTAGCTAATCTTCCAATGTGCCTAGGTGTATTTAACAGGTACTCAATGAATGTCACAAAATGGTGATATTTTTCACTAGGGTGAAAAGAAAAAAATGTGTTTTCATGGAAAACTCTGCACTGCCTATAGCAAATCCTTCCATGTTATCTGATATCAGCCTCTCACTGCCCTTAATCTATTTTATAACTTGATTATTTTAGGTACTTCATAGCAATGCAAAGTGATCCTTCTGTAGAGTTATGCAAATTAATTCTGTCCAGGGGAGGAGCCACTCTCCCCTTCACCTTTGGAAAAGGTGGTTTTGTGTCCAACTGCAAATTCAAGACCTTTTTACTCCATTGTTGGAGAAGGTCATTGACAGTATGTGACCACAAGTTGACCCTCAAGCTGGACCGGGGCAAACAGAGGCTCCTCATAGCTCCCCTGTCGTTGAATTGTAACTCTGCCCATCATTCCCATAGTGGAACCATTTTCAAGGATGTAAACTTGAGACTGAGCAACTGAACTGAACTGAACTGAACCTTGAGAGAGTAAGGTGTTGTTGAGACATTCTGAATCCCATTAATATCTCCATATAAACTTTTAAGATTCTGGCAGGCAGGTGGTTGCTGCTGCTCTTAACTAACTCTCTGCAACCTCACGAACTGCAGCACGTCAGGCTTCCCCATCCTTCACTATCACTCGGAGTTTGCCCAAGTTCACGTTCATTCAATCAGTGAGGCCGTCCTACTATCTCACCCTTTGCCACCCCCTTCTCCTTTTGCCTTCATTCTTTCCCAGCATCAGTGTCTTTTCCAATGACTAGGCTCTTCGCATCAGATGGCCAAGGTGCTTCAGCTTCAGCATCAGTCCTTCTGAAGAATATTTAGGGTTGTCTCCTGCTTATCTCCTCCTGTTTGATCTCCTTGCTGTCCAAGGGACTCTCAAGAGTCTTTTCCAGCACCACAATTAGAAAACATCAATACTTCAGTGTTCAGCCTTCTTTATGGTTGGACCATAAAGAAAGAAGGCAGGCAGGTAAGGAGATAGTACACTGGATCTGTAGCCACCCAAGACAAGTTCCCTTGCTTATTAAACCTGCTGGCGACCAATGTGATGTGGCCTGTCCTCTGTGTATGGTGTCCAGTTTGCAAACCAACATCCATGTTGGTTTTATTTATTGCTTTGGTTTTTCTCTTTTAACTGTTGTAACATTTTAGCAGGTTCCTCTTATTAATAAGTGGTTAAATAAAAATTTCTGAACTCATGTTCAGTTGACATCTGTAGAGGAGTTACAATTTATCATCTGGGGAAAATGATCCTATAATAAGGGTATGCATTTTCTTTTACTCATCTCCGTATTCTCAGTGTCTGTCCTGATTGATGATGTGTACTAAATGAATAAATGTAGAAAAGAATTGATACTATTTCAAAAACTCAAGGAAGAAATCTTGCAAACTGAGATGAAATTTGATGAAGACATTGGAATGCCTACCGAAGGTCTTCATAGAGCTGTAAAGAAGGATGAAAGTTCCGATGTAAGGTCAGTGGTATTTTCCTGTGGGAGACAGCTGTAGCCTTATCCATTAAGAGCCAGAATCCAGCCAGTCTTTATTTACAAGGAAAAATAGCTACTTCACTCCCTACTTTTACTGCCATAGGCCGTTTGATCCCTGGTACGGGAACTATTTTAGAGAAAAATATAAAAAAGGATGATGCAACTATGAGTGCAAGAGGACCTGGGTATCAGTCACGGTACATCTGAGACCAGCATTCTGAACCTGAGGCACCTAAAATTTTGTACAAGGTTGATAACTTGAGTGGCTTCAGATATTACCCTGAAACCATTACCAAAAGTAATCATTGCCACTTAAAGGATGCTAAGAAGCCTGTAGCAGAGCTGTTTACCATCAGCAATAGTCATCCTTAATGCACACCTGCTAACTACACAAATAGTCGAAGGACTCATTACCCAAAGGTCATGCTTAATACCACATCTTTTAGATTCAGACCAAACTAGGCTCCAACTCTTGCATGTATTGGCTACGTGATCACAGAACTAGGAGGGGAATTTGCATGGAAACCTGGGTCTAGCATACAGCATCGCTCAATAAAAGTAACTCTTACATTACAATTACTGGATAACTGAGATAAAGTTGTTTAGTTGCTAAGCCGTGTCCCACTCCTTGTGACCACATGAACAGTAGCCCACCAGGCTCCTCTGTCCATGGGGTTTTCCAGGCGAGAATACTGGAGTGGTTGCCATTTCCTTCTCCAGGGGTCTTCCCTACCCAGGGGTTGAACCCACGTCTCCTACATTGGTAGTCAAATTCTTTACCACTGAGCCACCAGGGAAGTCTAAGATAGATAAAAAATCCCAAAGAAATTCAAAAGAGAAAACAGGATGGAGTGTAGTTATTTCATTTGCGATTATATTCTAAAATTTCCTTCATTAATCACCATTGTTATTTAATGATCATTCAGCCCCTATCCCTGAATTACTATTGGAAAGTTGAAGCCGCTGGAAGTTGGTGAAGGGCTTTCCCAAAGTAAGGTGTTAAGTGAATATCAGTTTCAGTTTTATTAATCGAACTTAGACCTCCAGACTCAGAACTCTCTGAAATCCTGCACCAACTCCCAAGTCCCAATCAGATGGCATGAGGGCAGCTTTCTGCTTCAAATATTATTATATATAAAATAAGTTACAAGGATATATTGCACAGAACAAGGAATATAGCTAATATTTTATAACTATAAAAGAAGTATAGTTTAGAAATTGCGAATCATTGTGTTGTACACCTGTAACACATAATACTGTANGCAGCTTTCTGCTTCAAATATTATTATATATAAAATAAGTTACAAGGATATATTGCACAGAACAAGGAATATAGCTAATATTTTATAACTATAAAAGAAGTATAGTTTAGAAATTGCGAATCATTGTGTTGTACACCTGTAACACATAATACTGTACATCAACTATACTTCAATAGGGAGTTCCCTGGCTGCCCAGTGATTGGGACTCCAGGCTTTTACTGCCACGGGCTCAGGTTTGATCCCTGGTTGGGGACTATTTTAGAGAAAAATATAAAAAACAATGATGAAACTTTGAGTGCAGGAGGACCTAGGTGTCATTTTCAGTGAACCTGAGACCAGCGTTCTGAACTTGAGGCCCCTAAAATTTTGTACAAGGTCAATGACTTGAATGGCTTCAGATAGTTGACTTCTTGGCTCCTTGTCAGTTAGATCAACTATTTTTATAAAATTTATTAACTAAGCAATGATATCGGATCACGTTCTGAAATGGAGGGGGATGCCTACCCATTCATTATAGGATTAAGACTGCAACTCTTCACAAAATTATAGAAATTAAAACCCTGACATTTATATGCTTGTTAGCTCATAAAAGGCCTTCCTTGAACAGAGGCGAAAGAATTAGTCTCCTTTTCTTCTTTTAGTCTTGCAATTAAGTGTGTGTGTGTGTGTGTGTGTGTGTGTGTGTGTTTGTACATGTGTTCAGCATTATGTAGGTATTTGAGGAATAAAACAGAAAGGAACAACATATAATCCCTATGAACTAAGAACCTAATAAAGAACCATGTATGTCCACACAAAGTCTTATACAAACACGTTCATGGTAACTTTATTCAGAATAGTGGGGATCTGGCAACAGTCAGGAATTCACTAATAGAATGGATAAACAAGTATGACATATTCATACAGTAGAATATGACTCAGCAACTAAAGAACAAACTACTGACACGCATAGCAGAATGGATAAAATCTCAAATACCATGAGAAGTGAAAAAGGACCTTTACACAAAAGAATACAAATGTAATACCCTGTTTATTTTCTGTTCTAGGCTGGTGACCCTCCAACCTTTTTGGCACCAAGGACTGGTTTCACAGAAGATAATTTTTCCATGGCCTGGGTCAGGGGGATGGTTTCAGATGCTGCTCATCAGAAACGTGCAACCTGGATCCTCCCACACGCACCCACGCGCATTCACACTAGGGTTCCTGCTGCTTTGAGAATCGTGTTGTCACCACCGATGTGACAGGAGGCGGCGCGCAGGCGGTCATTCGAATGATGGGAGTGACTGGAAATACAGAAGAAGCTTTGCCTTCTCACCTGCTCTTCACTGCCTGCCATGCGGCCGGGCTCCTAACCGGCCACAGACTGACACTGGGGTTGGAGACCCCTGTTCTAGACAACAGGCAGAACTAATCTGTGATGAACAAAATGTCTGAGCCGAGGCAGCCTGTCTGCGTGCGTCTGTGAGTGCTGTAGGAGTAANATGCCTGAGGTGACTTAACACGCGTAAGGAAGCTGCCAAGGTGAGGAAGGAACCAGCAGAAGGAATAGGTGAAGCCACCCTTGAAATTCACAGAGGGTCAGGACAGTTCAAGTTCCCCTAAGACAGTAAGAAAAGATGCCCTAACACACGGGGTAGAATCCTCAGCGAGTCTAACTCTAAACTTGACACTGTTTTGGATCTATCCAACAACACTTTAAACAAAAAACAAAAAAACTCTCAAGAGAATAAAATTATTTCTAAGTAACTCATCTGCAGTTCAGTAAAAAGCCCCCAGGTATTCAAAGGATAACATTTAAAAAAAATTCAGCACCAAAAAACAAAAAATTCATATTGCATGGCATTGAATCAAGATTTACTAGGCATGCAGAGAAGCCTGGGAAGAACTTCCCACAACAAACAGAAAAATTAATCAATAGAA
This sequence comes from Neotragus pygmaeus, assembly GCA_006410875.1. NCBI lineage: Eukaryota > Metazoa > Chordata > Mammalia > Artiodactyla > Bovidae > Neotragus > Neotragus pygmaeus. Next base: position 118,567 of record SJYV01016118.1, on the reverse strand, counting down.
AAAAAAAAATGAAACAGAAAATAAGAATTAGTACACAAGCAGGGCAAAACAGTATTACCATATACTTTCCACATTCAACAAAGCAGCAGAAAGCATAAGAAACATAAAAGACACACAGTACAAATTCTCAAGAAGAAAAATAAAATCTGTGATGAGAAACACATTGGACAGAATTGACAGCAGATAAGACATTGTGGGGGAAAAAAATTAGTCTCACTATATAAAAATGGAAACTACCCCTAATGAGACATACAGAGAATAGAAGGCTGAAGAAGAAGAGAAAAAAAAACAACAAAAAACGATGAACAGAACATCTGTGAGCTGTAGAACAAGGATTGAATGGGTATCCAAAAAAGAAAAAAGAAAGGAAGGTGATGAAAATATTTTAAGAAATGACGAAAATTTGTTCAATTTTTCAAACTTGATGACAACTATCACTTTCCAGTTGAAGAATCTCAGCAAACCCTAGAAAGATGATTCATGAGATACTTTCTGTATATTTGCAGTGCTAATTGGGCATGATAGGCAGCCTCCGAATTTATAATCCTGGCCTCCTGGTGCTCATGCCCTTGTGTAACCTCCACCCACTGCATATGTGATGAACTGATTGATTTGTATCTAGTGCAGAGAGCGAGGCAGAAGTGGAAATGAGATGTCATTTCCATGACTAGGTTATAAAAGGATGATGGTTTCCATCTTGGTCTCTTTCTCTCTCTGATCATCAGTTCCCATGATGTGGGACACACAGACACCAGGCAGGCAGCCCATATGGCTAGGAACTGTGGTCTGCCCACAACCACGTGAGTGAGTTTGGAAGAAATTCTCTAGCCCTGTTTGAACCTTGAGGAGACTTGCATTCCTGGAAGACAGCTTGACTGAAGCCTCATGAGAGATCCGGAGCTAGAGGCACCCACCTAAGCCACCTCAGGACACCTGTCCTGTAGAAACTCTGTGATAATGGATGCCTTTTGCTTTCAGCCACTGAGTTTTGGGGTAAGTGCTTACACATTGACAGATAACTAATACATTGGGGGTATATATATATATTCATGTACATATATGTGTATATACACACACACATGAATCATAAATAAAACACTTTCTATAGATTGTCCTCGAAGTAAGTATTCCAGAAATATCTGCAAAACAAATGAATGTTTAAAAGATAAGACTTTATACACATATATATAACTATAAATGTATATATGTTATAAATATATGTATATATGTATATAAATTATACAATATACATACATATGGTATATTTACACTCACATATATAGTGTGTATACACACACACATATATCTCAACTATTTTATAAAGATAGAGACAATTTTTTAAAGGTTCCTTTTATGTAGCCCTGGTAGCTCAGCTGGTAAAGAATCTGCCTGCAATGCAGGAGACCCCGGGTTGATTCCTGGATTGGGAAGATCCCCTTGAGAAGGAAAGGCTACCCACTCCAGTATTCTTGGGCTTTCCCGGTGGCTAAGAAGGTAAAGAATTCACCTGCAATGCAGGAGACCCCGGGTTGATTCCTGGGTCAGGAAGATTCCCCTGGAGAAGGGACTGGCTACTCACTCCAGTATTCCATGGACAGAGAAGCCTGGTGGGCTACAGTCCCTGGGATCCCAAAGAGTTGGATACAACTAAGTGACTTTCACTTTATGTGGACCATTTTTAAAGTCTTTATTGCATTTGTTACAATATTGCTTCTGATTTTTATGTTTTGAGGTTGTGTTTCTTTTCTTTTTGGCTGAGAGGAATGTGGGATCTCACTTCCCCGACTAGGGATCGGCCCCACACCCCCAGCATTAGAAGGTGGAGTCTTATTCACTTTACCACCAGGGACATCATGAGGAGGGTCTTGAGTGAAGCTTTTTAAGATTGGTAAGGATATTGCTATGAGAGGGATTGCTCTGTGATGAGGATTCTTTACAGAGGAGACAGTATTTTATGTGAGCTTTGAGGGGGACAGAGTTTGGCTACAACGAGTCTAGATATTCAGAGTGAATCAGTCAGGTAATAGGAGAGATGAGGAATCAAGGGATTTGTATACTAAGCCATGAGCAGAATGCAGTGTGAGAAAATGAGAAAAAGGACACAGATGGAATAAAAGACGCTTTTTTTGTACACAGATAATTGTAACTTCAGTCTTGGGCTCATGTGATAAAGATATCACATTAACACACAACATTAATTCTTGCAAAGAACACTTTTTACCATTATACTCTTTATAAACATGGAGCATATGCACGTACTTGAGCTGAATGGACAGGGATGAGCTAATAATGAATTTTCTTATTCTAAGAGAAGTCAGATAAGGCGGAATGATAACTACTAATCTCTTCATGAAGCAGAGTATTGCTATATTTCAAAAAGCAGCAGTAACAGTTACACCTAGAGAGAGTTGTGATCACAAAGAAGAAAAATCTATTTTCTTGTCTGACTTACAGCTACAAGTGTTATGAACTTTGATCATATTGGGCCCATTTGATTTATGGTCTATCGAGCCTCACACTTTCTGATTTTCTTGTCCATGGTTTATAGCAGTTTTTCCTTGCCAATTTAAATTCCAACTTGCTTTAAAATCAACAGTGTTCATCGATCACTTGCCTTCTCATTTTTAATTTCCGCCCTTTAGACGTCCATTTGCACTTTCTACGGTGCTAATTTTGTCCTTTACTCTCCTGCCATGTTTCATCACTAAATGACCATGGAAGCTTCCAGGTCGTTGGGACCACAAGTCACAACCAGCGCACCTTGCTAAGATGAGCACGTCAGAGCTATGAAAAACACGTGCAGATAACATGGCAATGTCTCCAACAAGCATTTTAAATGCTGGCCCTCTGAGCTTGCTCTCTCTGACTCTACAATTTAGAGAAACAGTCGATTAACAAAACTCACGTTAACAAAAGTCTTCAATTTAACAAAATTAAATTTCATGTAATACACTCAAATACAGTTTATTCCATTGAGGTGGTGTCGTGTTGGGATTTTCTTCCTTCTCCAGAGAAGTTATTTCATTGCTAGGGAAGAAAGTGTCAGAAATGAGGCAAAATGGACACAAAATGTAAAAAAAACATGGAATGTTTTAATCTCCTGTAGAAGGAAATGGCAACCCACTCCAGTACTCTTGCCTGGAGAATCCCATGGAGGGAGGAGCCTGGTAGGCTACTAGTCCATGGGGTTGCAAAGAGTGGGACACAACTGAGCAACTTCACCACCACCACCAGCATGTAACTTGAATTCCCATCTTAGTTTTATGGAATTGCTGAGCTGAAATTCCTGAGCATATCTTACCAATGAATGTGCAGGATGAAGCATGTTCAGTTTGAAATATAAAGTTGGGATTTTCAAATAAGAGGTTCTAAAGTAGAATCATGTTTTGAAAATTCATCAAGCAGGTTCTCTCTTCACCAAAAGCCATTAGGAGAGACAGGTCACAGTCTGTTCTGAGGGTGGGTGCAAAGATCATTGTAAAAAAAAGTCAAAGCTACAACTAAGTAAGTCTGACATTGAGCGAATAGGCTGAGAAAAATAGGCTCTCTTCTTTTTAAATGATCGAAAATATATTTTGTGTTGAACTAAATAGGGTTTTATCCTTCCTATTTCTCATTTTAATATCAATCTAATAGTAAGTTCCAACTAACAAAGCTATTTTTCAAAAGAATAAGTGCTTTGCAGAAGGTATAATTTTTCAGTATACATAGTTAGGTATTTTCCAATAATACAAAAGACTTTACTTCTGTATACTGGAGAATAAGAAATTAGTTTTGAGATCAGATTTCTTACTATTCTCTATTTTGGACCCAGATTTTTCAGAAAGTGGCAACAACAGTCATTTTAAAGATGCACCTAAAATATCAGTAAAGCAGAAAATTGTATACAGAGCCAGCCTGAAAATGTTATTACACACTTAAAAAAGCCCCATGAGTTTTCTGACTACTCTTCAATCCATTCATTAGTGATTCTGTATTTTCTTTGTAGGTCATTGCTACAGCCAGTAATTGGAGGCTTCATGAATTAAAACTTAAGTCAAATTATACGTCCCAGGTCACAAACATAGACTGGAGGCTTGAAGTCCAAAACTTATTAATGTCTTTAACCAAAAGTGTTGTTATTATTTCTATGTCCCCATATTTAAATTTTAGGATTGCTTGAGTGAACCATTAGGGAACTATGGCTGAGCAGGTCTGGCGTCTTTGCCTGAATTGATCTTCACTCTCCTGTTGAGTGTGGGTTCATCTCAGTGCTGTGAGCTAGGCTTCCCACATCAGGATCTCCTTTCTCAGCACCTGGGGCTCTGAGGAGCCACTGCTCCTGGTTCTTAGGTATTTTCTACTTGATCTCCTGCACCTGACGCTGGGCCTGGCAGGTACTGCTGTTAGAACCTCCTCCCTTTGAAAATATCCTGCTTGTTTACATGGTTTTCTCCTGTACCCAACTGTGAGCCCCTGGAGGGCAGAAACTATCATATTTTATTTATCTTCTATCCATAGTGTTTATCTGAGAGCTTGGACACATTGTTGATCAGGGAAAACAAATGGCTACCTGGCAGCTGGCCACCTGCATGCTTTGGCCAGCACAGAAGTTAACAAGAATAGAATTTGAATGCCTTTATGTTAGCCTGTGCTCGGCAGGTTTGGACAGTCTCTATTTTCTTGAACGTGGCCACAGTCACCCATTGATCTCACCACGTTGGTCCCTGTGAGCATCCTAATGTGTGGTCCTCGTTGTAGCCGCTCACTGGATATTAGTTCTGCAGATAAGTGTCTTGATAGGTGTGTATCTATCTCATTGCATAGAAAAACATGATCTTAATACCCTGACCTTGAAAATCCTTTTATTTTCAGGCCTAGGGCAAGTCAGAAAAATATAACTCTATTACACAATGTATGAAAAAGCATTTCTGAAATATTTGACAGAGATGGGTCACCCCGAGCATTCTTCAAGTCAAATTAGGACATCTAGGTTGCTTCAGTGTTCTAGCTATTATAAAAAGTGCTGTGACGAACATGGGGGTATGCCTCTTTCAATTGTGGTTTTCTCAGGGTATATTCCCAGGGGTGGGATTGTTGAGTCTACTGGTTTTTAAAGGAATCTCCATCTACTGTTCCCCATAGTGGCTGTATCAACTTACATTCCTACCAACAACGCAAGAAGTTTCCCTTTTCGCCACATCCTCTCCAAATTGTTTGTAGATATTTTAATGATGGGCATTCGGATGGGTGTGAGGTGATACCTCATTGTAGCTTTGATTTGCAGTTCTCCAATAAGGAGCGATGCTGAGCATCTTTTCATGTGTTTGTTGGGTATCTATCTGTCTTCTTTGGAGAAATGTCTGTGTAAATCTTCTGCCCATTTTTTTTTAATGGGTTGTTTATTTCTGGTGTTGAGTTGCATGAGTTGCTTGTATATTCTGGAAGTAAGTCCTTGGTCAGTTGTTTCATTTGTAATTATTTTCTTCCATTCTCAGGGTCCAAATGTAAAATAGACAGCAAGTGGGAATTTGCTGTGTGACCTGGGAGCTCAACCTAGTGCTCTGTGACCACCTACAGGGGTGGGGTGGGGAGGGTATATATACATACCTGTGGCTGATTCACGCTGATGGATGGCAGTAAACAATACAATATTGTAAAGCAATTATCCTCTGATTTTACAAACAAAGGAACAAAAAACATTAGGCAGGAAAACAGATCCACATGAGTTACTTGTGGAACCCAGAGAATGCAAACCAACCAACTGCTTCGGAAAGCCTAGATTTGCATTCCTGAGATGGTACACAACTTCTGCCTTCCTCACTGGAATTTTAAAAGCAATGATCCTGGCTAACATTTCAAGTGTAAATTCAAGAAGCTGCTTCTCTGGGCTGATCCTAAGACGCTCCTCACTACAACCAATGGAAACACAACAGAGCACATTCTAGAAAAGTGATTCCACAGGGGGCCACAGCAACGATGTACAGGGCAAAACAGTCTCCTGTTCTGGCTCAGTCTGGAAGTGTTGAAGCACCTAGCTAAATGGATGTAACTCACATCACCAGTCGGCAATAAAAAGGACAGCCCTGAGCCAGACCAAGTTTCCCACGAAAGCAGCAAGTTGAACTGAACTGAACTGAAGCCATCTGATGAACCGGGATTAAAGTTCTCAAGGTTTAACCTCATTTCTCTATAATGATTTTAACATTTTAATTTCATTTTTATTTATTTAACATTTCAAAAGCAACTATTAGCATGTGTTCACACTGGTCATAGAAATTCTCACCTGTAGAAAGCATAATATCCGTAAAAGTGGAACTTTAAGGAGGCTAACGCCTGTGAATATTCCCAGCTAAATAGCTTGTGGTGGCTGTGAGAGGGCTTCCCTGGTGGCTCAGATGGTTAAGAATCTGCCTGCAATGAAGGAAACCCAGGTTTGATCCTTGGGTCAGGAAGATTCCCCAGGAGAAGGGCATGGCAACCCACTCCAGCATTCTTGCCTGGAAAATTCTAAGGACAGAGGAGTCTGGTGGGCTACAGTCCATGGGGTTGCAAAGAGATGGACACGACTGAGTGACTGACACTAGTAGTTTAAATACTAGGTTGGCCAAAAATTCCTTTTGGGTTTTCATGTTCCAGAAAAACGAACTTCTTGGCCAACCCAATAATTTGCTACATAGAATTACTATTAACATGACCAATAGTTGGTTTCCAAAGAAAGACTTTATAGTAAGTCTTCTTTCTGAGTAATTAGAAAGTAACACTCATTTCTGTTGGAGCCACACCTTTGTCAAGACGCTGAAACCCTACCAGCTGCCTGCAGGAAAACACACATCTAGTTGGCAGAGCCAAGCCTGGGGTGAGTCACTAAATTTGATCTTTTCACAACTGACACTATAAAAAGGGAATATGCTTTCTATAATCTGCCATGACAATTACAAGACAGAAAAAAAAATCCCTTAGTAAATATAATAACAAAGCCTATTTGCATGAACAATAAAAGAAATGCCATTTTCTCAATGCCCTGTAACAGGGTACACAAGCATCCTCCTTAGAGCACACGCTAAACATTGGCCACCTGAACTATAGACTAAATTCTGCCTTAACCCTGGCATCAGCTTCATGGCCTAATAGTTCTAGACTTACACGTTTATATTGCAATTGATTTTCTACTTCAGCTTTTGTTGGCCCAGAAATGATAAGAAGCACCAACAGAGATAAGAGATGCTAGGCACCAAGCCCTTAATATCTTTGTCAGTAGAGCTCAGAAACCTCTTTCTTGGGCATTCAAGGGAGTTGTCCTCCCAGGATTAGCCTTGAGCCCTTCAGTTCGAGCTGGACTTGTCTGACCTGGCCAGCTCCGTCAGGAAGACATGAGGAGGCTTGCCATGATTTCCTACCAAAGAGCTGGAGTTCTTGCTCCTCTGCATTTACAGACATAGTTTTATCTCTTTCAGAGAACACCCTGGGCAGAGGTTCTAGGTGACCACAAACCTCGTCCTGTTTAAATTGCTCTGGCTTATTTAAACAGGCACCATGTTGCTAATGTACCTCCATGACAGGGCTTCTGGGGGCATGAGAGCTCTGACAGCAAAGCAGCCCATGGGACCCAAAGAAGACATATCTGCCATTTCAGTTTTAAAAAGTGAAGTTATTAGACTGTCTTGCAACCAAGCATATGTTCCATCACCATACTCACAACAGGGCTGTTTCTTCAGAGGCCAAATATCTTGTTGCTCATGTGAATTAACAAGCAAGCCTTGAAAAAATTGGTATTCTCGATCTTATTTACAAAGCAGAAATAGAAACACAGATGTCAAGAACAAATGCATGGATGCCAAGTGGGAAAGGTTGGGGTGGGGGGGTGTGGTGGGAAGAACTGTGAGACTGGGATTGACATGTATACACTACTATGCATAAAATAGGTAAGTAATGAGAACCTACTGTATAGTTCAAGGAACTCGACTCCATGTTCTGTGGAGACCTAAATGGGAAGGAAATCCAGAAAAGAGGGAGTATATGTATATGCTTGCTGATTCACTTTGCTGTACAGTAGAAACTAACACAGCGCTGTGAAACAACTATATTCCAATAAAAATGAAAAAAAAAATGCAGAGAGTTCTGTTGTTTTTTAAAGAACTGCTGCTGCTGCTGCTAAGTCGCTTCAGTCCTGTCCAACTCTGTGCGACCCCATAGACGGCAGCCCACCAGGCTCCCCCGTCCCTGGGATTCTCCAGGCAAGAACACTGGAGTGGGTTGCCATTTCCTTCTCCTTCCCTGGTGGCTCAGAGGTTAAACCATCTGCCTCCAATGCGGGAGAAGAAGATCCCCTGGAGAAGGAAATGGCAATCCACTCCAGTATTCTTGCCTGGAGAATCCTATGGTCGGAGAAGCCTAGAAGGTTACAGTNTTCTCCTTCCCTGGTGGCTCAGAGGTTAAACCATCTGCCTCCAATGCGGGAGAAGAAGATCCCCTGGAGAAGGAAATGGCAATCCACTCCAGTATTCTTGCCTGGAGAATCCTATGGTCGGAGAAGCCTAGAAGGTTACAGTCCACGGGGTCGCAAAGAGTCAGACACGACTGAGCGACTTCACCTTCACCTTCTCCAATGCATGAAAGTGAAAAGTGAAAGTGAAGTTGCTCAGTCATGTCCAACTCTTCGAGACCCCATGGACTGCGTGGGACTGCGTGACATGGTTAACAGTGCCTATAAGACTTGGTTCAGTTCAGTTCAGTNATATACTCAGCTAAATTCCCCTTTAAAAGTTATTTTCTTTATAATCCCATAATAAGCACCAGAAGGTGACCACTCACCTCAACAGCAAAGAATATTGGATTTGTATTAATAGTTTCCAATTTGATTGGAAAAAAAGAGTATTTTATTTTTATATACATTGCTTTAATTACATATGTCCATGATCATTAATTCAACTCTTAAAACTTGGATTTCTTTTTTACTTTCAGCAAGATAATACAGAACTGTAGATTCTCCAACCATCTTAAGGGGCCTTAGGTAGCATAGTCAACTATAAACAAAAACATCCTTCTGCATCTCTCTGCAGTGAAACATGAATATCCACAATGAGTACAACATACAGAGACCATCAATACCCTCTCTTCTTGACAGGTTTTACCACCAAATGAGCTCAAGTCAGATTAAATTGTACTGCTATATCAATGCTGGAAAAATATTTTCAGAGCTTTTCTACTTCCTTATTGAATATAAGGGATGGTGGACATGTAGTAAGGATGGTCATTTTTTCCTTCTCAATTGGCTATTCATATTTATTCTTTATATAAATTTGTTGTTCACTTTTTATTAAGATGCTTGCTATTTTCTTCATTGGCTGCAATTGCTGTCTGCACATTGAAGATATTACCTCTTTTCTNTCTCCTTCAGAATGGACTGGTTGCATCTCCTTGCAGTTCAAGGGACTCTCAAGAGTCTTCTCCAACACCAAGGTTCAAAAGAATCAATTCTTCTGGGCTCAGCCTTCTTCACTCAAACCCTTTTTAAATCAAGCAAGTCATTGTAACAACAATGTATCGAAATCAGCCACTTTATGAGTCCAACTGCCGTTCTAAGTGCTGCTTGTGGTTATGCAGTTATACTGGTTAAAACAACAGGAGTATTTATTCACTGGGTGAAATATATTAGAAAGAGGTGGCTGACATGTATGGGCAATTAAAAACCAAGAACTCAAGGAAGATGGACAGAAGAGGGTAGGTACTGTGGTGAGAGAGAAGAGACACGACCTTAAATTTCTATGATCTTTCAGTGTTTCACTTTCTGTTAGCATTTAATGATTGAAAAGTGCTGTTAGTCATTTTCAACTTGTGGTTAGGCTACAGGAACCACAGAACAGGAACTCCACTGCGGCAGGGTTTTAGAAGCAAAAAGCTTTTGTGTGGGTTCATTTACTCTTTTAACTCGGTTGTATCCTCAGTCTCCTTTAAAGGTGTGGCAGCTATTTCTCCTACCCAGTGTGCCTCTTCCTTTTCTATGTCATTTTCCTTGTTTCCTGGGCTCTGGCAGGGAGTGGGGGGTAGCTGCATGGAAAACAGTGGGGAAAAGCCCAGGTTTGACCCCCTACCTCAGGTTTCTCTGAGTCCACTCCTCCTCACTTGATTCATTCCTTCAGGCTGGTTATTTCATGGTTCTGAGGTTAACTTTCCTCATCTTACCAGAGGGAGGCTATGAACTTTCTCTCAGGTTTGTGAGCATTAAACATGATCACATGTTTCATGCCAAGCACAGAAACTGGTGACCAGTTTTGCTCATCACCAGTAGCTGTTAATGAGAAGTGTGCTTTTCACTATGATGACAGCACTCCTAATAATTTCTTGTAAGTTTTCACGTTTTCTAACTTTTTATCTCCCCAGCCTCCATTTCCTACCCTACTCTTATCATCACCTAACTTCTCACGTGCTAAACATAGGCTAGAACATTGTGCTAAGTGCTTTATATAAATGAATCATTGCTTAGAATCTATGCAAGTGTATTACATTAATTCCAGGTGTGGTTTTTTTTTTTTTTTTTTTCCTCTCTCTTTCAAAGGGAGAGTTGAATTTCAGACTTTAAGTGAAGTTACTGCTTACACAACCAGTTGCCAAGCCAGGATTGGATTTGAGGTCATTCTGACTTCAGCCTCAGTGGAGCTCTTCTAAGCCACCAATTACATCAATTACACTCCTCACCAGCTCACAGACCCACAACAACCTATTGAATACCAGGTCGGTCTGACAGCCAGTTTAGCCAGTTTAACTCTCTTGTATCTAATTTCCAAGCTATTTTCCTGTGGGTGGTGGGGGTGTGTTGTGAATTCCCAACCTCCCAGCGTGAAGGAATCTTACAGAACGTCTGCTAAGCACCCAACGCCTTGCAGGGCACAGACCCGGAGCCCAGTAGATAAAGGTTTAATAAGAAGAGAAAGCGAGAGGGCAGAGATAAAGAGTAAATACAGTGCAAGATTATAGCAGGAGGAAAAGAAAAAGGGAAAAGGAGAAAAAATTCACGGGTAAGGAACAAAAGCAAATGTTTACTGAAAGCCTTAGTGCCAGTCATCGCACTTAGGGATCTTTAAGGGATTCTTGAGTGTTCCAGCAGCTCGAGAATGTCACCTCATCTTTCAAGATGAGAAACGGAGTTCCGTGTATTTGGTTGGCCGACTTCCACCATCAATGGCGCACACGTGGCACGGGTTTCATGGGACGCCGGCCTCTGGCACCTCTTAGGGTCTGCGGGGTAGAAACGGAGGCGGCTCCCCTCCCACTGAAACTTTGCTGCTGCGCTTAGTCGCTCAGTCGTGTCCGACTCTGCGACCCTATGGACTGTAGCCCACCAGGCTCTTCTGTCCATGGGATTCTCCAGGCAAGAATACTGGAGAGGGTTGCCAAGCCCTCCTCCGGGGGATGTTCCGAACACAGGGATCTAACACAGGTCTCCTGCATTGCAGGCGGATTCTTTACCGTCTGAGCCATTTAGGGAGAGACACGGTGTGCGCATCAGCGAGACAAGCGATTAAGCCATTAGTTGTTTGCCAGCCACACTGGCCCACACTTCGTTCTTACCCTGCACTACAACGCGAGGAATCTCAACTCCCTTAGCCAGACTTTTTGGACACATCTTTTTCCTGTGAATCAACTCAGACGAAGGAGATAAACGTAACCGCTTCCTCTTCACCGAGCCAGAAGCCGGCGGCGGCGCCTCCTTCCCGCAGCCCGCGGGGC
>SJYV01016118.1:0-100202 GCA_006410875.1 Neotragus pygmaeus | reverse complement strand
CCAGGAGGAGCCCAGAGCACAGCCCCACTCACCAGAGACTCCCGCAGCAGCCTCGGTTCTCGCCTTCCCCGCTCACGTTCTCTGTGTTCACAGACTCCGTCTCACTGGTGGGCATGCTGGCTGCGGGAAGAAGAAACGCTTTAGATGGTGCCGTGGCTCCAGGAGTTAGTGACTGACAGGCAAGCCTGGCGTGCTGCCATCCATGGGGTCACAAAGAGTCAGACACAACTGAGCGACCGGACTGAACTGCCTGGATGCCCTGCGCACCCAAGGATGGGACAAACGCAATCTCTGCCTCCAGGATGAGCCTCTGGGAAGCTGGCAGGAGGGTGAGGAACACGATGAAGGGTCCCCAGGGACCTGACTGGCAAAAGGACGTGCTGAGAAGCCAGGTGTCTCCACAGAGGAGACTTCACTTCCATGATCTGCCGAGGAAACCCAGAAAGTATCCCAACAGGAAAGGAAACCCACTATCCAACTTCCCAAGGAAAGAAGCCTGGGGACCAAAGTGAGTCCTGTCGCCGTCAGTGCCAGCTTACTCCTCTGATTTCCAGGTTTGCCCTGAGAGGCAGTCACAATGTCTCAGTTACAGCTACATCTTTTCTCGTCCCTACAAGAAGTACTCTAGAACATCTGTGAACAAACCTAAGATTTCATAAACAAATTCTTACTTTAAATATACTGAAGGAGTGGAGATATCATCAAGGGAGGAGCATATGAAGGTACCAAGCAAAGAATCTCTTTAAAAATGGAAGTATTCAACTCATTTTCCGTTAATCCTATCTGATGTTCTTCTGCCCAGCTTGTGAAGCCAAGATGCTGAAGAATGTCAGTTAGATTAATAAAAAAGACACTGTTGACCAAAGATGCCTGCACTAGAGCTCAGAATATGGTCCTATGGGGGAAGAAGGTTTTCTCCCAACCAGCGACCAGAGGGCAAAGTTGTCTGTGGTCCTAGCACATCGGTGTCTCCGGGCACTTCTTCCTCCCGCACAGCACGGCATCAAGCAGAAGCAGAGGAAAAGCTGAAACGTACCCACTCAGATCAGGAGGCCCAGGGACCCATTCAAGAGTCACCATCTGGCACATGGGTGTTTTCTTCTCCACTTGATTCAACCCTAGAAACATCAGCAACATGTGCTGGGGAGCCGGCAGCAGAGAAGGCTGGACACAAAGAGGGAGCCGGCTCTGCACCTGTCCTGGAGGACCCAGGGGAGAGGCAGCCCCCAAAGGACTTCGGTCCACCAAGATCAGAGCTGCCTCAGGGGTCTGGACATGTGCTGTAAGGAATGACTAACTCTGCTCTGGGGTTAGGAGCCGTCATCAAAAGTCGAATAATGGGAGAATCACCCCCACCCGTGCATTGTCTTTGCCCTGATGCATGATTGTGAACTGCAGCGACCTTCTGGTTTTGGAGACGGGATGGAGTCAATAGGAAGGCCTTTCCCCTGCAAGCCCTAACCATATGGCTCCTCCTCTCAAGGATGCCTGGGTTTCGGCTGACAGTGGTGCCTGGAGTGCCCTGGGGAGTAGTCTGAGGCCAGCCCAGACCGGAGCAGGACCAGAGAGCTCTGTCAGAGCAGCTGCACAGCTGTGGACCCTGCTCGGGGGAGAGACAGGGTGTGAATGGCAAAGATGGATGTGGACCTGACTTGATGTGCTCAGAGACCTGAGAAACACCTTTTCTGAGGCACCAGAGAAGACCCCTTCCCTTGTGTGAGCACCCAGAGGACTGAACCTGCCAGGGTGAGGGGGTCTCAATGGCCATCTCCGGGCACAGTGAGGCAAAGGCTTCAAATGGGAAGGCAAAATGAGCAGAATCACAGACGATATAATACAACCAGTACTCTCAGAATAACCCTTTTCTTCCTTAGTCAAGTCAAAAGAAACCAACTACAAATTTGATTCACTTTTTCACAACGCCACGCAAAAGCACAGACACAAAACCAAACAAACCATAAACAAAAACATCACAATCCAATCACAGAAAAACCGTAAACAAAAAGCTCCGTCAAGAGACAGAAACACACATACACAGGAGGCTGCTCATGCAGCTTGCTTCTCCACCACTGTTCCATGTCTGACTTCAGCAGAAAGACTAAAAGTCTTAAGAGTCAGCCAAGTTCAGTTACCGGTTACTCCCACAGGGTCACCCTTTTCTTCAGGAACAGGACAAAGAAAATCATGGTGGGAGCCCCTTACAGATATGACCAGGAGGCATCTCTGTGGAATTTCTCTTGGTGGTTACTGCCGCCACGGACAGAAGCTGAAAGCAGCAGGGTGNTTCACAGGAGAACTGCCTCCTGGTGTTGTGTTTATAAATTGATGTGAGCTTTTAAATACATGCAGATGTTGACATTTCACAATGTGGATAAAATTCCTGCTGAGCAAGTGATTGATGCTTTTTTGTTACTCATTCGTTCATTGCTAAGCATTAGGTGCATTTGTCAAATAGATCTTTCAAGGGTCGACAGTATGCCAATGAGGTTGATGTTTTGTTTGATGTGATCTTGGGGAAACTGGAGTGACTTGTGCTGGACATTCTGCTTGTGCCCCTGGGGGCTTCTGACACTCCACCTAGGTACCCTCCTCTAGTGGATGTTGAGTCTTGGCCTCCTGAGGTGCAATAGCAGTTGATGCAGTTGATGCGGTGGCAGTCGGAATAGAGAGGGCGTAAGGAGGACTCCCTAGCACCCTGCAAACTGAAGTCCTGTGCACAGCGTCCTGTGCTTTTGAACAGAACACTCAGCAAGGTCATCTGCATTCATTCCAGTAGGAAGCCGTACCGACGTTCATATATGTCAGGAAAGATAGGTTGGCACTTTGGTTAAACTGTTTTTTTTTTTAAAATGCAGATTTTGCTGACCAGTTCTGGATGTCTTGTCAGTGTGCTTTTGGTAGTTTTCTGGTGTAATGACATCCTGAATCTAGCCAGTTGGAAAACCAACAACCTTGCCTTGAAATGTTTTTTTGGTAATGGCTATGAGTCAGGCCAACTCAGTGAGAACTTATAAAGCACTGTTTTTATTGTTGCTTTTAATGTTGTGTAATAAAGCATGAAACAGTGTGAAACACTGTAGTGTGAAACAGTGTAGAGCAAAACCCCTTTTACAAACACATACATTAACCCTGTACTATGTGCAGATATATGAGTGAACTTCCCCGGTAGCAGTAGCTCAACATGGTAAAGAATCTGCCTGCAGTGCAGGAGGTGTGGTTTTGATCCCTGGGTCACGAAGATCCCCTGGAGAAGGAAATGGCAACCCACTCCAGTGTTCTTGCCTGGAGAGTCCCATGGACAGAGNGGTAGCAGTAGCTCAACATGGTAAAGAATCTGCCTGCAGTGCAGGAGGTGTGGTTTTGATCCCTGGGTCACGAAGATCCCCTGGAGAAGGAAATGGCAACCCACTCCAGTGTTCTTGCCTGGAGAGTCCCATGGACAGAGGAGCCTGGAGGGCTACAGTCCACAGGGTTGCAAACAGTCAGACACAGCTGACACGGCAGCCCACAGTATGTGAATGTGTGTGTGTGTACTTTTTGTTGTTTTGGAGATGAGCACTAGAAACTTACTAGTGGTTACTTTATGGAAATGGTCTAGTCGGCGCTGAGTCACTTTTCATTCCGTGCCTCTCTGCATGATTACAATTTCTTAAAGGCACACGCGGGAAAAATATCCCCATGGTTAATTGGATGGTGAGATGATAGGTCTTTTATTAATGTATTTCACATGTCATTAAAACTCCTTGGACATGAGAATATTAAAAATACTTTGAATTTGTTTAACATTCTAAAGCTTGTAAAAAGTATTTAGTATCTTTTGTTAGATTTTATCAGCCAAACATCTTTGTTAGAGATCCAGAAACATTACAGTGTCTGGTAGTTGGAATGATTAAGCAGAGAAAAGTTTTCAAAATTCTTACCTACTCAGCCTTCCTGGAAGCCACTCTGACGTTTGTAGGACTTCGTCATCTCCAAAGCTTGGGCTCATTATTTTTAAATGGAGATGAAAATACTTACCTTGGGCTGCTGTTATGCTTAATAATAATAATCCCTGAAGAGTGCCTTGTCAATAATAAGTACTTTATAAATTCCTCTTTGGGCTTCTCTGGTGGCTCAGTGGTAAAGAATCTGCCTGCCAATACAGGAGACATGGGTTCGATCCCTGGGTCAGGAAGATCCTCTGGAGAAAGGAATGCCAGCCTACTGTAGTCTTCTTGCCTGGGAAATCGCATGGACAGAGGAGTCTGGTGGGCTACAGTCCATAGGGTGCAGAGTCAGATTTAGCAACATTTAGTCGCTAAATGTTGTTTAGCAACTAAACAACAACAACAGCAAATTCCTGTTATTCAAGGAAAACAGGAAGTCTGGCTGCTTGGTAATGAGTAAGCCTGCAGAGGTTTGGGTGAGTGAGTGCCCACATGTTATGGGAGCTTTTACCTGAAGGTCAGACCCCTTTACAGCTGGCGTTTTGTTCTACATTTTCTTTCAACCAGAATAAGAGTAAGAGGAGGCCAGGCAGGAAGCAGGAGTAGGAGCTGCTAGTAAATGACAGTATTTCAAAAAATACCTGGAGACACATTTTAGAGAGCAGTAAAATTTATCCAACTCAGTCTTTTTTATCCAACTTGAGGCCATTCTCTTTAGAGATGAGACGTCACTTTTCCTTTAAAAATTTTTTTTGGATGTTTAGTTTCACTTTTAAGTTATTTTTTCCTTTTGCATTTTTAATTAAGTCTTTAGAGCAGAAAGTGGATATTGGCCATGTACACATTCTATTGATTGTGCTGGATTTAGCATTTTCTTGGTGATTATGGTATGATTTGATGAAAGCCCAGCCACTCCTGCGGAAAACCTGACAATGTTTCGTAAATATATATGGATGAAAGAATACCTTGGATGGCTGTCTTTGGAAGGTGACAGCTAATCAATGGCTTTATTGAATTTACATGGCTACATTTCTGGTTGCAGAAAAAAAGAAAGAAAAAAGGATTATCCATGATTTCCTGTTTATATAGGACAAGAGAGAAAATAGGAGTGGTTCCAAGTTTCATAAAACTTATCTCTTTGGAGAGTCAAGATCCATCTTTGTGAAAAGATTATTAGTAGTACCCTCTTGGGAGCAGAGAGGATTTTTTTTTTTTTTTTTTTAAAGGCAGGTGAGGTCTGTTTCGGCTGATGGAGAGGGAAAATGTGAGCTGAGTTTGGAAGGATGGAGAGGCAGTGACCCTGAAAAGCTTGTGGAGGTCGCCAGGAGACATCTCACTGTTGATCTCTGTTCCTTTCGTAGTCTGGCCGCCTGCAATTTGACTGAAGGACCCTTTGCAATGCTGCTTGTTTTAGGACTGGGTACTGTGAGGCAGGAGGTGAAGTGACAGAGACTAGGGTCAGGAACAAGGTCAAGGTCAGGAACACGGAGTTGGGCCTCTGGACCTGAGTCTTGGCTCTGCTCTGTGTTGGCTTTGTGATGCCGGGAGGTTACCTAAACTCTCTGGGCCTTAGTGTGCCCGTCAGTGACAGAGGCTTCTAATAGTACTTACTGCCGTGGCAGTCCAAGCATGGGCGGGAAAAGAATTTCCAGCCCTAGAGCATTTCAGAAGGGAGTGAGTTTATTAAGAACAAAGAGCAGAGATAATATGGGCACTGAGAGCGTAGCCGGCTGATCTCCTGACAGGCCAGGGAGATGCTTTGTGTGTGTGTGTGTGTGTGTGTGTGTGTGCACACGCGCACGTGCACGCGCGACCTTAGTGTTGTCTAACTCTTTGTGACCTCAGGGACTGTAGTTGCCAGGGTCCTCTGTCCACGGGATTTTCCAGGCAAGAATTCTGGAGTGGGTTGCCATTTCCTCCTCCAGGGAACCTGCCCAACTCAGGGATTGTACCTGTGTCCCCTTGCATACCCAATTTTTATAGCCTCCAAATTAAAGAAAATTCCTCCTGAAAAGGTGGCATTAAGTGATTGGTTAGGACACTATAGGGTGGCTACTGACGTGGTCATTTTTGCCTAATTTGGAAACTTGCTGGTGATGATTGAGGAGCTTTTAACAGAGGTTACAAAGAGACTCAGTTCCTAAGATGACCTTGGTTCTGGGCTCCACTTTCGTGGCCTTGGGATAGGACTCCACACCTCCACTATAGGGTTGTGAGGATTAAATGACAGTATACTTAAAGCGTTTGGTACGTGATGTCTATTGCACCCAATGCCCCATGTACTCCTCATGGAGTAGCTACAGCAGCTGCTACTGCTGCTGTTTTTATAACATCAATGATTGCTCAGTCATGTCCAACTCTTTGTGACCCCATAAACTGTAGCCCGCCAGGCTCCTCTCTCCATGGAATTCTCCAGGCAAGAATACTGCAGTGGCTGCCATCTCCTCCTCCAGGGGATCTTCGTGACCGAAATCGAACCCACATCTCCTGTGGCCCCTGCATTGGCAGGCAGATTCTTTACCATTGAGCTACCTGGAAGCCTAACATTGATGGTGGGAGGCTCATTTTAGCTAGAATGAACCAGAAGGTGTCCTGTTTGCCCTTCTTAATAGAACCTCAAAGTTGCTTCATATTTAGAAATGCGCTTGCAGTATGTTAGCTCCGTGGGAAGACTGGTTTGGGTATTTCTGATCACTCCAAGCCTTTTCCTAGCTGATGTCCTAGTAAATGAGTTGCATAGTACATGGGTTGAGAAACTATAGGAAATTAGGAAAGTTCATTTGGGAATTATCGATATAAGCTATTATATAATAGTGGCCACTTCATAGAGCTGACACTGTTCTTGATGGAATCAAAGTGGTGGGGAAAATCGATGTAGCCTTTTTAAAAGATAGATGGTTTTAATATTGATAATAGTGTTCCTTACCTTTTCATTTGAGAGATGCTGCTATAATGGAATGCTTTATAAATACTAATGTGTGCTGACTGCATTTTGAGAGTGAGCGGTCCCTTTGGGTATTTTGAGACAAAAG
Organism: Neotragus pygmaeus; assembly: GCA_006410875.1. NCBI lineage: Eukaryota > Metazoa > Chordata > Mammalia > Artiodactyla > Bovidae > Neotragus > Neotragus pygmaeus. Next base: position 93,244 of record SJYV01016118.1, on the reverse strand, counting down.
GTTCTGTGATCTGGGCAAATGTCTCTGTAACGCACAACGGGGAGATTTAGAAATATATTCTTCAAATAAAGAATGTTTCAAATGAGTGTGGGAAACAGTCATTAATCTGTATTTTAAAAACCTTTTTTAAAGAGTTTTTTAATATTAACAGTTGTGTTTTGAGCTAGATTTTATTTTAAAGTTGAAGTATAGTTGATTTATTATACAACAAGAGCTGACTCACTGGGGAAAAAAACCCTGATTCTGGGAAAGATTGAGAGCAAGAGAGAAGGGAGTGACAGAGGATGAGATGGCTGGATGGCATCAGAGACTCAGTGGACATGAGTTTGAGCAAACTCCGGCAGATAGTGAAGGACAGGGAAGCTTGGTGTGCTGCACACCATGGGGACTTAAAGAGATGTGACTTAGTGACTGAATAACAATAACAAAATTATGTTAGTTTTTAGGTGTGTAGCAAAGTGATTCAGTTATGCATATATATGTATCAATTCTCTTCCCTTACAAGTTATTACAAAATCTTCAGGATAGTTCTCTGTGCAATGCAGTAGATCTTTGCTGGTTATCTATTTTAAATATAGTAGTGTGTAAATGTCAATCCCAAACTGTTAATTTATCCATCTTTAAAAATCTTCATCAGTCAAGGAACGGCTTGGTGCTTGGTGTGTGCATGTATGTGTGTTATGAATTTTGATTCATTTTCAACAGTTTTCCTCACTTGATTTCAACGTTTGGATTAGTTCAGAGATGATTAGGTGCTCATACATCCATTCCTCACAAACGCAACTTGGAAGCCTCACTTATTATCTTTACTTGATCCTGACATGCTGTGGGGACACTGTCTCCAGGAGCCTTAGGATTAAGGGGCATCTTAGATGACTGAAATCCAAATATCAATGAGAAGAGATGAAAGGGGCTGGGTTTGCAGGCTTTTGTAGTCATGCCCGGTGCTCGGATCTTGCAGTTCTTGGTTGAGGGTTTCAGAGATGAATTACGTGGGCTTCATCCTGTGGTGGAGCTCAAGGGCTTCACTGTCAACTTGCTGGCCATGATTTTATAAAGTTAATAGACAGTGGATCATTCCGTTATGAAATGAGTGGGGAAAGCCAGAGACGACGTGCATGCTCTCCCTCTCAGCAAGGTGACACCTGGCTCTCTAATGAGGCTGTATCAGGACTAGTGGTAGTTACCGAATTAACCCTCTGTATACGGTACAGGAGCCTGCTAACATGCCTTATCACAGAGCAATAAATATATTGCTTAATGTTATTTAATCAGTGATTAAACATGTATTAAAGAACTTAAAAGCACTTTGAGACTTTTCAGGTTGATGGAGTATACTGGTCTCTAGGTGGGCATAGGGTTCTGGAAAATATTCATTCACGATACAGTAGAAGGAGTTGCCCTCTAAGGCCCTCTGTCCCTCCTTCCCTTCCTTCCTTTTTTCCTTCCACCCATCCATCCAGACTTAACTGCCCTGTGCCAGATATTGTGCTGAAGATGCAGATGTGGACTTGGCCAATACAGCCCCATCAGAGGACTTAATTATGGCTGGGGAGTGGGAGGTGGACTGGGGAGACTAAGTGAACAGACTGATGAGATGATTTTGATCATCAAGGCCAAGCTGAATGTCAGGTGTGACAGAGACTATGGAACAGAAATGAAACTTTGTACCAAAAGGTCAGGGTCAGGCTTGTAAGGAAGTGATGCTCTCGATCTGGAACCTGAAAGAGCCAGTGTTTGATAAATAGGGAGAACAGATTATATTACTGCCCCAAAAGCACAGGCTCCCTAGACCTTCAACCAATGTTTCAGTTCAGTCCAGTTGCTCAGTTATGTCCAGCTCTTTGTAACCTCATGGATTGTACCATGCCAGGCTTCCCTGTCCATCACCATCTCCTGGAGCTTGCTCAAACTCACGTCCATCTAGTCGGTGATGCCATCCAACCATCTCATCTTCTGTCATCTGTTCTCCTCCTGCCTTCAATTTTTCCCAGCATCAGAGTCTTTTCCAAGAAATCACTTCTTTGCATCGGGTGGCCAAAGTATTGGAGCTTCAGCTTCAGCATCAGTCATTCCAATGAATATTCAGCACTCATTTCCTTTAGGATGGACTGGTTGGATCTCCTTGCAGTCCAAGGGACTCTGAAGAGTCTTCTCCAGCACCACAGCATCAATTCTTCAGCACTCAGCTTTCTTTACAGTCCAACTCTCACATCTATACATGACTACTGGAAAAACCATAGCTTTGATTAGGTGGGCCTTTGTTGGCAAAGTAATGTTTCTGCTTTTTAATGTGCTGTCTAGGTTGGTCATAGCTTTTCTTCCAAGGAGTGAGCATCTTTTAATTTCATGACTTCAGTCACTGTCTGCAGTGATTTTGGAGCCCCCCTAAAATAAAATCAGCCACTGTCCACTGTTTCCCCATCTATTTGCTATGAAGTTATGGGACAGGATGCCATGATCTTCATTTTTTGACTGTTGAGTTTTAAGCCAGCTTTTTCACTCTCCTCTTTCACTTTCATTAAGAGGCTCTTCAGTTCCTCTTTGCTTTTTGCCATAAGGGTGGTGTCATCTGCATATCTAAGGTTATTGATATTTCTCCCAGCAGTCTTGANAATAATAATAAATAAATTAAAACAAGAAAACACAGGTTTTATATTCTGGTAAATACTAAGTTGTAGACATATTTGTTGGATGGAGGAATGAATGAATGAATTTAAATTGTCATTCTTGTCCTTTTAAGAGCAAACATTACTTTATCACTGAACACAACCTTGGATGACTGATGACTCTTCATTTAGAAACTAATGACTTTAACCAGAGAGAATTTTCAAACTCTGTTGCATTGCTTGTAATTTCAAGTGTCACTGTATCATTTTGCTAAAACTTGAAATTTTCAGATAGGTTTAATCTGGCATTTTTATAAAAGATGTATTACACTTGGGAAAGGTCAGTAATGTGATACCAGGCATGGCAAAGCTGAGATCGATGGAGACATAACTTTTCTGAATCACCCACTGGGGGATCAGACATGTTCTTCCTCCTCTTTCTAAAGACGACTCTCAGAAGATAGCACTGGTGAATACTTTTAAAATAGTCCCTAGCATTTTCATCTTACAGCTGCACATTGCATTTCCTGGGGAGATGATCCATCTAATCAGGACTGTTGATTGAAATGATTTCTAATATATCTTTACTGAAGGCTGCGAAGTTTCAAGTTTGACCAGCCAGACACCTTGGAGACCTGAGAGAGAAGCAGAAAGTCTTCTTTAGATTTGTTACTGTTTCAAGTAGAGAGATTTTCTTCTGTGGGAGGGAGATCTTTGTTATTAACAACCGTTTAGATATAAATGGCTATAAAGTTAACTGTTAGTTTTTTTTAGCAGTTTTGTTTTTGTCATAGCCCTATCACCATTTGACATAGTAATGTTTTGATAATTATTTATTGTACCTGTTTTCCCTGTGTGCTTCGTGGCTCAGTATTTTCTGACTCTTTGCGACCCTGTGGATGACTGGGTTCCTCTGTCCATGGGCCTCTTCAGGCAAGAGTTACTGGAGTGGGTTGCCATTCCCTTCTCCAGGGGATCTTCCCTACCCAGCGATCAAACCCAGGTCTCCTGCACTACAGGTAGTTTCTTTACCCATTGAGCCACCTGGGAAGCCTCTGCTGCTGCTGCTGCTAAGTCGCGCCAGTGGTGCCTGACTGTGCGACCCCATAGACTGCAGCCCACCAGGGTCCCCCGTCCCTGGGATTCTCCAGGCAAGAACACTGGAGTGGGTTGCCATTTCCTTCTCCAATGCATGAAAGTGAAAAGTGAAAGTGAAGTCAATCGGTCGTGTCCGACTCTTCAAGACCCCATGGACTGCAGCCTACCAGGCTCCTCTACCCATGTGATTTTCCAGGCAAGAGTATTGGAGTCGGGTGCCATTGCCTTCTCCCTGGGCAGTGATAAATTCCATTTAGATAAAGACCTCCAAGTAGGGAGAGTGTACGCTGTGATGAGGAATCCTGGGGTGTTTCACTAGGAGGAACTGCAGGAGGTCTCTGGGCTTTATGTTGGATGGTTTTAAGGAAGAGCCAGTGGAGGCTGGGACCACCTCCATGCTGGGCACTGCCCTGAAACCAGGGCAGTTTAACAACTGGCTGTTCCAGTAATCTTTGCACAGGAGAAAGGAAGAACAAAGTTGGGGGAGCTGTTCTGAAGGAATTAATCAGGACTTAGGGGTTAATACACTATTTGGCAGTGATGGCATGATCTTGGCAACGTGTCCTCTGTTGACTTTGCTGCTGGACTTCTCTCTTTGTGGATGTTTAACAGTGTGAGTTTCAGGAGGGACAAATCTTTTCTTCCCATGAAGAGTTTTGTCTTTTCCTCACGACCACATTCTAGTGTCCAGAACAATTTTTGACAGATGGCAGGAGTAAAATACACACACCCGTCCTCTCCTCCCATGTCTGTTGGAGGAATAACAGCTATTGTTGATGAAATACTTTTCTTTGTCCTTAAGCTGTTCCCCTACAAAATACGGGGCTCCTTTCATTCAAAAACAAAAGTCCCTGTAGATAACTTGTAAACGTTTGTGTGGCATTGTCTAGGTTGATGGGCTGTTAAAATATCCCTGGTGAATATCAGCAAGGCAGCTGGCTCAGGGACTGGTGTATTTTCAGTGAGTAATTTTCAGCGAGGTTAAGTTGAGAGAAAGTGTAACTTTCTCAGGTTCATATTTCCTGCGTGGATGGATTAAAGATGTGGATAATGTAAGATGTGGTATATAGGGTTTACCCTTTGCTGTTTCGTCACTAGATTGTGTCCGACTCTTGTGCGACCCCATGGACTGTAGCCCGCCAGGCTCCTCTGTCCATGGGATTTTCCAGGCAAGAATACTAGAATACGTTGCCATTTCCTTAAGCTTTATTGGAATCTGAATAACCAGAAAACCTAAAATGTAAAAGGGAAATAAACCAAAGAACCTTTGATCCTTTACGCTCATCGCACTCCTCTGACTCTTGTGTGGGATGGTCTCCACAGCACCCAGTGTGATCCTTAGATTATACACCACGTAAGATCTAAACTCTGACCTACCTTCCGTCATCTGTCCCTCCCTGCTGCACAGACTTCCCAGCTCACTTAAAATCCGAAGTCTTGGTTGAGCCAGCCTCTTCCCTGATGTCACCTCTACCTGCTGCCACTGGGTCCTGCAGGTCTGGTTATACTGACTTCTTTGCTCTTCCTAGGTGACGGGGAGCATGCTTCTGGATTTGGGCTTTGCATGGGCTCTTCTGTCTGTCTGGAATTCTCTTCCCCAAGTAGCCAGTGTTTCTTCTCCTCCTGGTCACTTGGAGGTCATCTCCTGTGTTCCCCCTTCCTCTGTGAGGTGGCTCTGTTGACCACCGCCCTCCCCATGCATATGTAGCCCACTTCAAGAGAGCAGATGCCCCTCATTGACCTGGCCTCTGAATTGATGGATATAATACAAGAGGTCAAGCAGGCTTGGGAAGCTGCTCCTGGGAGTCCATTTAAAAGAACTTTCAGAGTATATGATATACCAGACTGAATTCAACCTTATCTTCTACATATTTTGCATCTGCATCAGGCCATGTGTTTGCGGCCATGAACTGAAGGCATTACAAAGAAAACTTGTTTTGTTTTGGAAATGTCGTCCTTGAAGGAATATTTATGGTCCGTTTGGCATGTTGACCTTTCAGTGTGCCTCAGCTGGTGAGGGTTTCTAACCATGTGTGTAATTCATGGTGCCACAGCTAAACTAAGGCTTCAGTGAACCAGATTTCTCTAACTCCTTTATGGTAATCAGATCTACCTTAGTGATGTGAGCTTGAATTCCTGCTCTAATAATGAGTGACTTCTCTCTTAGTTGTGCCTAGTAGCTAAGTTGTGTCTGACTGTTTGCAATCCTGTGGACTGTAGCCCACCAGGCTTATCTGTCCATGGGGTTTTTCAGGCAAGAAAATTCGAGTGGGTTGCCATTCCCTTCTACAAGGGATCTTTGCAACCCAGGGATCAAACCTGTGTTTTCTGCACTGCAGGCAGATTACTTACCTGCTGAGCCATTGGGGAAGCCCCTTTCTCTCTCAAAGGAGATGCAAATCGGTTTTTTTTTTTTTTCGTACTTCTGCCTCATCACTTGGGTACAGAGAAGGACATCTGTGTCTACTTGTGAGAATGCAAATTATATGAATGGGCCGGAAGAAGCAACAGGAACAGTGTATAGTGTAGTCTGTAAATGTTAGAGTAAACTTGAGACAGGTTTGAAATTTGAGACATTTATTAAAATTCCTCAAGGGAAATACCGTTTTACAGAGGTGGCAGCAGTGCTTACCTGTTTGAAGTCACATTTGGATTTTTTTTTTTAAACAAGCTTGTTGCCTGTTTTAGCTTGTCTGTCTGGTTTGTATTATGTTGTTACCTGGTAGTTTTTTTCTGAAAGAAGAGACACAGTTCTGAAAATAGTCATTGCCTAAAGGGGAAAAACAAATTCTTTTCTTAGTATTGCAGGCTCTTTGACTTTTTTTTTCCCCAGCAGATTAAAGCATTTCATTGTCCAGGAGCTCTGGAACTGGTCTTACCTTGCTTTTTTGATCATACATCCTATTAGCAGACACTTTTTGAGCAGGCACACCCAATATTTACTTATAAATTATGTACATGTGCTGTGATAGTACATATATTGGTAAACATTCACAAAAATAGAAATTAAAAAAAGACACATGAGATGGGTCAGAATGGATGTTCGAGTGTTTTCTATGCACGTCCCAAGGCTGTGTTGGTCCCTCCACGGGGCTTGCTCAGGCCACCCTGGGAACTCCCTCCCCCAGCCCAGAGTCCTTCTTGGGTTTGCAGGATCTCCATGCAAATGCACGGGGAGAAGGTGCTCAGATGCCACACAGGGAGGCTGGAAGGAGGGTCTTCTGTTAATGGCTGTGCTAAACTTACTGACTTCTCCATTCTTCATAACATGTTATAGGGTGCTCAGTGCCTGGTATGGGGTGGTGACCGGGATGAAAAAGTTCATGTTTCACGTCTGTTTCTGTTTCTATTCCTGCAGCTGCTACTGATGCTTCTTAAGTCTTAACCAGAATTTCAAAACTGATTTTTTTTTTGAAAATGGAAAGTTCTCACTTAAAAAAAATTATGTATGTTAATTGCTCGGTTGTGTCTGACTCTGTGACCCCATCAACTGTAGCTTGCTAGGCTCCTCAGTCCATGGAATTCTCTAGGTCAGAATACTGGAGTGGGTTACCATGCCCTTCTTCAGGGGATCTTCCTGACCCGGAAATAAACCCGGGTCTAGTGCATTGCAGGCCGATTCTTTTAAGTCTGAGCCATTTGGTAGCAAATTCTTGACCTTTACTCTTAGGAAGCTGCTTGGTTTCCATCACATTTAGGGGGAATCTTATTATGTTTAACTATGGAATGCTGACTCAAATACCGTTTCGGTTGTTTAACATACAATACTTTCTAAAATTTTAAGTTCTCTTTTCTGGAACCAACCTGGTCTAAAGTTTTCACATAAGAAATGTGGAAATGTGCTGCTCCTGCTTCTTTGAAACCTAATCACCCTGTTGTTCAGGGTCTAGCTGTAAGACCTGAGTAAGGATACCTGAGTTTTGAGGGTTTTGATTACTTGAAAAGACTGACTCAAAAGTCTCTGCCACTGAAAAGAGTGTACCTGCGCTTACTTGGTCACTTGTGCCAATGAAGTCATTTCTGCCTTACTGTGGGATAGGACAGTAGACTGCAGCCCTCCAGGCTCCTCCATCCATGGACTTTTCCAGGCAAGAATACTGGCGTGGGTAGTCATTCTCTTCTCCAGGGGAATTGTCCTAATCCAGGGATCAAACCCAGGTCGTCCACCTTGCAGGAGGATTCTTTGCTGTCGAGCCACCAGGGAAACCAGATGATTCTAGTGTAACCTGTAATTGCCAGATTATTGCCCTGTCCAGATCCCTTACCTTTGGGAAGCAGCATCTGATCTCGTTGTCCTTCATCTCTCTCAATCCCTCTGGCCACCAGCTGGGTCATTTGCCTTATCTCAGGAATATATGAGAAGACGCCACGCTGCTTCTATGCCTGGCCCTACTTTAGTCAGCCTAACTTCTTCCCTCATCATCTCTGTTTTGTCTACCTGCAGAATCTTGCTGGACCCTCCTTTCTGGTGATTCTGGTCACTGAGGATCTCAGTAGAGATATTAAGTCTATGAAAAATTACTCTCCAACTCTGTATCCAGTGGGGCTTCCTCCAGCATGCTGTATTCCATTTGAGAATGCTCCATGGCCTTAATCTGTCCTTCCCACAGCTGCAGGCTGCCCACTGAGACAAGGCAAACTCTGCATTCCTGCTGTTCAGCTGTTGGCATCATCTCCTCCTCATCTCTTGATCCTAGGGCGGAGCCCTCTTAATAGGCTGGTGTCCTTCTTGACTGTTCCTGCCCTTTTCGGTCTGACCCCTCATCTTCTCTCACTTTCCACCGCCTGTGGAATGCTAGGGCATAGAGGTTGTAGCCAAGTAGTCCGTGGGGTTTCAAATGCCACATGAAGGACTGAACTTTTTCCTACAGGCAGTGCAGGAGCCTTTACAGGGAGTTCTGTCTTTCCTTTGCTAAGATCCTGGCTCTGGGGTTGCAAAAGAGAGAGTGCAAAGCACAGAGGCTTGAGGAAGAGGCAGAGACTCGGAGACAGCTCTGTATTTCATTCCAACTTCAAAATGTTAATTTAGTGGATGACTTTATTACCTGACTGGTAAAACGGTCTGGTGGAGTACAAAGCACATGGATCCTGAGCTAGGCAGCTACGGGTTTTAGTGACAGTTCTGCCAGTGAAAGCAGATCTGTTGACAGAGGGCAAGTTAATGTGTTAAGTAGAGACTTCAATCATTACTCATAATTCCTGCAGGATCTTTATGACTATCCTATAAATTAAGTTGGTGACATGTACTGAGTACCAGGAACATTGTACCCATCCAGGAACTGTTGTTTATTCTCTTCCACTCAACTGTGAGGTGTTTGTACTGTTGCCCAATCTTGTGAAATCCTAGCTTCCGAGGTTGATTCTTTGATATTCCAAACAGCATCTGTGTTAATGGACATAGATAGTATTAGATCATGTTAGTAAAAGGAATACTTTTGCTAATCGTATACTAGGCTATTAAATAAAATCCCTGCTTAACAGGTATTTATGCCTTTTAGGAATGAATTTGTGCCATAGTTTAAAACTGATGATAATCACTTNAGCATCTGTGTTAATGGACATAGATAGTATTAGATCATGTTAGTAAAAGGAATACTTTTGCTAATCGTATACTAGGCTATTAAATAAAATCCCTGCTTAACAGGTATTTATGCCTTTTAGGAATGAATTTGTGCCATAGTTTAAAACTGATGATAATCACTTCTTGGCCTTTGAGCAAAGGTCAAGTGTAAAACTAGAGATAAACATGTTTCCCATTATGCATAACTTTGGATGGAGCATCTTGTTTAAGACGGTGCTCTATGTGAGGTTATAAAACTTTGTTGAATAGGAAAAAGTATTTCAGGAGTTTTAAAAACATAATTTCTTGTATATGTCAATCCATCTGATTGAACAAATATTTCATTACTTTTGGGAAATTAATAAGTTAATGACTTATATTCTTTCTCTTTAATTATTGTCATTATACATTTTCCTTGAGCAATATAATCTGTTTTTTATTCAGAGAAATTTAGCCATTTTATTATTCTTTTTAAAAAATATTTATTTGGTCACACTGGGTCTTAGTTGGGGCACGTGGGTTCTTTTGGTTTCAGCATGTGGGATCTAGTTCCCCCACCAGGGATTGAATCCGAGCCCCCTGCTTTGAGCATGGAGTCTAAGACACTGGAGCACCAGGGAAGTCCCAATTAGCTTATTTTAAAACATAAAAAAATTAATTATACTTAATGAATTTTTGGTTAATGTCACATAAAATACTTTAGTGTTACTATCAGTAAGTGAAACTTTGTACTAGTATTGTTACGAAGTTATCATTACATTATTTCTTGGTGGCCTTTAGCATGTGTAGGGTTTGCTAACTGAGCTTGCTCTGCTAAGAATTGTTTGAAGGTTGCACTTTTAATTTGTGCAGTGTGTGTATGTACCTGTGTTCTAGGTGTTGTATTCCCCAGTCTGTCACATAGCAACTTATAACATGAACTTTTTCTTTTGGGAGATGACTAGGACATTGCCGGAAATGTGTTATCCTATATCAGTGGTCAGAATTAATGGTCTGTAAACTGGCTCCTAATTTTCACTGTGAAGACAAATTAAGTAGTGATTACAAAATTTATATAAGTCATAGCTGCTGTGTTTATAGGTTCCACTTAATATGCATTTAAAATATTTATTGCCTCTTAAAGTGTATTTTAAAAGGTTTGTATTGTGCGATGGAAAAACAGATTATTTTTTGTTTCTATATAGTGCAAAATAGAATCTTGACTTAAATCTTTGTGATCATAAACCTTTTGGTGGAGCAGAACAGGACACATTATACACTTGGGTTTTTGGCTGAATACTGAGTGAACAAAAATGTCTATCCAAAGAGACATATAGTTGATTCTCATTATTCACTATAACACTATGTCTGGGGATGTTATGAACAACAGGATGACCAAGGAAAAGCAAAAACTGAAAAACTGACACCTTTAGTTCAGTTCAGTTCAGTCGCTCAGTCGTGTCCAACTCTTTGTGACCCCATGAATCGCAGCACACCAGGCCTCCCTGTCCATCACCAGCTCCTGGAGTTCACTCAGACTCACGTCCATCGGGTCGGTGATACCATCCAGCATCCTGCCCTCAATCCCTCCCAGCATCAGAGTCTTCTCCAGTGAGTCAACTCTTCGCATGAGGTGGCCAAAGTACTGGAGTTTCAGCTTTAGCATCATTCCTTCCAAAGAACATCCAGGGTTGATCTCCTTTAGGATGGACTGGTTGGATCTCCTTGCAGTCCAAGGGACTCTCAAGAGTCTTCTCCAACACCACAGTTCAAAAGCATCAATTCTTCGGCGCTCAGCTTTCTTCACAGTCCAACTCTAATGTCCATACATGACCACTGGGAAAACCATAGCCTTGACTAGATGGACCTTTGTTGGCTTCAAAAAGGTTATTTGTTTACAGTATGAGAGCTGAGACAGGAAGGGAGAACATTGCTTTGCTCAGCCTCGATTGGGAATGTATGTGTTGGGCAACTTCAACTTTTTGTCACCCTGTGCATGTTTGTGAATGGACCTAGAAGGTGCTCCTGGGAAAAGTCACAAGTATAGAATTCATGAGTGATGGGACTCAGCTGTAGTTAGCATAATGTTGAGACCACTTGTGTACCTTGAATGATGAGTTGAGTAGTTAAACTGTTGCTTCCCGAGAGCTGGATCTGGTAACAGTGAGTAGATCCAAGCTTTCCTGCCTGGAACGGCTGGGTTCTCTGCCTGACAGATGGAGACCTGTCAGATGCGCCTTGCCGCTCCTGGGTCCCAGTCCCTGCCTCCACTTGCATGAGTTCCCATTGGCCTGCCATCGCCCTGCAGTTAGCGTCCCCATCCTATCCTATCCTAGTCTGAGTTGGGAGACATTAGAATGTATGATTAAGAAAGCAAGCTGTGGATTCCCATGTCCTGGATTCCCATTCTTCCTCTGACACTTACTAACTCCCTGCCTTCTGGCAGGACTACTTAGCTTCTTTGCACATTCTTTTCTTCTCTGTAAAATGGGAATAATAACATTGGCTACCTGGTTATGTTAGTAGTTGTTGAGACAGTAAGTATTTCACATGTGTCAGATATTTAAGACAGGAGTTGGTTTATAAGCCCTCGGAGGTAAGCTGTTAATCCGCCTGGTTATCCATACCCAACTGGCCTTTTCATTTTTCTTAGGATTTTATGATACACCACCAATAAATACAACCCCCGCTCCAAAATTTTCTTTTTAAGGAAAAGAATGAAGGTGAAAGGTAGCAAAGTGTAAAACGGTGAAGCTAAAATGATACTGGAACAGACTGTTAGGTGAGGTGGGGAGAGAGGGACTCTGAATTTAGTCCTGAGTTTTGATCAGTTTCCAAAAAGGAAGGCCTGCTTCTCATTATCTTTTACATAAAAGCTGTTGCTCAGGAAGTGCGCGGCAGTTTCTGGAACCGGGTGGTTTCTTCTTGATTATTCATAAGACTGCTTGGTAGTCAGATGCCAGTCACACTGATTTGTAACGTATTTGTGTGTACCCACATCACTCTCTCACCCTGGGATCTTGGAGGCTGGGTGTTATCTCACTGATTTCAGATCTCCAGGTCTAGCCTGGAGACACTAACTCTGCTGCAGTGTCCACTTGTGATGGTATGATTGCCAAACACTTGTCTCTACAAGGGGCCTGTGTGTGTTCTTCCCCTGATTTTATCGTGGATCACAGGCACGCTACTCTAGTGCAGAGAAAGGCATTGGGCATTCTATAGAGATAATGAAGGCGTAAAAGGAAGATAAAGGGACAAAGTCCAGGGTGGCTTGTGTATGGGGCTGCAGTGACAGGGCCCTAATGCCATATACTGCATGCTTTTGGTTCATGCCTCTTGAGTATTAAATATTTTAAAGCACCCCCTCCGTGTATGCATTTGTTTACCCATAGACTGCATACACATGGCTGTTATACATACACATGTGCTGTGCTGCGCTTAGTCACTCAGCCTTGTGTCCATGGGCATTCTCCAGGCAGGAATACTGTAGTGGCTTTCCATGCCCTCCTCCAGGGGATCTTCCCAATCCAGGGATCGAACCCAGGTCTCCCGTATTGCAGGTGGCTTCATTGCTGTCTGAGCCACCTGGGAAGCCCAAGAATACTGGAGTGGGCAGCCTACTCCTTCTCCAGGGCATCTTTCTGACCTAGGAATCAAACTTGGGTCTCCTGCATTGCAGGAGGATTCTTTACCAGCAGAGCTACCAGAGAGACCCTATATACATTTTAATTAGCATTAAAAAGAGGTTGAAAAGGAAGGATGACTGTTCTCAAAGTAGATTATGGAGATAATCACATAGCTATAAAAATTCACTAATATTATTCACTCAAAATGGGTGAATTTTCTCTGCTATAAATTAGGCCTTCATAAAAAAAAATCTAAAAAAGGAAAGATGAGATGGAGATGGAATTTTCAGTATCTAAACATCTTAAAACCTATTATGAATATCAAGAACCCTTTTACTCTCACCTCAGTTATAGAGAACTAAATACTTATTACTAAGAGCAGTGTGGTTAAACATGGAATCTTTAATTATGTTAATCACTTAATTGTTTAATTAAAAAGAAAGCTCACTTTAGGAGTGTAATTGCAACTCTATCACTTTTGCCTGTACTTAATTTTCAGCGTTCTCTTTAGCTTGTAGTTTCTTTGCAGGGATCTTTTTCAGGGAANAATTATGTTAATCACTTAATTGTTTAATTAAAAAGAAAGCTCACTTTAGGAGTGTAATTGCAACTCTATCACTTTTGCCTGTACTTAATTTTCAGCGTTCTCTTTAGCTTGTAGTTTCTTTGCAGGGATCTTTTTCAGGGAAACTTGATAACATTTTAAAATTTCTTTAGCCAGATGTGTGACACACATGTACACACACACACACACACACCCTACCTTTCACTTTGCAGCACACACATCCTGAGAACCTATCTGTGTACTGTGAAATTTCCATTTTTCCCTCAGAGGATTAGGTGTGGGGACCACGTTCTCTTCCCTTTTGTGGCTTTATTAGTGCCTTTCACTAGGGGAATTGCATGCAAATACTTTTTGGTTTGTTTGTGTTGTATTTTTATTATAATTTCTTATCTGTCTCCTCCTTCAGGACACATGCCTCCTGAGTCCAGGGACTTCAGTTCATTGTGGACTTGCTAGCAATTTGACCCATTCCTAGCACAAATTCTTGGCTCAATAAATATTGTCAAGTGAGTGAATCAATCTGTATATTAAATTTTAGCAGTAATTAATGCTTCTCAATTTAAAAATAAAGATAAATATATGTAGAAGTTCTGTTCTTTCATTCCTGCCCACACTGAGATGCATGCACTCAACTTCGGAGATGACCTGTGAGTGGGTGGACTGTGAGGAGCAGGGAGGAGGTGGAAGGTTGGGGCCGCTAAGAAATATGCTTCACTGGGAGATCAGACTCTTCTGGCATCTGGATCAGACCCATTTTACCAGTGGGCACCCCCATAGCTCAGTGGGTAAAGAATCTGCATGCAATGGAGAAGACATAGGAGATGCAGATTCGATCCCTGGGTTGCGAAGATCACCTGGGGAGGAACTGGCAGCCCACTCCAGTATTCTTGCCTGAAAAATCCCCTGGACAGAGGACCCTGGTGGGCTACCGTCTTCCTGGGGTCTCAAAGATTCAGACATGATGGAGCGACCAAGCACACACGTACTTTACCAGTATCATGTTTCTCTGGTGGCTCAGTGGTAAAGAATCCGCCTGCAGTGCAGGAGATGTGAGTTTGATCCATTAGATGGGATGATCCCCTGGAGAAGGATATGGCAATGCATTCCAGTATTCTTGCCTCCTGAACAGTGGAGGAGCCTGATGCGCTACAGTCCATGACGTCACAGAGAGACACGACTGAGCGACTAAGCATCAGCAACACAGCAAATCCCTCTTTAGAACATCGTGAGGCATTCTTGAAATACAGTGCAAAGGGCTGTCAGTGGTGTCTGAGGGATTTGTAAGATTGGAAAGAGTGCCGCTGCTCTACGACTGACTCTCCACTGCACCAGGACTGACAGGGACCAGGAAGGACTTGGGTAAATTGCATCATTTCGGTTTGTTTTGAAGAACTGCCCTGTAGCTTGGGTACAATCCAGTTCCTTCAGTTTTTTTATGACCAGTTTTATTGAGATGTACTGTAGGCTAAAATTTACCCTTTGGAGATAGATAGTTATCTTGAGTTTGAGACACAGTCATGCAGCCGCCACCACATATCATGATATAGACGGTTTCTTATTACCCACCAAAGTTCCCGTGTTCTCTTTCGTAGTTAATTGTCTTCTTTCCCCAGCCACCACTGAGCTTATTTCTTCTGTCCAGTTTTCCCTTTCCTACAATGTCATAAAAGATGGTATCACACAGCATATAGCCTTTTGTGTTTCGCTTCTTTCACTTAACATTTTTATGGCTATTCCCATGTTGTTTTCTATGTTAGAAATGTATTCCTTTTTATTGCTGTATGCTGTTCCATTATATGAATGTACTCTATCTTTAAAAGCCATTTACTGGTTTTGGGAGAGTTGGGTTGTGTTAAGTTTTCAATGATTTTTGAATACAGCTTTTATAAACAGATATGTTTCAATTGTATGGATATCTGTTTGAATTTTTTTTTGAGTGAATGCCTATAAGTGGTGTTGTTGGGCCATATGGTAAGTATATGTTTAAATGTATAGGAAACTGCCAAGCTGTTTTCCTAAGTGTTTGTACTGGTTTGCATTCCTGTAGCAAACAGGAGAGTTCCAGTTGCTCAGCTTCCTTGCCAGCACTGTTGTCCGTTTTTTGCATTTGCCTTTTTGGTTTTGGTCATTCTAGAAGATAGTTGGTTTCGTCTTGAGTGTAAAGGTATGGGCATGGTCTTATGTTCATTTTTCTCTTTTTGATTCTTTAATTTTTGTTGTTACTTCCCTTTTTCTTGAGGAAGTCTTCCATCTTGCTCTTCCTCTTCACTGGCTTATTTGTATAGACCGTGGGATTAGTGCCTCATTAAATACCCTTCCAGGTCTATTTCTGCACATTTCTAGTATGCTTAACAGCGCTTTGCTCCTTGCTCTGCTCTTAGCGTTAGATCGTGAACTTATGGGTGGGCCTTTTCCACTCTGATAAGAACCACGAGTCACTCAGGTAATGTTCTCTGTTGCTTGAGTTGTAGGGGATAAGAAAGAATAGAATCAGTCTTGAAAAAATCATTTAAAAAAGACTCTAATTTATAATCTTTTCATGTATTTTTGGACCTAAAAGAAGCCTGTCAAATTTTCAGTTCTGAATTGGGTATCAGTTGGCAAAACCCTGTTATTGATATTATTATTTAAGTTACTAGTATGAGGGCTTTTAAATTGCTTGTTAAATTGGCTACATTACTGTATTCTTCATTGAGTTTGCCACTTCTGAAGTGTCCATTGAAATGTCTTCTATTGAAGCAGTTAGGTTTGGTGGGCTTGGTTTCAAATTCTGCCAATTTTCAAGCTCTCTCCAAATTCAGTTGTAAGCATAATTAATGTTTTAGACAGATGATATTATTTTTTTCTTGCAACTTTGGTTATCTTGGATCTTATCATTTCATTGGTTGTATTATAAAGATTTGAGCTCGGTTTCATGTTCTGCCAGTTTCAAGCTCGGATCAACTTCAGTTGGAAGCATAATTAATATCTTAGATCCTAATACAGACTTGTCCCTATAACTGTGAGTGTCTTGGGTCAAATCTTTCTAGTGACTGCCTTCTAAAAACTTACTGAAAACTGTTGTTTCAGTATTAATTTTCGGTGTTTCTTACATAAGTACTCTGGTATAGATAAAGCAGCTTTTATAAGGATTGAATTTGTCAGGCTCACATGATATGATTATGCATTACTATTTGTAATTTCCTAGTATTTTTGTGTGAGTTTTTCCTTTGAGCACATTTTTATATATAAAGTTCTGAAGAAAATCTTCTCACCTGAGTGTTTTTCAAAGAGCCCATTGTATTCCCAAGTTCACAGGCAGATTTTTATTATTCCAGGGACTTGAAGGCTCAGCTCCCAATATTCTGAAGAGTTATGTTATTCCTTGTCCTGGACCATTGCGTTTCAAGTCTGATATTTAGCAGGGTTGTTTCAGAGTTTTAAATGGGAGGAGAGAATGTTCAAAACAAATGGTTGCAACAGAGAAAATAATTCAGTTTTAAAGTGTTTCACTCATCCACCCACCTTTCTTACAAATTTTGTTCCGATGCCAGCTTTCTTTTTAGAGCAGGATAAACCAAGGGAGATAGAGCGAAGTGACAGAGTGGGCAGGGACTGTCCTGGTGATTCCAGCTGCTGGGAATGGCGTGCCTGTTGGGGTTTTTGAACATATGTATGACGTTTTTGATTGTCACCAAAGCAAGAGGACATTGCCGGCATTTGATGGTGAGGGCTGGCATTGATAACTGACATCCTCCAATCCATAGAACAGTCCCATACAATGAATTGTCTTGCTCCAAATGCTGGTAATCCCCTCTTCCATCCCTGTTAAACAATGCTGATCTGGATCAGCGTGGGTTTCAGTTTCCAGAACTGTGGATCTGAACATGTTGCTTTTTCCTCATCAACTTGGAGGAAAGTTGGAGTGAAAATGCTTACTGTCTAATATCACTGGGGTCTTCTCAGGTGGTGCAGTGGTAAAGAATCCACCTGTCAATACAGGAGACTCAAGAGATGCAGGTTCGACCTGTAGGTTGGGTGGATCCCCTGGAGGAGGAGTAAATGACAACTCACTCCAGTATTCTTGCCTGGAAAATTCCATGGACAGGGGAGCCTGATGGGTATAGTCCAGGGTGTCACAAAAGAGTTGGACACGACTGAGTGTGCCCACACACACATAAGATCATTGTGAGCATTGCTGACGATGTAAGTGAAGCAGTGAATACAGCACCAGATACATAGTAAAATTAGTGGAGCGTGGCTGGCTGGAGTGGCTTTCCAACCAGCTCAGGGTAAGGTCCAGGATCCTGGCAGGGACCTGCTCCTCTCGGAACTCACCTGCGGTTCTCTCTCCTGCCTCTCCAGTCACACCCTGGACTCCTTGAGGTTTCTCCATCTCCCTGAGAGAGCTACCCGCCTCTGGACCTCCTGCACTTGTTCCTCCTTCTGTGGGCAGGCTCCTTCTCTCCCTGTATCCACTGGGCACTCCTCCCCTAATTTCTTCCTTTCCTCCTCTGCCCACTTGATCCGAGGGAGGCTTTCCTGTTATGCAGAAATGGCAGCCTGGCTCGCAGCAGCCACCTCTTCCCCTCAGCTCTTGTTCTTTCCCTTACCATCACTCAATATATTAAATATTTTTTGGCGTATTGTCATTCTTTTTCAAGGGGAACATACGTTTCATGAAAGCAGGGACTCTGTTTTATTGACTGATGAATTCTCAATGGCTGTAATATCCCCTAGTACATAGATGCCAATAAATGTTTATTGAATGAATGAATTATTAAAGATAGCAAAGAAAAAAATTATAATTGGTTTGTATACATATGTGTATAAGAGGGAGAGAGAGACTGTGTGTGTAATAAAGTTATACTTTCTAATAGTTTATAATCCAGATGGTGGAATTAATGGAAATCTCTCCATCTAAACAGTTTTGAGAAATAGTGTAAGAGGTAAGAGACTAGGTTGTCATAATCGGATTTCTCTACTCTCTACTCACTCAACTCTGTGATTCTTCCTTCACTTTTAGTTGAGGAAAGCATGATACTTTTATTTTTGATAAGAGACTGTTTTAAGGCTATAATGATGTGATTATTATTTGACTATGTGTTTTGAAATTGGTTGCAGATCCCTAGAGGTCATCAATATTATTACCCATAGCACCTTAGAATGATTTGAGTTTTCTTATTTGCTTGGAGGAGGTATAATTGTTCTTTGGATGCTGCTGCTACTGCTGCTAAGTCACTTCAGTTGTGTCCGACTCTGTGTGACCCCAGAGACAGCAGCCCACCAGGCTCCCCTGTCCCTGGGATTCTTCAGGCAAGAACACTGGAGTGGGTTGCCATTTCCTTCTCCAATGCATGAAAGTGAAAAGTGAAAGTGAAGTCGCGCAGTCGTGTCTGACTCTTAGCGACCCCATGGACCACAGCCCACCAGGCTCCTCCATCCATGGGATTCTCCAGGCAAGAGTATTGGAGTGGGGTCCCACTGCCTTCTCCGGTTCTTTGGCTAGATGATAGATATTTACTGCTTCTGTTTATATAAGCATAGACTTGGGAAATGCTTTTAAGGGATGTGTTATTTAAAAAAAACCCACTGGCTTGATGTTTTGGGACCAGGGGAATGATAAGCTGTGTGAGATGCCTATTTAAAAGAGAGTAATTCATAAGTGAAATTTCCTTCTTGGAGTTGATTGGTCCAACTATTTCTCTGATAGGTGTTGTTTTGTATTCTGAAGAGTTCGTGTTGATTTGGTGACTTATGAATAAGCACAGATTGTTAAACAGGCTCTGTTCCAAGCAAGAAATGACTACAGGAAGATATGTATAAAGTTTCCTCAGTTTTAAATTATTGTGTCTTTAGGCTAACCTTTTGATCGTATTTTGTGTCCTAAAATAGCTTCTGCAATATGCACTTTACCCAGGTGGGATGATATTTTTACTGGCAATTCAATCTCTCTCATACTGTCCCTCTGCCAGCAAAGTCCTGAATATACTTCAAGTATTCCATTTCTACAGATAATTTCTAGACAAGGCAATCTTTACATGTAATAATGATGGACAGGACATTTGAGGTTTGGCAGTTGTTTTCAAATGTAGGTACTGGTTAGGACATCTGTGTGTATGGTTTAATGTGGGACCATTAAGCTTAGCTGTGTGAAAACATGAATTACATTCCTTTATACCTAGTGCGTGAGCTTCCCTGGTGGTTCAGAAGGCAAAAGAATATACCTGCAGTGCAGGAGACCAGGATTCGATCTGGGTCAAAAAGATCCTGTGAAGAAGGGAATGGCAACCCACTCCAGTATTCTTTCCTGGAGAATCCCATGGATAGAGGAGCCTGGTGGGCTACATTTCATAGAGTCGTAAAGAGTCAGACATGACTGAGTGACTAACACACACATACCTAGTGTGTATGGTTAAGACTCAGGAATTTCCTTCAAAATCTGGACATTTAAGTGAATGGCCCTGGTACTCTTTAACTGGATGGACTCAATTTTGACATCCGGTCTTTCTCATCCCCTTTATCAAGTCCTGTCAACTCAGCATCATTACCGTTTCTCAGTACCTGTCCTCTTTACTAAAAGAACAAGAAGACAGAAGAATCAGAAGACAGATCTAAACGACAATCTAACAACTTCAACTAATCGGCATATATGGAACCCAGAACTGCAGAACTGACGGTGGCTGGGCAATAAAGAATGCTTTCATTCCTCTTTCAATAAAGAGGACTGAAAACATGAGAATTTCCCTTCTCATTTAGCCATTAGGAATTAAGATAGAGCTCAATGATGTAAAGATAACTAGACAATCCCTTGCTTATAATTTTATTTATTTACTGGCTGTGTTGGGTCTTCAGCACGGCCCAGGCTTTTCTCTTGTTGCAGGGTAGGCGGGCTCTCTCTAGCTGCCGCGTGTGGGCNATACGGCCTTGATGTACTCCTTTTCCTATTTGGAACCAGTCTGTTGTTCCATGTCCAGTTCTAACTGTTGCTTCCTGACCTGCATACAGATTTCTCAAGAGGCAGTTCAGGTGCTCTGGTATTCCCATCTCTTTCAGAATTTTCCACATTTTATTGTGATCCACACAATCAAAGGCTTTGGCATAGTCAATAAAGCAGAAATAGATGTTTTTCTGAAACTCTCTTGCTTTTTCGGTGATCCAGCGGATGTTGGCGATTTGATCTCTGGTTCCTCTGCCTTTTCTAAAACCAGCTTGAATATTTGGAAGTTCACAATTCACGTATTACTGAAGCCTGGCTTGGAGAATTTTGAGCATGACTTTACTAGCGTGTGAGATGAGTGCAATTGTACATTCCTTTTCTCCTTTGCTTTTCAATGGGATAGTTATTGAGCCCTAGAAAGAAGGAAATTCTGCCATTTGCAGCAACATAAATGAATCTGGAGTGAAATAAGCCAGACTCAGAAAGCAGTCCTTTTATGAAAACATTTTTTGTGTGAGTCTCATAGTTTTATATATTTATTACTTTAACTTTTCTGTTAACTACTCCGATTAAAGAGATCACTAAGATTCAGTTCCTTAAATGTTTTTCCTTATATTTGTGAAGTGAAGTGAAGTCGCTCAGTTGCATCCGACTCTTTGCAACCCTATGGACTGTAGCCCACCAGGCTCCTCCATCCATGGGATTCTCCAGGAAAGAGTACTGGATCGGGTGGCCATTCCCTCCTCCAGGGGATCTTCCCGACGCAGGGAGTGAACCTGCGTCTCCCACATTGCAGGCAGATGCCTTACCCTCTGAGCTACCAGGATAGATGTTCCCAATTATTTTTTTGTAGATGTTACCGATTAGCAGTTTTGATCTTGATCACTTAGTGGGAAGGGTAAGAGTCCTTGAGTCATGTTTCCCCCTTTGATGTGCTCTGACAGTGCAGAGAAGCTTCATATCCTTTCTCTGTGTCTTCTGTTTCCTAGGAGTCTCTGAAGTGTCCTCTGAGACGTACTCTTCCCCAGAGGGACTGCCTGTGTCTTCATGCAGCCATGGACCCAGATAAACCGTCTGTCTGGGGCTCGTTAAAGCAGCGGACCAGGCCTTTGTTGATCAACCTGAGCAAGAGGAAGGTGAAGAAGGCCTCGAACAAAGCCCTGGACTCACGGGCCCAGCATCACCTGGACCGCCGCCTGAGCCTGTCCGTCCCAGACCTCCTGGAGGCTGAGGCCCTGGCCCCCGAGGGGCGGCCTTACTCTGGCCCCCAGTCGTCCTACACCTCGGTGCCCAGCAGCCTGTCGACGGCTGGCATCATTCCCAAGAGCAGCAGTAGCTCTTTGAAACAGTCAGAAGAAGAACTGGATTGGAGTCAGGAAGAAGTGGGTCCCTTCCACATGGTGGAAACAGACTCTGAGGAGACATTCGCCTCTCCCACTGAGGACAGGACTTCTAGCAACGGCACCTTGAGTCTGCTCCAGAAAACGCCCTCTGGAGAGGATGCCCCTGAAGGGCCAGAGGTGAGGCCCGGCCTGGGAGCTTTTCCATTTTTCTATTTTTCTTCTTTCTAAGTGCATTCAGTGCCCTTGGAAATTTTGGTTGGGATTTATTTTTGTGGTTAGTTTGGACAGAGAGGATGTCATTTATAACCATTTAAATGAAGGTGATATTGATTGTACCCAGTGTTCCCCTTCATTTGGGAGTTGACCTCTGTGTATTTTAAAAGTATTGCAAATGACCTTCCTAGAACACTTCAAGGCATTAAAAGCCCCATTGGATGTGTTTTCATTTTTCCATCTCCTGACAAAGAAATCAAGAGCATAACTTTCCCTTTAACTTTTTGTTGAAATGTATGTCTGATTCTGTCTCTGTCTCCTCCATTGCCCGGTCCTACCCACAGACAAAAGTGCACATTCACATTCCTAAAAATGTAGGAATATATGAATCTCCTTTGGTCTGCCAGATAATTAGACTCTGTGCTCCCAGTGCAGGGGCCTGGGTTCAATTCTTTGTCAGGGAACTAGATCCCACATGCTGCAGCTTAGAGTTTGCATGGTGCAGTTAGAAGATCCTGCCAGGTGCAGCTAAGACCAGTGAACTCAAGTAAATGAATGAATACCAAATATCTAAAAAAAAGCCAAACACTGAAGGAAACAAATTCTTATCCATTCAGAAGTTTTTATAAAGCGTTAATATTTCTTTATGATAAAATAGTCAAATATAATTATGAGACAAATACTACATTTCTAGGATGAATTTAATTTAAATGTAGTTATGAGGTTACCAAGCTATGTTTTGGATAATCAATTTGATCAGTTATTTTTAAAAATATCTTCCATTAATGGCAAATGAAGTAGGTTTCAGTGTTCTCAGGTAATGGCTTAATTTTTCTATATTTGAGATTAGTATTCTAATTGTGTAGAAAACTGGTTATTCAACTAGGATTTTTGATTTTATTTTTAGAACCAAAGCCTATTAATTATGCCATTCGTTCATATGTCATTGGAGGATGGGATTGTGGATATTTGAAGGCCTTACTTTTTGGGAAGCATTACCAGTTAGAATACCATTAACCATTAAATGACCCCTATTTGCTTCATTACCATTAACATTTATGAAACCCTTTTTGTCAAAATTTTGTGATTATTTTTTTGCTATTATTTGAAAATTTGAAATATGTTTCCATTAACCAAAATATAAATTGAGTTATGAAACATAATTCATAATTCATAGTTGAGTATGAAGGAGGTAAGGTGTTAAATTATATTCTCAGGTTAATCTTATCTTCTTGCTACTTATTAACTGACCAGGAAAAAAATAGGTGGGTTCCTTGGCCTTGATAGGCTGACAAACTCAAATTAGAGTACGTTGCTTTAAAAGTTAGTGCTGTTAAACTGTTTCAGTGACTCTACATATTTAGTGCCTACTCTATCAATCCCATGGACAGAGGACCTTGGCAGGCTGCAAACCATAGGGGCACAAAGAATCGGACATGATTGAATCGACTTAGCACGCAGATACTATCTGGGGCACCACAGAGGGTCTGTTGTAAGGAAGAGATGGTTAAGAACTCTGCCGTCAGGATTTGGTCCATTGGGACATGGTTTTGCACAGCATTAAGTGTAGCGTAAGAGGTAAACCAACATCAGGACTGAGTGTGCATCCAAGCCTTTGTCCCGGCCGCTCAGTGAGCCGAGATCATATGGGGCGATCCAGGGACATGTCCTGTGGGAGGCACTGTGCAGGCTGGCACAGAGGATAAGCAGGATTTAACAGGTAAGGCAATATGACAAGCACAGGCCTGAAGTGTGGGTGTGGGTGTGGGTGGTGGTGATTTAGTCACTCGTGTCTGACTCTGTGACCCGATGGACTGCTGCCTGCCAGACTTCTCTGTCCATGCGATTTCCCGGGCAAGAATACTGGAGTGGGTTGTCCTTACATTCTCCAGGGGATCTTCTTGGCCCAGGGATCAAATCCAGGTCTCCTGCATTGCAGGGGGATTCTCTACCAGCTGAGCCACAAGGAAAGTCCCAGTGTGGATGGGGGAGGCCAAAGGCGGGAAGCATTCTGCTCTGCCTGGAACGAAGGTTTGGGGAGCTTTCGGACGTGGTGCGTGTGATGTGTCTGTAGTGGCAGTGGACTGTGCTGAGGGCTGGTCAGTGAAGTGATGGCGAATGGATGGATTGCAGATGGGTGGTTGGTAGTGATTATTCTATCTTTTACCATCAATGCAAAAAAGCCTGGATCAAGTACAGTTTTTTGAAAAGTAGATAATTCCGGGTAATCTGATGAAACTCAGCCATTAAGCAAACAGCTGTAACAACAACAAAAACTTCTTGCTTGGGAAAGAATCTTCTGCCTGTTTTTTCCCTGCCCTAAGCATAATTGACATAGACTGAGGCTGTATCTTCCTTCCGTGGCCACTCATTGCCATTTGGCAGCATGGTGAGCTGTTTGCAGAGGATGGAGAGACTGGGCTGCAGCTTATCAGACCTGTAGGATTGCTTGTGGTCAGCTGCAGAACTCACCTACTCGCCCCGCCTCCCCAGGTATCCCGTGGGCTTCT
Source organism: Neotragus pygmaeus (assembly GCA_006410875.1). Lineage (NCBI taxonomy): Eukaryota > Metazoa > Chordata > Mammalia > Artiodactyla > Bovidae > Neotragus > Neotragus pygmaeus. The sequence goes on along the minus strand of SJYV01016118.1, from coordinate 68,822 downwards.
CACTACCTGAGGATCCAGTTTATCACATGCTGCAGAAGTGAGCCCCTCCCTTGCTAGTGTTTTGCACTAGGCTATATTAACTGGAGGGTGAGCGTGACTGGAGGAGTCTTGACTAACTTGTTTTGGTTTTCTCAGGGCCCAGCTCCATGCCTGGCTCCTGGTAGGTGCTCAGTCTTGTTCTGTTTTTTTTTTTTTTTTTAAATACAGAAATTGGTGATGGCAGCATATGCATTCAGGTTCCTAAGGCTCTTCCTGGTGTTTTTTCTTCAAGTTCTCTTCATTTTATGGTTTGAAGTCAGGTCTTCTTGGACTAATCCTTCAACATCATGTAATGTCCTTCCTTGTCTCTTATAATATCCTTTAAGTCTGTTTTGTCTGATGTGGTAATTGCTATTCCAGCTTTCTTGTGATTTCCATTTGCATGCAATATCTTTTTCCATCCCCTCACTTTCAGTCTGTATATCTCCCTAGGTCTGAAGTGGGCCACTTGTGGACAGCAGATATATGATTCTTCTTTTTGTATCCATTCAGACAGTCTTTGTCTTTTGGTTGGAGCATTTAATCCATTTATATTTAGAGTAATTATTGATATATATATATATATATATATATATATNGTCTTTTCAGATGAGTCAGTTCTTCGCATCAGCTGGCCAAAGTATTGGAGTTTCAGCTTCAGCATCAGTCCTTCCAATGAATATTCAGGACTGATTTCCTTTAGGATGGATTGGTTGGATCTCCTTGCAGAAATCTGTGTGCACCAGGACCCAGGAGAAAGGAGCAGTGACCCTACAAGAGACTGACCCAGACTTGCCTGTGAGTGTCCATGAGCCTCCACCAGAGGTGTGGACTGGTGGCGGCCTGCTGCAGGGCTGGGGGCACTGAGTGTAGCTGTGCATGCATTTTGAAGGAGATCACCATCATCTTCATTACCTCCACCTTCATTACCTCCTAAATAACAGGAAGGGAAAACAGCCTCACTCATCAACAGAAAATCGAATTAAAGTTTTACTGAGGATGGCCTTGCCCATTGGAACAAGACCCAGTTTTCCCCTCAGTCAGTCTCTCCCATCAGGAAGCTTCTGTAAGCCTCTTATTCTTCTCCATCAGAGGGCAGACAGACTGCAAACCACAGTCACAGGAAACTACCCAATCTGATCACGTGGACCACAGCCTTGTCTAACTCAACGAAACTATGAACCATGCCATGTAGGGCCTCCCAAGAAGGACGAGTCATGGTGGAGAGTTCTGACAAAACGTGGACCACTGGAGAAGGGAATGGCAAACCACTTCAGTATTCTTGCCTTGAGAACCCCATGAACAGTATGAAAAGGCAAAAAGATAGGACATGAAAGATGAACTCCCCAGGTCGGTAGGTGCCCAATTTGCTCCCGGAGATCAGTGGAGAAATAACTCCAGAAAGAATGAAGTGATGGAGCCAAAGCATACTAGAGTGGGTTGCTATTTCCTCCTCCAGGGGGTCTTCCTGACCCAGGGATCAAACCCACATCTCCTACATCTTCTGCATTGCAGGCGGATTCTTCATCACTGCACCACTTTGGAAGCCCTTCCTTGATGGTCTATCTGCCATCATAAGAGTGTCGGTGGGGAAGGGATGGTCAGACTGAAGGGGAGGACTTGGGTTGCTGACCACCTTCACTGAGTTGTTTTCTTCAGTCTTCCTGAACACATCCACTGTCTTCATAGCAATAAAAAATAATAGAAGGGCAACACCAATTTAATAGCACCCCGAGAGGTTCTGTGGAAGGAACTCTGCTAAGTGTTGTGTAAATGTCGTCTCGTTGGGCCACATCTGTTGGGCTCACTCTGTATACAGAGAGCCTTGTACAGTGACTGGTCCAAAGAAGGAACTTGGGTAGGTATCTTTGAAGGAATGAATTTTTCTCCTTACATCCTGTAAAGGTAATAGATTTTTTTGCCCCTTTGAGAGATGCTCCTGTGGCTGTGAACTTTAAGTGAACTTTTCAAGGCCACAAAGCCAGGGCGTAGCAGAAGTGGGATTCAGACTTAGGTGTTTGTGGCTCCAGGGCTTTGTGTCCTACCGGTCGGAGCTGGCTGTTGTGCACGTCATGTGAAGGTTCTGCTTTGAGATTCTGCTGGTTCTGGGCGCAGTTGTGTGCCGTGAAGAGCAGACACCAGGTGAAGGGCTGATTAACCTCTCTTGCTTCTCTTTGGCAACCATCTAGCCTCTTAGTTCTGGCTGTTAATTTGTAAATTGGTGAATTACTAATGACAGCCCATGGACTTATAAGAAGTTAACAGAAGTGTGTATTTGTCAATTATGAAGTGCTAGCCAGAGTAAAGAGGGGACCATTGTTATTTTTAAAGTACCTACTGCTAGCAGTCTTGAAAATGATTATGGCAGGTCAGTGGGCACACGTTACTGAATGTGGTAAGAGAAGTTCCCTATACCAAGGTTGGCAAACTTTTTCTGTAAAGGACCGGGTAAAATACATAGGTACAGCTTTGTGAACCATAGCTATTGCTCTGTGGCAACTACTCAACCCTGGTGTGGTAGCATGAAATTAGCCATAGAAAGTGTATAAATATATATATAGGCAATACAGAAATGGATAGGTGGGGCTCTGTTTCAGTGTTTAAACTTTATAAAGACAACTGTTGGGCTTTAATTTGCTGGTATAGGCAGTGAATATTCACACAGATGCACATACTTGACTTATATTTTGTGTATTAGATAATATTTTAAATAATTTTGGGAGTGGGGGGAAATAAATGTGTATACCATGATTGTATGATCAATAACCTCCTAAAAAGTTATATGAAAATTGCATACACATAGACTTAGCCATTTGGTAGACTTGAATTTTTCTGAACAGGCATTCTGACTGTGACCTCTGACTGCCACCTGAGTTGTTTGAATTCCGTCACTGTTTTCAAGCATCACGTAATGGTCTGTCTAGTCATCTGCCTTCTGCCCTTCTTGCTACTTCCTTTCCCTGTAGGTATTTGTGTCTGTGACTACACTCATCCTGAGTACTCACAGTCTTAATGGTGGCGTGGCCAAAAAGGTCATTTGGGTTTTTCCATCACATCTTTTTTCTTCCTTTATTTATTTTTAATTGAAGGATAATTACAATGTTGTGTTGGTTTCTGCCATACATCAACTTGGTTCAGCCATAGGTATTCCTATGTGCCCTCCCTCCCATTATATCCTATGGAAAAACCCAAGCAAACTTTCTGGCCCACCCAATAATAGATGTGGGTTAAGTGATTAATTCCATATGTATTATATATATATCATTTGCTATACTCATGTCCTTGGATAGAGTATTTCCCAGAGACCATCCAAGTGATCTTCTCAGCCAACTTGTTACTCTTATTTAGCTTTCCTGCATGTGGGTTTACATCTTTTTCCACTAAAGTTTTAAACAGTCAACGATTGCTTACTTTGCTTATTATTAGACTTCCTGTGTATTCGTTGTGGTAAGATCCTTCAGACAGCCACGTGGGAAGTGATATTTGTACAAGATCACACATAGTGTAAACAAAAGAAAATGTTGTTTTTTTCACATCAGTGTCTTGCTCTTAAGATCCTTGGTGACTGGAGATTTTCTTTTCCTTTTTTAAACAATTGACCCATCCATGCGAATATCTTCTCATTTAAATAAGTTGTGCAGTTTTGTATGTTTTACTTTTCCATAAATTATACCTTAAAGCAAGATAAAATGGAAATATTGATGTAAATTTGCTGTCATTAAAGAAAAGAAAACATACGCGTACTCACGCACACATGCAAACACACACAAATTCCACTTACCCGAAAGGTGACAGGGAGAGTTGTGTGAGGGATGACTGGCCTTCTGCCAACATGTTAGTGCTGAGTTTCTGGATGTTGTATATAATTAGAGAGCTTTATCATATGAAGACTTTTCGTCACTAATGATACTCAAGATTATTTGTGTTTTCCTGAGTATGCCCTTGGAAACATTTGTTTAAAATGGTTAAAACCAGTGCTTAATGGATAAACAGACCTATAGTACACTCATAATTGTGGGATACCATTCAGCAATTTAAAAAATTGCCAGTTTGAATGGATTTCAGAGGCACTGTGCTGAGTGAAAGAAGTTTAGTTCAGTTCAGTTGCTCAGTCGTGTCCAACTCTTTGTAACCCCATGAACTGCAGCATACCAAGCCTCCCTGTCCGTCACCAACTCCCGGAATTTACCCAAACCCATGTCCATTGAGTCGGTGATGCTATCCAACCATTTCATCCTCTTTTGTCCCCTTCTCCTCCTGCCTTCAATCTTCCCCAGCATCAGGATCTTTTCAAATGAGTCAGCTCTTTGCATCAGGTGGCCAAAGCATTGGAGTTTCAGCTTCAACATCAGTCCTTTCAATGAACACCCAGGACTGATCTCTTTTAGGATGGACTGGTTGGACCTCCTTGCAGTCCAAGGGACTCTCAAAAGTCTTCTCCAACACCACAGTTCAAAAGCATCGAGTCTTCTGCCCTCAGCTTTCTTTGTAGTCCAACTCTCACATCCATACATGACTACTGGAAAAACCATAGCCTTGACTAGANTTTCAAATGAGTCAGCTCTTTGCATCAGGTGGCCAAAGCATTGGAGTTTCAGCTTCAACATCAGTCCTTTCAATGAACACCCAGGACTGATCTCTTTTAGGATGGACTGGTTGGACCTCCTTGCAGTCCAAGGGACTCTCAAAAGTCTTCTCCAACACCACAGTTCAAAAGCATCGAGTCTTCTGCCCTCAGCTTTCTTTGTAGTCCAACTCTCACATCCATACATGACTACTGGAAAAACCATAGCCTTGACTAGATGGACCTTTGTTGGCAAAATAATGTTGCTGCTTTTTAATATGGTTATTATTAACCATATTATATGTTATTATATAACCTGTCTAGGTTGGTTATAACTTTCCTTCCAAGGAGTAAGCATCTTTTAATTTCATGGCTGCAGTCACCATCTGCAGTGATTTTGGAGCCCAGAAAAACAAAGTCAGCCACTGTTTCCACTGTTTCCCCATCTGTTTGCCATGAAGTGATGGGCCTGGATGCCATGATCTTTGTTTTCTGAAAGTTGAGCTTTAAGCCAACTTTTTCACTCTCCTCTTTCACTTTCATCAAGAGACTCTTTAGATTTTCTTCACTTTCTGCAGTAAGGGTGGTGTCATCTGCATATCTTAGGTTATTGATATTTCTTCTAGCAATCTTGTTTCCATTTTGTGCTTCTTCCAGTGTTTCTCATGATGTACTCTGCATAGAAGTTAAATAAGCAGAGTGACAATATACAGCCTTGATGTACTCCTTTCCCTATTTGGAACCAGTCTGTTGTTCCATGTCCAGTTCTAACTGTTGCTTCCTGACCTGCATACAGGTTTTGGTGTTAGCCAGTGTCAAAAGTTTGCATACATATGATACTCTGAAAAAAGATGAAGCTATAGGATAAGAACAGGTCATTTACTGCCATGGAGTAGGGAGAGGGAATGACTGGATCACAATGGGATCACATGCAGGATTTTTTTGAGGGGGGAACTCACTCCAGTGCTGTTGCCTGGAAAATCCCATGGATGGAGGAGCCCGGTGGGCTGCAGTCCATGGGGTCGCGAAGAGTCTGACACGACTGAGTGACTTCACTTTCACTTTTCACTTTCATGCATTGGAGAAGGAAGTGGCATCCCACTCCAGTGTTCTTGCTTGGAGAATCCCAGGGACGGGGGAGCCTGGTGGGCTGCCATCTATGGGGTTGCACAGAGTCGGACACCACTGAAGTGACTTAGCAGCAGCAGCAGTTCTGTGTCCTAATACTGGTGGTAGTTACACAAATACATACATGTATTAAAATGTCATCATGCTATACATACATGTAAAAAGCTAGTTTCACTATGTGTTGACTTTTTTAAAGTAAAATTTAAAAATAAAAATTAGAGCGCTTGATTATGCTTTTTGAGAACAACAAAAATCTCAAGATGGCAGATACCAAGTATTCCTACAAGAAAAATACTAATTGTAATTTTTTAATGAAAAAGTTACCAATTTGTTAGTTGGTTTACAAAAAAGGCTGAAAATAATGCAGTTCTACTCAGTGAATAAATCCTCTGGCTCCATGCAGAGCGTAAGGAAATGCTCAGTTATGTGTTCCCCCAGCGGCCATAACCTGGTCCTCCTTTGCTTCTGTAGGCCTTTCCTGTCTTCTTTATGGTGATCACTTCCCTTCCTTGGTGTGTATATACAACGGGTGACAGTTACAGGGGCCATGGGAACCATAACTTTAAGTTCTGTGACTTTTCTGTGAGTAAAACCAGCCATCATGTTGAATTAATGTCATTCTTCACATTTAATTTCCATGTTATTCTAAGCGGAAGACTTATCGTGAATTTGAAGGAAAGCCCCATGATCATTTCTGATAGCAAGTAAATGATGGTGGTGATAATGCGCTCATTTGTCACTTCATGAGCGTTATCATTAGTTGTCACTTCATCAGTTATCATTAAGTGCATGGAGGCCTCTCTTGGGAGAGTGTGTAGGTGTACTGGTTGAGGAATGATGCTTCTTAGGGAAACATTCTCTCTCCTGTTTGGTCATGGAAGATACTGGGCCCCCTGTAACTGAGTTCATAACCACTCACTCTAAACAGGAATTCTGATCCCAGCGCCAGTGGTTTTGCAGAACTGCCTTCAAAAAGGATTGATTCAGTGGGGTGTTGATTTGTTTCATGAAACTGGAGACACTAATGGGGTGATCACACAGCAGATGTTACTTGGTTCTGCACATGAAGACCTGATCCAGCCATTTTTGGTTTTGCAGATCAGGTAGAGGAGGAATTGCTGAGCTTCTAGGAGATGACCGTGGGGTAATGCCGTAGTGTAAAAGGCATGAGGAGACATCTTCTGAACTTGAGAGAGTTGAGTTTGAAATATTGATCGTCCTCAAAAAGCAGCCCGCAGGCTGTCCTGTCTCGCTCTCCTGGGTGTCATTTACATGTAACACAAGGAGATGTTAACCAACCAGACAAGAGGTGACTGGAGACCTGGCTGCTTCCTTCCTTGGGATCAAGCCCACACTGGGAGAGATGGATTGTTGTGGTCCTTCCACAGCTGGGGCTTCCAGTGGCTGAAGTGCTGGGGTTCTTAGAGCAAGGTCCAAGTGCCTGTCATCACCCTGGGTCCTGAATGAAATGTATTCTCAGTTGAGGGACATTTGACTAAGACTGGGAGAAAGAGGCAGGTGTGATGGGAGAAGCTCAGGTGCAGACATCTATAGGAGCACCCCTGTGCTCGCTGGTGAGGGCTTATGAGGCCCCACGTGACCTGTGATCAGGGCTCGTTTCCGTAGCCCTTCGTGGTGTCAGTGCATGTACAGGGGGTAGACCAGAAAGCCCCTGCTTGTTTGCAGCCCTTGGTCAGCCTTTGTAGCATCTGAAGAAATACCCCTTTGCTCTAGAATCCAGGTTCTGTTTGTCTAAGCTCCACTCAAGAGAAAGAGAGGGGGAGAGAGAGAGAGAGGCCGTGTCCTCGAGCCAGTCTGCCTTCCATCTGGGCAGGCTCTCTGAACTGAGCCTGCTGTGCCAAGGATCAATGACCACAGTGCATCTGGTCCCCACCTTCACCCCTGCAGAGCTTCAGGGTCATCTGAGCAATCTCTGCAGGGCTGCTGCCTGTGTCTCAGTGTACCCACAACTTCAGAATTACTCAGGCTTGTTTGGAGGGAGTAATCTCATATTTTCCCACAGGAAATGAGCCCCAGGTAATGGGTCCAACAAATGGGGACACACCCCAAGTGCTAGGAGGCCTTTTGTTCATTTCACTTCAACTGCCTGTGCCTTTTCATATAGGCATCTAGTCTCACATCGAGCCTAGAACCTTCATAAAATCCCAGAGCTCCTGGGGACCTCACATTTGTGCATAAAACCCTGATAAGAGTGCAAATGTCTACTGCGTCCCATGCTTACTGCTGAGCCATACTCACTTCATTGCCCTGTGGCATCGTTTCCTGGTTATCGGAGGCATATTTAAATTGGGAAATATAAATACACCTCCCCATCTGAGATCGTTTGTAGAGAATCTGCATTTCCTTATTGCTTCTTGTTCAGGAGGTTATGGTTGGAGGCAGGTCTTTGTGACCATATTTGAAATGGATCCTACCTGACTGATAAGCTCAGGTCTCTGGTACCCTTTTCTACCCTTTTCTCCTTTATGGCTGGGGTCCAGGCAGGTCCCTGATGGAGGGATCTGGCAGGATGGACCTTGGTCCTCCCCTGGGACAAAGCACGCTAATGACTTGCGTGAACTACAGATGTGCTGGCCGCCCCACAGGAGAGTAGAATCGACCTTATCTACACGCTGATCAGTGACTAAGGGCAGAGCCTGCAGCCTCATGGACTCCAGTGAGTCAACCTTTTACTGCCAAGACTCACCACATGCTCTGGAAGTCACCCCGCACATCTGAAACTGGGTATGCAAATGGCAGCTTCAAAGGGAAAGACCTGATAAAGGGTATCCTTGTGAGTGCATATTCTTTTGCTTTTTAAAAGCAGGGTTGTTATTCTGTTTTTTCTTCTTCTTGACAGAAGCTCTGTGGAAGTGGTGATCTGAACGCTGCTCTGACATCTCAACATTTCAAAGAGCAATCTGTAAGTGACATTCCTTAAAAACAAACACTAAGTAACTACAAATATCCTATCAAATGTTGGGATCTTTGCCTCTTTTTATTTCTAAAGGATGTGGAACTGTAGTCACCCACAAAGACAGGCCCTGCAAATTGTGGCTGGAAAAGATGAATTCAGTGTCTATTGATTTGTCAGAGTGGAATAGATTCTTCTAAAAATACAGAGCCATGAGAATGAGGGAGATTGGTGCAGGAGACAAAGCCATTTTGAAGTGCTTTGAAATGTGGACCAAGAAACTTTGAAAAGAAGGCTGGTTGAGAGTGCCTTAGCCACAGATCGGTTAATTGAAAGTCAAATAAGTGAACAACACATCATTTTATCTGTACGTTTTCTTTCGAAAGACACACCTTTACTCTTTTCAAAACCTGAATTTGGATTCATTTAATAAATATTCAGAAACAGACTTGAATTTGATATAATGGCTTATAGAAGTTGATGTGTTCCTGGAGAGGGAAAGGAACTTGGGAGAGGTGAGACTGTGGATTTAGGTGTAGGAAACACTATAATGGGGCTCAGGGTATGAAAGAAAAATATGCCCCAGACAGGAAATGTCTTCTGTGGGGACCCAGGGAGGGACACGTGTTAGTGGCTGTGGATCAGGAGGCTGTCATCTGAGTTGTCGTGAACTAGAATCTTTCTATTACATGTGAACTGGTGGGGGGTGGTGGGCAAGGGGCGAAGAGGAGGGAGACATCCCACATCTGAGCTTGGAGGTATGGACCAGGCTTGTGGGAGCCCGCCTCACGGCTGGACCTCTGCGTGCTGAGTCCTCTCTGGGTGTTCCACCAGAAACTGTAGGATAAAGGATCCTGAAGGACATGAGAGAGTTTAAGGGGATGTCAGTTGTCAGCATGCAATTCATCTATTCTTACTTCTTCTTGAAAAGTTAATATTGCAAAACTATTGTCATGAATTCTCATAAAATCCCTCTGGGAGAAAGATAAAGAAGAGGGTAAGCATCAAAGTAGGTGGGGGTGGAGGATGATGCTAGAAGATTTGCCATGATCGCAGGCATCCTTTTTGCTTAAATGAAGAAGCATTTCCACATTCTGTTTCTCGGGCCCAAGACAACTGACTTCACTTACTTCTCCATCTATGCAGGGTCTCAGGGAAGCTGGCGATGGCTTGAGTAACCTGCCCAGCCCTTTTGCCTACCTCCTCACCATCCACCTGAAGGAAGGTCGGAACCTGGTGGTCCGGGATCGCTGTGGTAAGGCCTGGCCCTGTGTGCTGTCGGTAACCTGGGGCCCTCTTCCTCTCTACCCTCTGTCAACCCTCCTAGTCAGCCTTCTCTGTCTCAACTCTGGTAGACTGGAGTTCTCAATCTCAGTTTCTCCAAATATCAAGGTATCTGCAGTGAGTTATTGAAACACATAAAATCTTACTGTCCTCTTCTCTGATTAAATTAATAATCATCATCAAATATGAATAACCACATAAAGTTGTGGAAGTACTGTAAGTACTTACATCGCTGGAAGTACTTTATGGGGCTTCCCTGGTAGGTCAGTGGTAAAGAATCCACCTGCAATGTAGGAGATGTAGGTTCGATCCCTGGGTCAGGAAGGTCCCCCTGGAGGAGGATATATCTGTTTTTCCTTTGTTATCTTTTATCATTTATTTTGTCTAGAAGGTGCAGTCTTTTTATTCTAAAGAATTTTGTGTCTTTCTTTGGGTTTTTGCCAGTCTCTCCAATCTTGGCCAGTTCCTCTCTACTCTTGTTTTGGAACAGCGATGAAAAGAGCGAAGGGCCACCCTTCTTTCTGCCTTCTCTGTTCTTACCTTTCTTTCTCATTATTACCATTACTTTTTTTTTTTTCAGGAAGAATTCCTTAGCTGGGCCTTCCAGCTCACTCATTTTCACATTAGTTGTTACGACCATTGTGCTATTCTGTTCATCTTTTGAGTTGTCTTAAAAAAATTTTTTTTAGAACAGTCTATGTTTATTTTGGGCTTCCCTGCTGGCTCAGAGGTAAAGAATCTGCCCGCAGTGCAGGAGCCTCAGGAGATGTGGGTTTGATCTCTGCTGGGCTTGGGAAGATCCCTGGAGGAGGGCATGGCAACCCGCTCCAGTGTTCTTGGTAGAGAATTGCATGGACAGAGGAGCCTGGCGGGCTGCAGTCGTAGGGCTGCAAAGAGTCAGCCACGACTGCCGTTACTGAGCACACAGCATGTTTGTTTCATGCATAAGATACTGCTGTCAGCTTTGAGAGCGTTAAGCATGCATTACAGATCTCCTGCGTGGCACTCCCTCCCTTGGATGTCCTCTTGTTGTGTTTTCCTCTCCACTTTCTGTTATGTATCCCTGTTGCCATCTATAGATGCTGTTTGGGGTACCGTGTCCTGTCTTCACAGAGCAGCAGCGAAATGTGCATCTGGACAGGGAGAGCCAGCCGTTGAGGCCAGCTCCTTCTCATCCCTCCCAGTGACCAGCAGCTCCTGGTTCTCGCCTGTCATGGAAGGCCTTCCTCTCTGCCTTCGTGCCCACGCTCACCCTTCCTGCTTGCAAGTGCCTTTGCTGGTCACAGCTGAGCCCCAGAGGAACAGGGCAGTGCTGGCCCCCCCAGCTGCTTTGAGTGCTTTGCCAACCAGTCACGCTGGCACTTGCTCGGGCCATTTTCTGCTTCCTGCCTCCGTTGCCTTGACGCTTGGAGCGTCCCTGATTTCCCCGCCGTCTTGTCCTCTTGCCTCACCTCTGTCCCTGAAACTTTCTGTGCTGTGACTTTCTTTCTACTGCTCCNCTCTCCAAATCAGGTCTGTTTTTTATTTGGCCAGCCTCAGAGAAAGTTAGAACTTATGGATCCCTTATAAAAACAGCTCAGATTTACTTTTTTTTTTTTTACCTTCTAGCTAGAAGAGAATTCTAAATAAGTGTATGAATTGAAAGGAGTCTAAGCGTATGTGCATAAATAATAGTCACTTATTACCCTGAAGCCAGAGGATAGAAAAAATGTTGAATGTATGCTTTTGATATGTGTCCAAATACTGTTTATGCAGTGTGAATTCATCTATATGTATCTCAAGTTCACTAACGACTTAGTAAATAGTTGTTGACTTGGAACTGAACTCTTAGGACCCCCTGACAAAAGTATTCAGACAGCTCCTTCCTTCTACAGGTGAAGATAGTAAGGCCTAAGGAAATCATAATGCCTAAGGTTATATGGTTATTAAAAGGAAGGTCTGGGAATGTAACCCACCATGCCCATCTTACTTTATTCATTCATTTATTCACATCTTCATCTAACTCAACTACTATGCATATTAGGTAACTCTGGGCACACATCCTGCCTTCCAGAACTTTGATTTGGAGGAGTTTAATATTATGTGTTCAGGTGCCCAAGTAAAATGCTTTCTATGTTTAAATAATTTTATGAAATACAGAGTCGAAAAGTTGAACCCTGTTTTTTTTCTTATACGTTTTAATTTATTTATGTGTCTTTAACTTGGCTGTGCCGTGTGTTGGCTGTGGCATGAGGAGTCTTTCACTGCCCTTTGTGGGCTCTTGGCTGCTGCGGACGGGCTTCTCTCGAGTGGTGCACAGACTCAGTACTTACGGCACACAGGCTTAGTTACCCTGCAGCATGTGGGGTCTTAGTTCCTGGACCAGGAATCAAACCTTCCTCTACATTGGAATGTGGATTCTTAACCACTGGACCACCAGGGACGTCCCAGACTGTTTTTCTTGTTTGCTTTTGTTTGTCATTAATACACTTCTTGGGCTTTCGCAGTTTAATGTTTTACTCTACATAAGAAGTTCCAAGTAAGGGAAGAGTAAACAGCTTTTCCCAGTGGTTCCCATGACAAGACCCTTTCAGTCTGTGGAGCATCGTGAAATATGAGTGTTCCATGAATCATGCTTTGTGAAACCTCGCATCGCTGCTTCTTAGGGTCTGGATATAGCTTTCTATTCAACTCCCCGGTGCTATAGTATCTCAGCTACCAGGTTTCTTTGATTTTGCCTGTTTCTTCTTCCTTCTAAATTATAAGCTGCTGCCAGATTTATATTTCTAAAGCTTGGCTCTGATCATTCTGCTCCCCTGCTTATAAGTAAACCTGAATTTCCTTCCCTCTCGCACTAAAATAATTCCAGATGGAGCAAAGACTTAAGTGTAAAAAATGAAAAACTACAAAAATCAGTGGGAAGAAACATGGCTGAACTAATTTAAAATCCTTTAGTGAGGAAACTTCTCCTAAACAGAACGGTAAATGACAATGTCATAAATAAAACAGGTACATTTGCCTAAATAAAAAATGAAAGTAACTTTTATTACAAGAAATAATGTAAGTCTAAACAAAGTATGACAAGGTTTACAGCCAGTGGCTTCTTTCCGTAATTAAGGGCTCATTCAAATCCATAAGGAGAAGACAAAATCATGAGCTCATAGAAAAATGGGCAAATGGTATCAGTGAGAATTTCCCTGACAAAGAAAGACAAATGTAGGTCATGAAAATATGAAAGATCCTAAACTTTACTCAAAATGTTAATGATAGAGCAAAATAAAGATACTGTTTTTTTTTTAAGCTGCCATTAGTTCAAAGTAAAGGTTTATGACATCAAATATTGGTGAGAATGTAAAGAAAAAATTACAAAACATATATTTTTAGTGGAAGTGTAAATTTTGACAGGTTTTGGAAGAATAATTTGACTGTGATTGTCAGAACCAGAAAAGATACATATTCATTTGTCCTGTATTTAAAAAAATATATAATCATGTGTGAACTCTGAGATAGACATACATGGATGCTTGTAGTATTGTTTGTGCTAGTAAAAAAAAATTGTCAATGAAATAAATGTTCATTATTTGATAACTAATTGCATAAATTAAGATACAACAACACGGTGAAAATATATGCAGTTGATAAAAGTTAAAAAACTGAGAAATCTGCATTGTTGATATGAACAGAGCTTCAAAGTACTTTAATTGTGAAATTAGTGCATCTAATATGATTACATTTGAGTTTAAAACAGCTCTTGTATTTTTTCCTGTAAAACATTCTAGACACTGGTGCATTAGAGAAATGGGAATGAGGAAAGATTAAGAGGGTGGAGAGTTTTCGTTTCATACCTTTCAGAATCATATGTGTGTACTACACTTTTTAAACATTTTTATATAAAAAAGAACAAGAAAAACAAAACCACCCTTTATTTCTTACAGAGCAAAACCATAACTTTTTAATTTTGTGATTTTAAGGTATTTTAGTCTCTGATTCAAAACCGGATTTTAAAAATTTTCTCATTAAACATTTTTTCCCTTAACTTTTGGATGAAATAAAATGCTTGCTGGACACCACACAAATTCAGGCATGTCTTAATTGACGGTCTCTTTCCCCCTTGCAGTGCCAGTCCCTTCAGCCGAAATGGCCTTGGCCCTTCTCTGTGTGGCCAGATCCACCCATGTTTCAATTCCCACGTCCTTTATTTATTTCAGCCTCCGCTGATACTGCAGTTAGTGCTGTGAGCCAGCATGAACTCGCAAGCTCTATTCTCCTGACACTTACCTCTTGGACCTGGTGTTGCATATGCCGTGCGTCTGCTGTCCGCCAGGTGCAGAAGAAAAGGCTTTGGATGCATTTTCCCTTGCAGTCCCCCGTGGTACCCAGCAGTGGGCTGCGGTCCGAGGTGACCTGCGTTCGCGGCCCGTGAGGGATGGTAGCGGCCGGGCAGGTACTGGGCGCACAGAGCCGTGCCCATCGGGGGTCGTGAGCAGAAATAGGGACTGCCCTGCGCGGTTGTCGGGAGCGTGGACCGGTGCAGCGCTTCTGGAGGCTCCCGCTCTCTGAGCACACACAGCCCACCACAGCATGTTTGGCAGGGGAGCGGGAAACCCCGGCCACGGGTGCTTAAACGCGCGCGTGGTCTGAAGCTGAGGCTGTGTGATTCCGTGGCGTCCGTGGGCGGAGCGGGTGGCAACCCAGCGTGGACGCCTGCCTCAGGCCTCCTGGTTCCATTCTCCTTCTGAAGTCCCACAGCACCTCTCTATTCCCCAGAGCCACTTTGTTTGTGAAGCACCCCGCTGGTGGGGGAGGGGGAAAGTCCCCCCATTGAAGTGTCCTCTGCCGTTTGTATCCTCTGGGCCTTGCGTTCCTGCGCGGCAGCCCCTTTCGGAGCCGGCCTGGTTAAGATGTCACTCGCCTGACAGTGAGGCACTTAGGCGCGGAGAGAGAGACCACGACGGGCCCCGCGCCCCCACCCCCGTTTCTCAAATTTTCCCTCACAATTAGCTCCGCGCTCACTTGACACCCTGGTTCCTTGTTTGGCTGTGTAAACCCCGGCCCCTTTTTTCCTGTTAATTCCAGACATTAATATTTTCTTTCACGCGCTGCCGCCATTCACCCGTGACACAGTTTGAACATTATGTCGCTGTCAAGATGCCTGGGGATTACCCAGCGTGCTTTGCCTCTGAGAAAGCGACACCGCCGCGGCCTGCTCGTGAGATGTTTATTTTGAGAGCACGCTGACAGGCATGAAGGCCTGACCCCAGAGTGGCAATTTCATTTAATTAAAGGCCTCTTTTTATTAGAGTCCCCCCCTTTTTTTATCTATATATATATATCAGAATGATTGTTAAAATCTGACTTGCCAGAGGTGTGCTCTTGTACTGTAAAAGGGAGGGAGGTGGGACGGATTACTCACTCACTGTGGCTCTGCCGCTGAATGGCGGGGAATGCCTTCGTTTCTGCTCTCCTGCTCAGACCTGCGTGCATGAGTGTCCAGGTTTGAAAGAAATACTGCTGGGTTCTTGGGAAAGTCGCATTGACCTATGGACACTAGCGTGTGTAAAAGATAGCTAGGGGAGGCTGTTGTATAGCCCAGGGAGCCCGGCTCTGCGCTCTGTGAGGACCTGGGGAGGTGGGGAGGCTCGTCTGGATAGTGATGACTGATTCGAGTTGTGTGGCAGAAACCAACACATCATTGTAAAGCCGCCTTCCTCCAGTTAAGAAAATAAATTGCAAAATTAAAAAAGCAAAATAAAGACTGCTGGGTTTCTGCGCCTTTGTTGCCAGACTTAAACTGTGGGAGTTGAATATGCATCCGTGTCTGTTTGTTGTTGAATTTCTTTGTTTTAAACTTAGTAGCCTTGTCATCCTGGAATGGCTGAGTTAACACTTGGGGACCTTAGTTCCTCTGTTAGGACTTTTAATCAGTGTGTGTTATTTTACCCTGGAGTGACGTGACTGCCAGTTAAAATCTTTAGGATAAGGATTGCATTCATGTTCAGGAGTCTTCCATCCCGCAGAAACCTCGGAAAGAGCTGAAAAAAAAAAAAAAAAGATTGAAATGATTCATAGTGGATAGTAAGGAGCTGTAAATATTTGTGACAGAGTAGCCTAATTAATTTTTGATGTAAAAAATCAAAACTCTATCAGCTTGACTAATATCAAGAACACACGTCAGTAAATCTGTGGAGACCTCTGCTGGGCATTGTCCAAGACACCTGGAATGTGTCAGTGAACAAAACAGACCACTGGGCTCTGAGCTGAGACTTATTCATAGTCTGGTTCACAATGAATTATACCAGCATACCTCCCAAAATTAGAATTTTTTTTTCTTTCTTTGTAGCATGATCAGCTGGCCTTCATTTTTGCCCTGTGGGTTATTCATGCACTCATTCTTGCCTCCTTTCTTCCTCATTCACTGACCAGTAGTGCACAAGGATGTCCCAGGATGCACTGCCCTGAGAATGCTGGCACACTTGCCCGCGCGTAACACACATGCATAACACATAATCCTGGTATTCTGTTTATGGGCATTGTTTTTTTCTCAGTTGATCTCAGGAGTGTGGAGGAGGGTCCGTCATCGGTCCCTCTTTCTGCTTTGGACACTGTGGCTCTGGCGGCACATTATTCATTCCTCTTGGCGTCTGTTTCAAAGCTCCCTGGGAGGAGGCCACAGGTCAGGGTGTCAGCCCCGGCCTGCTGAGGGCCTTGCTGAGGGGGTGTCCAGCTGGCCCGGGGGAACCAGTGTTCTCTGCTTTGCTGCAGGTGCGGGGGTGGCAAAGAATGGGCACTTTGTCGGTTTAATCTCTGCGGCCCCTGTTCCAGTGTGCGTCCCTTGGCCCCATCTTTTGAGCCGATGGGTCCAGAGATTGATTTATTTATTATGATTATGTTCTAAAGTACAGGGTTTTCTCAAGTCAGCCATCTGGCCAAATGTTTGAAAACGGTTTCTTTCCCTTTTCCTTGACTCACGGCCGTCCTTGGAAGGGGCGGGCTTCTCTCCAGGACCCCTGATGTCGGTGGCTGGTGCCGGTGGATTTTACGTCTTGAATTTTTTGTCGGTAGGAGAGTGATGACATTCCCACAATGAAATCACACAGAGAAAGTTCAAGGACCCCATTTATATTCAATCACAAAAGGCAAAGAAGAATCAGCATTTTCCCCAAATTGTTTCATTTCTCTCCACTCTCAACCCTCAGTCCCTGTGCAGGGAGACTTTTGTTCGGGTTGTGCTCAGTGAGACGCTTTGAGTCTGGAGTGTGGGAAGAATCTTCACTTAAAGGAGATCCTAGGCTTTCTATGTGTATTTTTTAAACCGGTCCTGCTCTCTTTTTCTGTTAAAGGCACGAGTGATCCCTATGTGAAGTTTAAGCTGAATGGGAAGACCCTGTACAAAAGTAAAGTCATATATAAGAACTTGAACCCAGTTTGGGACGAGATAGTCGTGTTGCCAATACAAAGCCTTGATCAAAAGCTGCGTGTGAAGGTAATCCTAGATGATGTCCAGGCCTCCTCTTTTATTAAAAAATATTCATTTCTCAGCCATCTTTGCCTTCTTAAAAGTCACCTTCCGCAAATTCATTCTTGTATAATTCCTAAGCCCTGGGTTAAAAAATATGTGTAGAAGGAATTCTTTATACCCTTGGTTCAAAACTGTATGTTACTCTCAGATCAATCAGAGTGAAAATAATATCCCCATTGATTGTATTTAAACTTACTGAATGTGGAAGAATTATTACTGCCAATGCAGTGGTGACAAGTACGAAAGCCTTTCTCATTAGGAATAACTTTATACTTAATAGAGCTTTAAGCTACCTGTTATAAGCATCAATTGCTCTAACATCTGGGTTAAAACTGCATGAGCTGAGCACAGGATGGGATTGCTGTAGAATATTTCACAAATTTCTATTTAATTGGCAGAGTTGCCCACAGTGGAAAATAGTAAATTTTAATGAGAGACCATTTAAACTACAGAGAGTGGTCCATTGTGCATAATGTCTTAATGCATATGAATACTGCCTTTAAAGTATTTTCTGTTATTTTGGCCATAGTAAGCCAAATGGACAGGTTTGAATAATTTTGTTCTCTTCACCAGCTTGGCTAAATTCTTCTTTAACTATATTGTTCAAATTATTTTTATATCTAGAAGACTGAACTCAAAATTCCCAGCCTATTGCATTTATCCATACTGTAATATACTCAATTTGTTTGCCATATTAATGCATTACTGCCCCCCTTCTCTTTGTAGGTATATGATCGAGATTTAACTATATCTGATTTCATGGGTTCTGCATTTGTCATTTTGAGCGATCTTGAGCTTAACAGGTATTGTAATTTTACCATCTAATTGTGATTAGTGAATTTTAGAGGTAACTCAAGATAATAAAATGAAAGATCTGAATAAATGAAAGAGTGCTTTAAAATGTGAGCTTTTCTATGATTTTTGCTTTTTAGCTCCCAAATATATATTGGTCTGACATTACATCTTCCATAACATAATTTAAAAGGTGTGAACGTAATTTAAAAGGGGTGAATTTTGTACTTCTGTTTGTTAATATTCAGGTTCATTAATCTACTTACCTTAAAATTAAAACAAGTATTTACATTATCTTTGGGCAGTAGGGGAGAAGAATTAGTTGACCATCTGTTGAATTAGGCAGTGAGTTTCTTAACCCTGAAAAATTGGTTTATTTTCACTGAATTTGGTGTTTTCTTTAACATATGTCTTAGACCTATTTAGAGGTAGATTTTTATCATAAGGACCTGATATATTCTCAGGCAAAAACTACTACCCCAATAAATGCTAATGTCATTCGTTACCTTTTGCTTCTAGAACGACTGAGCATATCTTAAAATTGGAAGATCCAAACAGTTTAGAGGATGACATGGGAGTGATCGTATTAAATTTGAACCTAGTAGTAAAACAGTGTGATTTCAAGAGACACGTGAGTCTGACCCTTTTGTTCTTTTTAAAATTCTCCATTGCAATTTTTCTTTGATAATTGGGTTACCAGGTGACTGACATTTTTGTCATTATTTGAGTAGGGGGAAAAATTGCAAAGAGATTTAAAGTTCTCTCTCTGTGATAATGTATAGCCTTTCTTTTGGAAATCTGGAAAGAAAAACCCATTAAGGAATGATCTCTGTTTTGGCTAGGGATGTGAATGCATTGCTGTTATTAAATATATATACTCCTATGGTTTACTTGCAACACATCATCCAAAATACCACTTTTACTTAGTGTTACTGTTTCCATTTACCATTTTCTTAAGTACCAGATGACTTTAGGCATTATTCATTTATGAAAAGCAATTTCTAGGATTTAATCATTGTTCTGTATGAACATTATTAAGGTGATCAATGCATCATTTCCATCTCAACTTTTTCTTTTAGCTACCACATTTTCTATTGAGAGTACTTCTGAGGAGATACACATTTTAGTATTCTCTGGTAAATTACATGGAAATTTTTAGTTAATGTACTACCTATTAAAAAAAGCATCAGAAAAAAAAGCATTGGATTTTGTGACTATACGATTGGCATTCTGTTTGTAGGAGCAAATATGTGAATACAAACCATAATCTTATTTTATAATTTGGTATTATATGTTACAATTCCAAGAATGAAAATGAGAATGAAAGCATCCTTGATTGTAATTTATTTGAAAGGTATTTTAAAAGCCAATTAAAAACAGCTACTTGAGAAAGGACTAAGATATGTTAAAATTTAAACTTGATAGAATCTGGTATCAAAATCTTAAGCCTGTTTTTAAATTAAGCCTCCAATAATATTTCTTGAATTGAGTCACTGGGGTCAGTGTGGAGAATATTCTTCATTTTGACATCACCTTTGCTGTTGGTTGTAATTTATTTTCATGATGAAAATCATGAGTGATTTACTAGTGAACTTACTGAAGACAGCTTAAAGGAGTTAAAAAACAAACAAACTGCGCAGTGACTTTTCAGTTGCCAGAGGGTCAACTGCACAGTTGTTATTTTTAATTTGAATTCCTTACTTATGAGCATTTACTTGACGATAACTTTGGGAAAGTGTTCTCTGTTTATTAATGAAGAAGTGGCATGGTTAAAACCTGAGGCCTCAATAGCACTGATATTTTGATATTAAAATGTCTTACATTGATGTTAAAAATAAATACTTTTCCATCCAACCTAATGATGGAGGGATTTCCTTTAGCTTCTCATAGTTTTGATGGCAGTGCCATTAATTCGGTGTCCATGCATCTAGTAGGTGACCGGTTCCATGAGCTGAATGCCAGGTTAAAATGACAAGCCATGGAGATGAGCATTGTGTTTGCCGCATGGTTGCCCAGTTGCCATCTGGTATATTCTGAAAATTTCTTACATATTTAAAGGCGGCTTGTAAATTTAGATAATGACCTCATGAAGCGAGCTGCATAATAGCAGCCTGCTTATTCCACTCATGGATTTTTCTGTAGTGTATTGGATCATATTTAGCAATACTACTGGCATTTAAAATATATCGAAATATTGCCAAAATTTGGAGTTTTTAAAGAGAGCCATTTCAGTTAAAGTTTATTTCAGAGCAATTAATACTCAAGGCAGCTTGAGTTTGTTTTTGGAAAACATCTCAAAGCCTGTCTATTCAGAGCATCTAGTGAAAAGAGAGACACTTCTCATTCAGTTTGGTCCTTCTTTCCTTTGACTCCCCCATCCCCTGTTTTTGAGAGTTTGTCAGGTTGTATGCATTACCTACTTGATATTTTCTTTGTTCTTTGCTTGTTTGGCAGGGGGTCTAGGGCACACTATATTTACTATGTGTGTGTTTGTATGTATATGTACATACATGTATATACATATGTACATATACATTACACATGTATATATTATTATATGGATATGTGTGTATATATGTATATGTAGCCTATGGGGTTGCAAAGGGTTCGACATGACTTGGTGACTGAACAACAATAACAAATATATAACCAAAATGGAGTATAGTAATAATAATAACAATGCCTGTTCTATTTGTTCTGATTGGTAGTATAATTTTCCTGTCGATATACTTGTTCAGAGTACAGCTGAGCAGGGGATAATTTACCCTGGGTCATGTGTGGCTATTCAATTTAGCATGAATATCGGGAGCTTTTTGGATAGAGTAGATAACAAAAAACACTTGTTCTTTTCCTTGAGTTTAAGTTAGTATTTAAAGATATATGTTTATTGTTGTTGTTTTTTTAAAATGGGAATAACTAACAGGGGAGACTGGGATTACTTGGAAATAATTTGTTTCTAAAATTCCATTTTAATTTAAAACCCGATGGAGAGATTTCAGTTTGAATTCTCAGTTCTGTACCCGTGGTCATTAAGGTGGTCTTTATTGCTTTAGAGTCAAGCTGATAAAAACCTTAACATGTGCAAAATGTCTATGAATCGACCCTCAGGGCCAGGGCATGTGGACATGGTGCAGTTAGAAGGTGAGACACTGGCTGGATCACTGACGGGACTGCCTTCTGTCTTTCTTGACAAAGTTGGATTAGAGTTGCAATCATGGGCTCTGTCATCAGACTGCGTGGGTTTGAATCTCAACTCCCCTGTTTTTAGTTTTGAGAAGTTAAGTGATCAAGTCAGATTCACAGAATTGCTTAACCTCTCTCAGCTACAAGTTCCTCATGTTTGAAATAGGGATTTAAAAAAAATCTATTTTATAGGTTTGTAAAGATCACGATGACCAAAAATAGTGCTTAGCATGGAACAGACACTTGATATAAAGTAGTGTTAGTATTATAGTGAGCAAACACTGGTACTCATTTTCCATTAATTTTCTTATCTATTTTTTAGTCTTTGGGGATATAAAAATCAAATGAATTATATTTCAAAAGGCTGTTTAGAAATACCCATGTGTATTTACAAGAGAGTGATTAATTTTAGTGCTTGTTCTGGGTGAAAATATTTGTCCATATGTTGTTGGGAAAATAGAAAAAGAACTGATTTTAACACCCAGGTTGGAGTGTCTATAACTCTGGGTCACATGCCGAGTGGCTGAGCTCACAGTGTCACCAGAGGCAGTGTTTTTACTGAAGAATATTTCCAAGACATTTCTGTACCAGCATTTCTAGGTGTTGGTCCCTGGAATATAAGTGAACTTCCCCCAAAGATGATTTGTCTTCTGGTTTGTAATTTATTGGGGAGATGTATTGACAACGCAGATAGGTTATTTGCCTAAAGGTATTTTTTTTTCCTTAATCATAATAGTTACTATGAGCTGCTCAATTAGATTCATAATTGAGTTATAATCTCCCAAATTTATCCAGTTAGCTGGTTAACCAGCCAGAATAGAGCTTTGCAGTACTGGACGGTGACAGGGGTAATGAAGGATTTTGTTAGGAGAGAACTTTAATTATGGACAAAATTCAGCAGCCTTAGCTCGACAAATGAAAGATCCAAAAGAGAGCAGTGGTGAGGTTACCAGCTGTTCAGAGTATAATTTTCCTTCCCTCCCTCACTGCTGCATTAGCTTGTTTTTCTTAACTGTGAAGGAATGACTCCCATTGTTTTTCCTATTATTTTGAATATTGAGATTTACTCAACAGAGGGAAATGGAATGATTTTTTTTTTTTCCTGTATTTAAGACTACAGAAACTTGAACTAACTTTGTCCATGAACTTCTTAAACATTTTCATAATGCTCTCTGAATATTGCAGGTAAGAGAAATCTGCCTTTCCACTTTGCTTTTAGAGGTACAATTATAGTGTTTTCAGGCAAATAAAAACATGAATGTGTCTTGTAAGGACCGAGCAGTGTTATGTGTCCTTTTCTTTTCATTTTTGAATTCGGTGAGAAAATGGTGTAACACAACCATGGAAATGTGATTTTCCTAGGTTTCTAACTATCTTCTTGCTCTATGCGTTTTCTCTAACCTCAGAATGTGGGTGTCAGTTGTTTGAATGCAGTCTGCGCCATCTAACTAGCATAATAACATAGTCATATTGTTAACAGCTCCATTTCTCTCTTTTGTTTTGCCGTTTTCACCATCCAATGGACGTAATCCTTAGCGTTGGTCAAATCGGAAGCGGTTAAGTGCCAGCAAGGTAAATATAGCTGTTTTCTTTCTTTTCATCATGTGGTTCATCTTTGTAGCAAAGACAAATGTAGACATGATTGATACTATCCAACCTTTCCATGTAAAGGCTTTTATTTCCTCTTGACTGCTGATATGAATAAAAAGGAAACATACGCTCTTCTAAATTTCATTTAATAACAGCATAGCCAGATGTTAGACTTATGCTTGTTTTAGAGGTGAACTTTTATATGTGCTGGCCATGTTAGAATGTTACACTTCAGGATGGGGGACACATGTACACCGCTGATTCATGTCAATGTATGGCAAAAACCACAATACTGTAGAGTAATTAGCCTCCAATTAAATAAATAAAATTTAAAAAAGAATGTTGTACTTCATTAAGCTTGAATTATTTGTAGTTGCAGTGGAGTTAGACTTAGTCCTTTAGAAAGTTATTTACCATTAGGTAGAAGCTAATTTTGGTGCTATAAGGGCACTGAAAAGATTGAGAGAAATATGTGGTATATTTTATAAATCTTTTTTATACTATTTCTATTTTATAATTTATTTGTTTATTTTTGTGAATGTTTCTTTAAAGATTTCTCCTTGAAAAATAGTTGTGTGCAGTTGAAGGTAGGGATGTGTTCTCAATTCATCAGGTTCTGAAGGTAACACATGGTCACTGAAGTGACTGAATGTAAAAATTCGCGTAATGTAAACAAATCCCAAAAAACTCTGTATAACTTACTTCAACTCTGCTACTTCCAGAAGAGGAATAATCAAGATGCAGGTACCTGTGATGGGTCTGTGTGTTAGGGGAGGGTGCGTGGGCAAGCTCTGTATATGCATTTATTTACACACACACACCTGTACACAGATGTATACCAGTTCTCATTTCTAACTTGTAGTTGCTTACTTCGCTGTAAAATAAGGAGATTGATACAAAGATTTTGTGTGTTATAAGAGCACGCGTGTGTGTGAGAGAGAGAGGTCTGTAACCTGACTAGTCATTTAGGAAGGCAAACTTTCTAAGCCTTGCTTTTTAAAATCCAGAGGAATCAAAGTTCTGACTCTTCCTAAAATGTATATCCTTTGCATTTTGGGAGCCCTTTAAAAATAACCAGGCTAAGCTTTTTTTTATTTTTTTAAATTTAGCTTTGTTTTAATCCTACCTGTTCACTGGGTTTTCAGAACTCTGGTTCTTTTTAGACATAAAATTAAGCGGCAATAAATAATCATATGAAGCCGTCTCAAAAATCCCTCCAACTTCTGTCTTACTCCTTTATAGTCACTAGAGGGTAGGAGAACATCATTCTCTCCGGAGAAGGGAGCTGGCTCTCCCTCTCGCGTATTAAGCGTTGCTGTAACCATCCAGAGCAGTAAAGTTTCCCAGCATGCTCCGGCGAAACCTGACAAAGCAGTATTTTCTCGTTTATTGATTCTGCCGCTGCCCTAAAACACTGGTACCGTACATCAATAACCATCTTTAGTTAGGGAGCTCCGGCCTGTGCATGAGCGCTGGCAGTTTGTGGAAGAACATAAAGGCTAGAAAGAAAAATTGTGAGCTTGGGGAATATTGGAGTCTAGGGAGGACAGGAGAGGTTAGGAAGAATGGCCCAAGGAATGACGAGGGGAGAAAAATGTTGCCGGCCAGGATAAAGATATCAAAACTAGGAAAGGAACAGAGGATCCTGGAGAGCAGTATTTATGTCTGTGCTGCGGAGTGGCGTCTTACCACTGAGCTGCTGTCTTCTTCTTTCCCTCTTCTCATTGTAGTTTCTAGAATTTTGACTTCAGGGCACTGGGCTCAGAGACTTAATAAATGCCTGCACCTAGTACACAGTGTTTCATAAAACCTTTGATGAATAGAGGTCACTGAAAGCTACTTATGATCATGGGTGAGAGAGGCAATTTATGGATTGGTGTAGAATTTCAATTGTTAGGGTGACTTTTTGCTACTTAGAGCCTGCAGTTATAGAGGGAAAAGTGAGATAAGTTCTAATTTAGCTCATAAAAGTGAGTCACAGGGAAAATCTATAGTCTCTGTGATTAACTCTCTGTAATAGTAGTTAAAATACCCTGATCCGTCTCTCTTGGTAGTTTTAAACTATAAACTGCTTTTTTAGGATTTCCATTTAAAAATTAGAAAGCAGACATTTAACATAAAGAAGATTGTTTAATCTGAGTATATAAAATTTTGCTAGTTCTAAGTGATGCATTACCTATAAAATGTCATTGTCTCTTTCACCTCAATCTTACTCTTATAATAACTTTATTTAAATAACTGCTTCTTAAACTCATAAGTTTATAATATTGCATCACCCAGAGTGGCAGTCTTTTTGGACTTTCTTCTAAAGCGTTTCCTTGAATATATATACAGATTTTTTTTTTTTGGCTGCAGCATGCGGCTTGTGGGCTTCGTTCCTGACCAGGGATTGAACGAATATCCTCGGCACTGAGAGCAGAGAGTCCTACCCACTGGAATGCCAAGGGCTACCCCGTTTCCTGGGTTTTGTTACTGACCTTAGTTTTAATACAGTGAATATGTAGAGATTGTCTGTGAAAGTAGTTTTAGCTTTCATGCAAAAGCCTTTGTTTACCTTCAAGTGAGCAGTTTAAAGAGAGAGCTGCAAATCTGATCTAAAAGGGCCTGAATCAGATACCTGCTTCTTTTCAGAAATTCCCTTTGCATAAGCTTTTCTGTGAATAGATCTATTTCCATACCTTCCTGCTCTCTAATGTATATCACAGTTACAGAGCTAGAAAATTAACAGCAGTTACTTCTCTTATGTCAAATAGTCTAATGGGATATCATCATGGAAACATGATGATAAAAAGTAGAATTGGTAGGTCACTGATGTATTCAGAAAATCTGCAACTGTACACACCCCCCTTTCACTTGGGAGAGTATTATGGGTGACCATGTGCCCTCTGAGTTATGGGTTTTCTTTATTTTAGATACTTTGCACCGAGATAAGTATTTATTGTTATATGGCTCCTCTTTTGACCTATTGTTTTATGCAGTTATATGACAGCTGTTTCAGGTAAAAGACATCCCTGTGTAGGGCAACATTTTCAAATACGGTAAACAGATTTATTTCATTTTTAAAGAGCATTTTCTTCTACAAATAAGATTCTGTATACAGTAATGTATTAGTTGATTAGTGGTTCCACTGTTTGCTGTGTGCGGCTTCATGTTCATTTAGCGAGGTTCCTGCATTATCACAGAGGCTGAGAACTGCAGGATGCATTTTCTCTGTCCCTCTGTCAGGTGGCCTCTGACTGGCTGAGAGGGAGGGGCAGGATGCTGTGGGGGGGGACGAGGGAGAAGTCAGGGTCTTTCTCCCTTTTCTCTGATTCACGTGGTGTCTGTCTTTGTCCCCTCCACTAGCTAGCCTTGCTGTGGTTTCTGCTTCTCCCAGGTTCCTCTGACCCGAGCATTTATTCTTTTTCTCTCTGTAGCCCAGGGATCACTGAACTGCAGCCTGAGTGCAAAATCCAACCCTGTGTGTGCTTCTGCAAATACAATTTGATTGGAATGTTGTTGTGCTCATTGGTGTATGCACTGCCCCTGGCTGGCAGGGCGGAGCAGAGTATTTGGACAGAGCCTGATTCTACCTGGGACTTTACAGAAAATTGTACCACGCCTCCCCCTGCCCCCACCCCAGGCCTAAAAGTGCTGGCCACTTCCTGCTGTCGCTAACCTTAGCTTTTCTTCGTATGTTTTATTTGGCATCCCAGCATTGTATTATGTTATGTTATGTTAAATATATTGTGAGCTCAGTCACTCAGATGTGTCCAACTCTTCTGTGAACCCTACCAGGCTCCTCTGTCCGTGGGATTCTCCAGGCAAGAATACTGGAGTGTGTAGCCCTTCCCTTCTCCAGGAGATCTTCCCAACTCAGGGATCGAACCCAGGTCTCCTGCATTTGCAGACAGATTTTTGGCTGTCTAAGCCACCAGGGAAGTTGGGGAAACTTAAATTGAAAGAGGACAGTCAAAGACTTTGAAGAGAAGATTGTTCAGTCTGTCTGCCTGTCTGTCTATACACCCATCTGTCTGTCTGTCATGATGTGCTTGGTGAGCAGAGCCCAGGTGAGAACCGGAGGGAAGTTCTGATGGTTGTTTTTGTCTCTCATATAGTTTTGAGTTGAGAAGAAGCTGCTTAAAGTGGAAAAAATGCCTTTTCTCCACCTTAGAGGTAAACACCTTCTGTCACTGCACCTCTTTCTCTACTTGAACTCATTTCACTATTGGTGAAATGAGTTATTTCACCAATTTCACCCTTATTGCACTATTGGTCCTGGAAGTAGTACAAGCAAAACCCTTTGCAAGAAGTGTGGTCTATTTGGAACCAAAATGAGAGTATCATGCCTGGACCACTTCCCTAATTAGTAGAGTGCTTCTTGTTTTGTTGTTTTTCATTTTCACACATTATTCACTGAACTCAAATGCCTATCCATAGTATCACCTTTTACTGTTTTGTTTTCTTGGTTAAATTTAAAGGATTGGAGGATGGTACATCCCAAAGAGCCATATATATTCATATATATGTTTATTTCTATCTTCCTATCTATATATATCTACCTAATTTTTTTGTCTATCTATATGCCTATCTATCCCTTATCTACCTACTTACTATCTGTCTCTCCATCTAGAAATAACACTGCTGAATATCTTAATCTTAGTGTCTCTGCTGCACTGTTATGAAGTCTAGGCCAGCATTATCCTAGACAGAATAGTTTCTAGAGGTCTTCCTCATTTCTGGGGGCCTCAGTCATGCTCATCTAAGGCCATGAATCTATTAGAATTCTCAAACCTTGTGTATCTCCAGCCCAGAAGAATAGAGCCACTTTTCACAAATCTGTCATCTCAGTGACATTAGAATCACTCTTGTCCAAAACTCTCTCACTGAGCATGTACTATATTGGCAGGAATGCCATCCTGAGACTTCAGAGATGAGTAAGACTTGGACATCATAACTGATGCGGTATTCGGAGAGATGGGGCAGTGGAAAGAGTGACAGACTTTATTCTCTTAGGCCCCCAAATCACTGCAGATGGTGACTGCAGCCATGAAATTAAAAGACGCTTACTCCTTGGAAGAAAAGCTATGACCAACCTAGATAGCATATTAAAAAACAAAGACAATACTTTGCCAACAAAGATCCATCTAGTCAAGGCTATGGCTTTTCCAGTAGTCATTTATGGATGTGAGAGTTGGACCGTAAAGAAAGCAGANGCCATGAAAATAAAAGATGATTACTCCTTGGAATAAAAGCTATGACCAACCTAGACAGCATATTAAAAAGCAGAGACAATACTTTGCCAACAAAGATCCATCTAGTCAAGGCTATGGCTTTTCCAGTAGTCATTTATGGATGTGGGAGCTGGACCGTAAAGAAAGCAGAGCACCAAAGAATTGATGCTTTTGAACTATGGTGTTGGAGAAGACTCTTGAGAGTCCCTTGGACTGCAAGGAGATCCAACCAGTCCATCCTAAAGGAGATCAGTCCTGAATATTCATTGGAAGAACTGATGCTGAAGCTGAAACTCCAATACTTTGGCCACCTGATGTGAAGAACTGACTCACTGGAAAAGACCCTGATGCTGGCAAAATTAAAGGCAGGAGGAAAAGGGGATGACAGAGGATGAGTTGGTTGAGTGGCATCACTGACTCGATGGACATGAGTTTGAACAAGCTCTGAGAGTTTGTGATGGACGGGGAAGCCTGGCGCGCTGCAATCAATAGGATCAAGAAGACTGAGCAACTGAACTGAATTGAACTGATCTGATTAGGAGAACTGAGAGTAGAGAGGTGGGTTATTCAGAGACTGGACCCTTACCTTGACTTTGCAGGTGGGTGGGGTGGGTTGAAGCCTGGAGAACTGAGCGAAAGGAGACAGGAGTGAGTGTCACCAAGTGAGGAGGAGGAAGTTCATTGAGACATGACACTCACAAAATAATGTGTGCAGCAAGCACTCCAGACTCTGTGTTGGTTCCAAAGTTGAGCTCTCTCAATGAGCAGCATCAGCGGAAATCATTTGAATGCAGGTATTTCTGGGCCTCCATCTCAGGCCTCTCAGATCAGAAACTCTGGAAACGGGACCCAGCTGCCTATTCGGGAGCCTTCCGGGTGACCTGGAAGCGTATGGATGTTTGAGAACCACTGATGTGGACTAGGGCGTGGTGTGCAATGCTGGGAAGATAGGGGGTGAAGCCAGGGAGGTCAGAGGGGCAGGCCTTGTAGAACTGCAGAGAGCGCTGCTAGATTCCTGGCGTTAGAGTGAGGCAGGCAAGGTGCCTGGGGTAAAACGTGAGAAGGCACTGGGGCTCTGGGGCCAGCCTTGCCCTCACAGAAGCCTGAGCATGAGCACCTCCTTAAATGTTTCATCCTGAATGCCTCTCTCGCCTCACCCTACTCCCAGTCCTGCTTAGGGGTGCCCTTGACCTATTTTAAGTGAAGGAGAGCTGTAGAAATACAGACTACAGGAGTTAAGGCCTGCAAATCAAAAAATAACAATGGCCTATTCCAGAGCATAGGAAACTCTGCTCACTCTTATGTGGCAGGCTGGATGGGACAGGTATTTAGGGGAGAATGGACACATATATATGTATAACTGAGTCCCTTTGCTGTCTACCTGAAACCATCACAACATTGTTAATTGACTATATTCCAATATAAAATTAAAAAAAAAAGAAATACTGGTTGATGAGTATTATCGCAGATGAACCAGCCGTTTAATTTTGAGCTTCCTGGAGGTCAGAGTGAAAAGGGAAATCTTATTTACTCACATGGCCTTCATTTTTTTCCTCCTCAGTCCAGAACCCTGAGGGTCATTGGGTATTTATAGACTTTATCAATTAAAAAAACTTTTCATAATCTAATTTTTAAGTTCGAACAGTGAGTAAAGATAGTCCCTCTTAATTAAAAAATAATGTAATCCTTTAATATCTTGTCACACACAGATTATTCATATCCTTGGAACTATGATATAGTTTTCATCTATAAATATGTCTCATCTTCCATGTCCATGCCTCTGTGGGAAATTTAAAAGGCTTGCTTTATATTCCATGCAAAAATTTGTGTGTCATAGGAGAATTTATGCCTCCAGGGTTCTCTTCAGATGATACAAGGAACTGCCAAGTAGGAGCTTTCTGGAAGCCTGTTGCATGAGTATATGGATCTTCTCATGTCATACTATAAAAGCTGTTGACAATGAGCAGTAGTTTTACATGCTGAAAAAGCTTGAAAGGAATATTTCATGGAAAGCTTTTATAGACTGTGTCTTCTCCCTTTGTTTTTCTAAGCATTGACAATATAGTTGGAATCTTGCTTTACTCTTCAATTTGCTTACAAAGTTAGTTCATTTTTGTTTATGCATTTGTCTCCATTGACTCTCTACTTCCTCAGAATGACTCAGGAAAGATAATTAATGAGAATCAGAATAAGATGTATTGGCAACAAGGGAACATGTATTTTTAAATTTCCATCACTGAAATGATCTAAAAAGTACCCATACAGTAATTGGTGCCACTAAGGTAGGCCTACTGGGAAAACCTTGTAAAAACTTTTTTTTCAGTGCCCCTAATTTTACTTTAAAAAAATGTTTTGATATTTTTTGCCACCCAAGGGAATGCTTTGAATTGTTACCCAGCGGTATTGATTGGCATAGTTAATTGTGAACGGTGGTATCACTAGAGAAAGAAATGGCTACCCACTCCAGTATTCTTGCCTGGAAAATCCCATGGACAGAGGAGGCTGGTGGGCTACAGTCCGTAGGATTGCAAAGAGTCGCACATGACTTAATGACTAAATAACAGCAGTCACTGACTGTCACTTTGTTTCTGATGACTGTAGGTGTTTCCCCTGCTCCTGGACTCTGTGCCTCCCTGTCAGGATCCTTCTTTATACCTGACTTTTCTGCTGTTCTTCCTGGCTTGGGATGAACAGACACGCCCACCATCCTAGGGTTTCCTCTGTAACCACGCTGAGTAGTTGTCCTGGAATCCACTTTGCCATCTTCACAGCATGCTGCTGGGCCAGAATCCTCCAATAATGTATGTTTGCCAGTCTGTAATCCTTTTTTTTTTTTTTTAACGTCCCTGGAAGGCAGATCTCTTCACTGCTTTTTTCTTTTGGGCTCTGCTTGGTCGTCATTGCTATGCATGGGCTTTCTCCAGCTGCGATGACCGGAGGCTCCTCTCTGGCCGAGGCGCACGGCTTTCACATTGCAGCGGCTTCTCTTCTTGTGGAGCACGGCTTGAGGGTGAGCAGTCTTCAGTAGCTGTGGCACGTGGGCTTAGTTGCCCCACAGCGTGTGGCGTCTCTCCAGACCAGGGATTGAACCCCCATCCCCTGCACTGACAGGTGGATTTTAACCACTGGGCCACCAGGAAAGTCCCATCCACTGTTCTGAGAGTCTATTCCTAGATCAGAAACTCCTGAGAATTCTCCACATGCTGGAAGTGAGCAGAAAAGCCCCACAGCCTGTACCTTCCATCTTTCTCCCTTTCTTCTTTCCCTTCCTGTGAAATTTTCATGACGGGGAGTAAATGAATGTTTTGGAATCTGTTTCATTTTTTACGAATGTGAGTATGTTTCTAAGTTAAATATCCCAACTTGTTTTCCCTTAGTCATAACTAAGTTGCAGGTTTCAGGAAAGAGTCACTCTTTCTGGGAGTAGATTTGGCAGGGGTGGGGGCCATGGAAGAGAGCCGATGAATGAATCCACATAGAAATAGTAAAATGTTCTGATCCTCTGGGAGGAAGGAGAAAAATAGCAAAACCCTGCTGGGCTGTATTTTATCCATTATGTCTGCTAAGAAATTAGGGTCAGGACCCAGAAGCTTTGCTCTATCTCCCGGTGTTTGTTTCAGCTTAGGTGGGGTGGGCTTCTCCCTTTGATGGGTCATTTCCTTCTCTCCTTTCACATTCCAGGCTGCATTAAGATGACAAATTTCACTTACAGGGCTTGGGCACAGACGTGAAAACTTGAGCTACTGAGCTAACAGAGTGAGTGCAGAGGAGTCTATTTATGGTGGGGAGAATGGGGGTGTTTGAGGAATGCAAAAGTTCCGGAGAACCCAGCTCTGCATCTGAGCACAGACGGGATGGCCCAGGTGCCACCCTCCTCCCCCCGGTGCCCCAGACCCTGCCTCTTAAACCTCATCACAAGTCTCAAGGGTGGAAGAGAAATGCGAAAGTGATTAAGAAACATGTTTAAAGCTCATGCTCACATCCTAGACTGCATCGCTTGCAAATGAAACTTTTTTTTTTGCACATAACCTTGTAGCGGGCTTTGCAGAAATATTTAGAAATACATAGAATAAAGGTCCTGTGTCCTTTTCTATCTGTGAACTGTGCAATAAATACTTCTCTTTTCCTACCCCACCTTTAGCAAGGGAAAAAAAAAATCTTGGACGGCGAAGAGCAAGTCCATCACATCAAACATGACTGCGTTAAATGCTAAAATGTTCAAAGTCCGACTGAGATAGATAAAGGCTTTGATGGAAAGTGGATATTTCCCAGGGACATTACAAGCAATAATCCAGATGTTAGAGTGTAATGCAACGAGTGTCCCTGGATTGATCAGGAGCTCCAGCCAAGCTGGGCCTGGTGTAGGCCTTTGCCTTGCCCTCCCATGCTGTTCCGCCATATGGAACCTATCTCTGGGCCCCGTTAATAACCAGCTTTGGATTCCATTTTCACAGAGCTCATAGAGCTAAGTGGGGCTGTTTTATGGACAAGTTAGATAGAAGCCTTTCCAAGATAAACATCCAATTTGAAATTAGGACATACCAAGCCACAAAATTATTTTAGGGCATATTTCATGGAAACACTGCCATTTTTCTTAGGCAATTGCCAGACTGTAGGATGCCCTTTGATCCCTTGTGGACATTACTCCCTTCTTTATAAAAAGGATTTTGAAATAGTTGCAGTGTTTAGGGAGGAATATATCTGTCGGAACTTTGAAGCATGGCCCTGGGACAGGTCATGCTTCAGCTTATTGGTTGGGAAGTCAAACTTTAAGAAGAAGAATCATAAAAAAGAAAGTGCAGCAGGATGTATGAATCAAATTCTCCTTTTCTTTTTAAAGATGGAAGTTTTCAGCCTGTGTGCTTAGTAAGCTAGAGAATGTTTTAAAAGTATCTGTATGCACACACATAGAGTGTAAAAACAGCTTCATATATATTTATATATGTACCTGTCTATATGTTCTGATGGTATGCATTGCTTTAACAAATACAAAGTTACTTAACCTTATTTCATAGATTTTCATCATTGAATGTATTCTTTGTATAACCCAACTTCTGATAGAAGTTAGAGAAAGAATTGTTCTGTTTTCAAGAGGAGAGGGTTTTTTCTTTTTTAAATAAATTATTTTCCCGTCTCCCTTTCCTGTTCTGTATCTGCACCTTCAAACCTGTGTGTCTGTATGTGTGTGTGTGTGTGTGTGTGTGTGTGTGAATTCCAGTTTCCAGAGAAAAGCAACACAGATATGAAATTGGGAGTATACATTTCCGTAAAATATTTTTGTTTAAGGAAATCATAAAATGACCCAAACGCTTGGCATTACTGCATCATTTATTAAGAGGGGTGGAGTGACGTGTGTTGGATGAGGTAAGCTGGCATGTAATTAACCCCACACTGACATACCGTTCGTTGTGATAAATTGTGAGTAACCGGTGTCCAAGCAAATTGATGCCTAAATGATCTCAAAGATATAGTGAGCAGATGACAGGAATGAATATATAGTGTTAGAAATTCATTGCTCTACTGTGATGCTCGACACCATCTCCGTTCTTCAGCCCATTTATTTCTCCCTCAAATTAAGCCGTCCACCCTCGTGCCATCTCACTTACTGAATGGAGAATGTGAATGAATTCTGCCAACCAAACACAGCCTGTGGATCGGGTCAGGGATTCTCACTCAAACAAACTCACCATAAAAAGACATTGTCGAGACCTTCAGGGTATTTAACAATGAAGAGTTGACTCATTGGAAAAGACTCTGATGCTGGGAGGGATTGGGGGCAGGAGGAGAAGGGGACAACAGAGGATTAGATGGCTGGATGGCATTACGGACTCGATGGACATGAGTCAAGTGAACTCCGGGAGATGGTGATGGACAGGGAGGCCTGGCGTGCTGCAATTCATGGGGTCGCAAAGAGTCAGACACGACTGAGCGACTGAACTGAACTGAAAGGAATAGACGTTACTTGTGTTGAGTGTAATCATGGCATGGTGCTTATGTAAAAACAGATAAATATTTCAGCCAGAGAAAACATTAGGGAAGCAGGGAAAGATGTAATAAAATGACAAAATGTGGTGAATAAGCACATGGAGTTTTGTTGTGCTGATCTCTTTATGTGTGTGTTTGAAGATTTACATAATGGACATTAAAAATAAAGTGTGCTTGTCCTCTTCATAATTTAATTCTAGGGGATATTTGCCTTTTTCTATGTTCTGTTTAAGCTCTGTGTGATGTAGAAAAGGAAAAAAAAAAATAAGGTAACAGTTACTGAACACTTACTGAGTCCCAGGCGCTGGTCTGTGTTCTTTATCCAACCTTCCCCTCCCACCAGATCTGTGAAGCTCATTTATCTGGCAAGCCTATTATAGGCTGTCTCTGGACCTGTGAATCTTGCAGTACTATTAGGCTTTTTTGTTGTCCTCTAAGGGATAAGGCTCAACAGTAAAGAGTCTGCCTTCAGTGCAGGAGATACAGGAGACTCAGGTTCGATCCCTGGGTCGGGCAGATTCCCTGGAGGAGGAAATGGCAACCCACTCCAGCCTTCTTGCCTGGGAAATCCCATGGACAAAGAAGCCCATGGGCTAGCAAAAGAGCTGGACATGACTTAGTGACTGACACAACAAGAGATAAAGGGAGGTACGGATGGATTCAAGTGTGAAGGATAAATTCAAAGCCGTAATTTCGAAATACCTAGAGGTAGTTTGTTTCCCTGCAGAGCAGTGCCTGGTTCTTATATCTCTGTTTCCCAGAAGGCCTCTCTTCCCTTCCTACTATCCGAGTAGCCAAAGGCCCATTTGGAAGATTCTGCCAAAGAGCACGTGTGGGTGGGAGGCCGGCGCCAGGTGCAAGTGTTGTCTGAATCCATCCTTCACTGGAGGCTCCAAGTCCAGTGCTTGAGAAGGAAGTCACGCAGCTGTAGTTGCAGGTTTGCAGAACCAGTGAAGAATATTAACACATTCACTAGGCAGGGAGTGCTATTTCTCATGAATATTGAAAGCTGGACCACCCCCTCTGATCACCAAAGTCACACTCAAGAATTATCAGCAAGTTTACATGTCATCTTTATTTCTTTGCTTTAGTCCTCTTTGATACGCAACCTCCGGCTCTCAGAGTCCTTGAAAAAGAACCAACTCTGGAACGGGATTATAAGTATAACTTTGTTGGAAGGAAGGAATGTCTCAGGCGGAAGCATGGCAGAGATGTTTGTCCAGTTAAAACTGGGAGATCAGAGGTATAAAAGTAAGGTAAGTTCTGTCAATTCCTTAAGGAGAACAATGTCTTTAAGATGAAAACAATGGGGAAAAAAATGTATGTTTTCCCCCTCTAAACTTTGCAAGAACAAAATTTATTTTTAAATCTCCTGTGTGGATTAGGAGCACCCCAGAAAACAAAGTAAATGTACAGATGCTGTCTGTTAATATGGGCATTTGATTGCTTAGTGTCATGTATTTTAATATAGTCACTGGAACTAGAGAAAGTTTATTAAACAATAGATTTGAATGCATGGCTTATTTTCATTTTGAAAATGAACAACTGTTTCAGAATTGTGCTGAAAAAGATTACTAAGTATTTTCAAAAATCCTACAAAAATAAAATAGTGTAATATAGTTGAATTAAAATGCTTGAGTTTAACTAAACATATTTTCAAAAGTATACACTCCTGGATTTCTCTAACTTGTTGGTATGAACACCAAAAATAGACATCTAATACTGCTTTTTCTTGCTCTGATTTTTTTTTTTAAAGCTATCTAAAAGTATTAAAAGTGATTTGTTTTGAACAAAAGTAATAGCTTTTTTTAAAAGCTGTCTTTAAAAATCAATCATCTTATTCCACTGATCCAAATTCCATTTAATTTTTAATCTCAGTAATTCGGTGTGGTTTTTATTTCAGAAACCCTAGTCTCTAAACCATGGTAATTAATTAGTTTTACATAACTGTCAGACAGGAATATTTCCTATGTTTTATGGATTGAGGGAACTAGGGTACTTGAAAGTTAAGTCACTTGCCAAAAGCCACATAGGAAGAAAAACATCAGAGTGGAAGACTTTGAAAATAGGCCCGAGGGTATTTGCAGCTGGGGCTTTCCAGGGTAGCGAACTTACCTGAAGCAGACTAGTTACAGAATGACTTAGCGGGGCAGGAGGTTGTCTCTCCTGCACAATTTTCAGTGCAGAATCAAATACTAAAGCTCATTTACTCCAGCACAAGCAGTAGAGAACCGAAGCTTATGTTGCAGAGTTGTTGATTATGAGAAATGCAAAAAATTACAGCAAAGTTATGGCCAAAATGTACAGATGATAATTTTAAGCAGGCAGTTTTAGGCTGTACCTCACAATGAGTGTATCCAGGATAAGCACAGCTCTCCATTAAGATTCCTTTAACCATCCAGCATCCGAGTTAGGATTTATAGAAAAATTATTCATCACTAAGCGCACTTACCCTTTTAAACTAAGGTGAAGTGTAGAAAAAGTCCAGTATCTGCTGCATTCCCCCTTGGGGAATATTGCACTTAAGTTGTGATCAGATGGGCTTTTTTTTTTCTGCATAGTTTCTAAATTCTGTGATCTGATATATTTAAACTCAACGATGATGAAAAACAGCATAGATGATGTTATATGATGTTGGCTGCAGTCGAGGTCTAAGCAGCTCATTTTTTCCCATGTGAGGAAACTTGGTCCCAGGATTTCATCATTGGCCCTGAGTTCCTGGCATTTAGTGGCCCGCATTTTTGCTCACTTTTTCTTCACAAATTGAATCTCTGTGTAAATGAAACAGAAATGAAAGTCTTGCCAATGAATCAAACACATAAGCAGTTTGAAATAACTCTTGGAGAACATGAAAACACTTGTGGAGTTTTCCAACCACGCACGTTCATTTTTAGGTTCAGCTTCACTGGAATTTCCTAGTCTTCCTCTGACTCCAGTGACTGGATTCAGGGAACTTGAATTTAGAAATAGGCAGTCACATACAAGTTATGGGTTTCTTGTGTAATCCATCTGACAGATGTTAATTAAGATCCCAAATTGTTAATTTATATAGTTCTTAAGCCAGTGCTGAAATGGATGTGCCAATAAAAATGTTATTTCCATTTGATTAACCAATTAGTAGTGTCTTCTGTAAGAGAGAACAGCTATAAAATGTCTATTGAGATATTATATAGAGAGTGCAGCTCAATAGTCATTATTATATATGTATAATAAATATTATCCATGTATCAAAAAATATATTTTGTATATCTATAACATTTATTGTTTCCTTGGGGATAACAGTGCTGTTTCTAATTTGGTGGATAAATGAGTGAATCTGGGGTCAGCTAAAAGAGTATGGTGTTTTGCCAATTTTTAAAACCTCGACATACCTTTCATTTCCAAAAAGGAAAATTTTAACTGTGTAAGAGTGATCATAACCATCATTATGATTGCCTTCCTGCTGTTTAGAAATGAAATGAATGTGTAGCTGCTATAGTGATGAATGCCATTTTAAGAAAATAAATATTATAACTGCATGTTTTCTAGACACTGTGTAAGAGTGCAAATCCGCAGTGGCGGGAACAGTTTGACTTTCACTACTTCTCTGACAGGATGGGCATTTTGGACATTGAAGTGTGGGGAAAGGACAGCAAAAAGCACGAGGAACGTTTGGGCACGTGAGTCTTTTCTGCTTTCTAAACGGTGGGAGACGTGTCTTCATGAGGCTGGTCTATAGCATTGTCTTTATCTGGTTGAGCTTAGAGTAAAACCTCATATTCCCACTCCAAGGAGCCATAAGTTAGCTGGACCTTAACCCGGGAAAGACTTTTTCATTTATTAATTGGTATATGTCATTTAGTATTGATAACAACAGAAGAAAATCGTTATGTGTCAGGAATTCTCTAAAGAAAGATAATGTCCCATCTCAGACTCTTTGGGAAATGTTGGTATCAGTTTCCAATGCACTCTATGAATTCAGTAACACCATGAAACTAGGTGTCCCAAATTGATGGAAACTTTCCATTGTCCTCTATGAATTTTGTGGCAAATCATAATGAAATCTGTTGAGGCCAGATCGGTTTTATTTTTGTACTTTAGACCTTCCCAACTTAATTGAGGTCCTCACTTGTATATAATGAGAAATATTGAAAGTATTAATGGTTTCTATACAGGATTATAGTAAGACTCTAGTTAAATGCGATTCTGCCTGCATCGTGGCTGCCCCAGTTTAAGCATGAAGGAGATGCTGGTGGAAGCATACATCTCTGATCTTTCTGGGAAGCCTGCAAGTTCACAATATTATCCTTATTATATAGATGAGGGAATGGAGTGCCGAGAATCCTAGCAGAGTAGTGAATGCGAGACTCAGGATTTTCTGTTTTCAAAGACCCAAGTTTTTTCTTCCAAACTACTGAGTTTTGTTCAGCCAATATGCATCCAGTTTGTCCACCCATTCTAAATTTAGAATAAAGCATTTAAAGGGCTCTCAACATCTGTTTGTGGTCTTTTTCAAACCAAGTTCTCTGGAGCCCTGGATTCAGGGAGATGCGTTGGGGCCAGCCTTCAGGATAATCAAGTTTCTTCTGAAACCACAGCATTTCCACTTCTACCTCTTGCTCTGTGGTGGGGTTCTGTTCCAGGCAAGAGTTTTACCGCTGAAAAGAAAGATTGAAAGCCCTTCATCCAGTAGAACCCCTTCATTTTACAGATGATGAAGTCCAGAGGTCCAAAGATGTTATGTTGTTCTATCAGCAAGGAATTTAGGAGCCAAAATAGGCTGTGCCTCTGCTAACCCAAAACTCAATGCAATGCTTTTTTTCTGTGTAGAATGCTTAGCAGAGACAGTTGCATGAAACATCAGTTCTTTTTGCTGCTGTTATCCCATCCTAGTATTCATGGGCTTCTCTTGTGACTCAGCTGGTAAAGAATCCACCTGCAATGCGGGAGACCTTGGTTCAATCCCTTGGTTGGGAAGGTCCCCTGGAGAAGGGAGAGGCTACCCACTGCAGTATTCTGGCCTGGAGAATTCCATGGACTGTATTGACCATGGGGTCGCAAAGAGTCAGACACGACTGAGCGACTTGCTCTTTCATCCCACCTCGTCTCAGTAACTTATCCTGAGACAGACAAGAGGAAGTTTGGAGACCACGGCATGTTCCTCCCATGCTTGTCTGCAGAGGCATTCTGTCGACAGAACGGTCTGGTTTGTCCCAGGGTACTTAATAATCCGAGCCCCCCCCGCCACCCCCACCTGATGGCAGCACTGTTGCCCAGTTATCGTGTGGAACACACACACACACACCCCTACACACTTCATCCATCCGTGTATACACTGGCTAGGAGGGCCGGGCTGCCCCCAGCTGAGACGGGGCACTCTTCCTGCCATGCGCCTGTCGTGGTCCTGGTTCCGTTGCTTTGTGCAGCCTTCTCAACCCCAGTTCTCTGCTGCTCTGGTGGGTAGTAGCCGTGCTTCCCTGGAGATCTGCAGGGCCAGATTTGTGGTTTGGGGCACCAAACTAGGTCCTGTCACTCTCCTGCTCAGGAGAAAGGTCTTCCTGTGGTCCAGAATGCACAGATTTTTCTCTGTCAGATGCTCTCCTAGTTTCCCCGCTCCTCCATTTCCAAAGGATAACTTAGACACCTGCGTGTCCTCAGTGCCTCCCACCCTGGTCCCCGCTGCAACACCCCTGTGTGCTGCCAACAGCCACGGCAGGAGGATCAGACGCGTTGCGCTAGCCAGCGGAGCACGGATAAGGCACGTCAGAGCACAAGTGCAGAGAACTCTGTGTCCCACAGCGCTGTCTGGATGATGGCATTTGAGCCCGGGTGATGGATGGCCCGTGTGTTATTTTAGTAGGCGTGGAGAATAATGGCCTTTCATTTCGTGTGTCATTGTGCCGTCATGTTTCCTTCACATAGTAGGAAACACTTTTTCAAATGAGCGTTAAGTTTCTTTACAGACACAGAAAATAATTGGAGATGTCCCTCTTATGCCATGTTTTGTCATTTGGGTCTTCATTTATTATTTGAGCTGTTTCCGGTTTGTAACTTAGACGTCTACCTGCCCCAGTGGCCATTCTGCCCTTCCTCTTCATGGACTTTAAAGGAATTTTTTTGGGTATCCTTTTCCTTTTTCCTCTCCCGAGGTACAGAAGATAACAAAAGTGTCTCTTGGGCTTTGACTACACAGCGTTACCCAGCGTGAACTTCCAGGTGGGGTGAAACTTCCCCTAAAATACACCACTGCTTGTCATAGTGAAAGGAGAGATTGTGTTGGCATATGGATATCACAGACCTGTTACTTACTGTTCCTTCTTACATAAAAGTGTTCACTCTTTGTTTTCCTGTTCTATGTTGCAATTCTTAAGGATCAGTTATTTTATCCCCTCAACTGTTGGGAAATACCTCTTTGTGTCAGGAGGGTCTTTGGCGATGTTGAATGTTCTCAGACCTATCTCATAATTTGTCTTTGGATGATACCATGTTGCTAGCAGTTTAAAGTTCTGCACAGCCTCTCTGAGAGACTGTTCCCCACTGAAGCTTCCTCTGGCAGGCATCTTGAGAGGAGGGACGGAACACTTTGAGTTGTGTTTACTGGGCTGTCTGGTAACCACAACACTTGCAAGCTATGAGACCTTGGGCAGTGGCCTTTCTTGTGGTTTTTCTATCTGTATAACAGGGTCTTCAGCCAACTTGAAGGTCATCATGGTAACTGGCAGCCATGTCTATTGTTGGTTGCTATTATTACTCCTATTAATGTTGAGATTTTTTTTTTCTTCTGGATAAAAACTACAGATCCCCACAACTAAATTGTGCTATTTAAGTATTTGAGATATGACTGGTTAAAATTCAGCTCAGTTTTGTTTATTCAAAACAGAATAGAGATTTGTGTGTGTATGTTTTTTGGTGGAAGTGAGCAGTGACTATCTTCCAGGATGTGATGGGAAGGATATTTATTGACTCGAGACCTGAACAGTGTTGATTAGCCTGACTGGCATTGGTTTTGTAGCTGTGGACGGTGGTAGACTGGGGCACTGGTCAGTTATGGTCATAACTGGCCTTTGTGTTAGCATTGGTGGTTGCTAGCTTGGTGATAGTTCAGGCTTGTCCCTCCTCCCCAACCACCATGGCAGCCAGCCTCCTCCAGGCTCTCCTGAGTCATGGGGAACTTTCTAAAATTCCTTGTGTCCTTATGGTCCACTTGTGGGCTTCTGCTGAGCCACAGATAGCTCCTGAGGAGGTCAGGGCTGGTAAGGTAAAGGTGCTTGGGCAAACCAACACCCCACCTCCCAATCCAGGATGTCTACTATTCATGGGCCAGAAAAAAAAAACACACAAAAAAGCACACACAGTCTTTTGAGTCCATCAATGGCCCAGAAACAGTGGATTTTTAGGAGGAGTAAGAAATAAAGCTAAATATAACCTGCTCCAACTTTTAAACAAAATGGCAAGAGTGAAAATATAGATTAATCTTCTTGTCAACCTGTACCATTTCAACATAATCATACCATTTTCTTAAAGTATATTTTATATTTCCCTGTGATTCTAGTGATTAATTTGTTATAGAATATTCTAGCTTCCAAGGTGGCGCCAGTGGTAAGGAATCTGCCTGCGAATGTAGGAGGTGCAAGAGATGTGAGTTCAATCCCTGAATCAGGAAGATTCCCTGGAGGAGGAAATGGCAACCCACTCCAGTATGCTTGCCTGGAAAATTATGTGGACAGAGGAGCCTGGTGGGCTACAGTCCATGGGGTTGCAGAGTCGGACACAACTGAGCATGCATGCACAGATGAACGCAGACTTAGTCTGGAAAAGTTAAGAATGGGATTGCACAAGCTTATTTTAACTGGGCTGCCACAGAGCCAATCCTGAGTCTCACGTGGTGCCTTAGAAAGTGGTTCTGACGTGCTGCCCATTTACCAGTGACTCCAACGCGCAGGAGAATCAGGGTATTTCTTTGGACAGATCACACCCCATGTCACTGATCTGCTTTCACAGAGAGGCTTGACACAGTCACCATTTGCTTCCTGTTCACCCCCGTTCTTAGCCTCTGAGATTTACAGCTTTTAAAACTCTAGGACTCTTTTCTGCCCCCTTGCATTTAAGTTAAAAGCTGACCAGTCTATAATATAAAACATAGAATTATGGTAATGAATAAGAGGTTAAAAGCTATCATGGCAAGTGGAACTTAGCAGGTTTGGCTGACTGATATGGTAAAAATTATGTGTTGAATTAAAACATTAAAATGCGGTGGGATTAATGGAGAAAGACAGGAACAGGAGGTCAGAAACAATGCTAAATCAGCACATTAACTGCCTGTGGGCTGGAGATGCTGGCTTTAATATATGCAGAGGAAAAAAAAAGCTTGCAGAGGGGGAAAAAATGTAACTTAGTCCTTGTTTTCTCCAGGTGAATAGAAATGCAGACATTTGAATCTGGGAGGCATGCAGTACATATATTTCTTTCCCTTTCTTTTTTATATAGAGAAAGAAATAGATCCTACAAGATATTCAGTTGGTTAACAAAATAGAAACACTGACTTTATAATTTGGAGTGTTTGAATTTTATTTTGCCACTAGGATTCATTTTGTTTGTTCATTCATTTTACTCGACAAACACTGAGCATGTTGTATATCAGACGTCCTTACCAAAAGCTGGGGGTTCACATGTGGGTTGTGTCCTCAGGCACTAGGTTGTAGGCAGCTTTCTGGAAGAAGAGTGTCTCAGCTGAGACCTGTAACATGGGTGGTGGTTAGCCAGACCAGACTGGAGGAAGAACGTTTCAGGAAGTTGGGACCACATGGGGAGAGACTTAGAGAGGAGGGAGAAGACGGCTGAGAAACTTGAAGAAATGCGAAGAGTGGTGACGTCACATAGGAGTGAGGTCACAAAGCCGTTGGATTCCATCTCCTGCCGGTGAATCACGGCTGGACCTGGCTAGACACAGACACACCAGTGCCCCGCTCCTTTCTGTTCACCACTTGTTGCCACAGTGGACCTCTGATGGACTGAATGATCTACCACCTGACTTCAGAATGATGGGTTCCTGGTCCCCTAAGGGCTGGAGTGTAGCTGAGTTATGGTCCATACGTGGTCACTCCCCCTGCCGGTGGAGCCGCTCATGAGACACCCTGAGAGCAGACCTGACTGGCTAATGCTCGTTACTCAAGTGTTTTGCACGGATGCTTTGCACACGTGTTTTCCACATTGTCTCTTTCAGTACAGTTTCATAAGTTTTATTGCTTCATCGGTTTTTGTTAACAAACACATCTTTGGATATGTTGGCCTGAGTCTCTTGGGCTATGGTGAGTTAACAGGTATTTTTTTCTTTTAAATTGTTCATAG
Organism: Neotragus pygmaeus; assembly: GCA_006410875.1. Taxonomy (NCBI): domain Eukaryota; kingdom Metazoa; phylum Chordata; class Mammalia; order Artiodactyla; family Bovidae; genus Neotragus; species Neotragus pygmaeus. The sequence goes on along the minus strand of SJYV01016118.1, from coordinate 25,326 downwards.
GTTGTATCTCTGATACCTTTATCAATGTGTCTGTACTGTCATCTACTAACCTGGGAAAATTTTAAAATACTTCCCCTGCTGTAATTCATCACAGTTGAATGATTAGCATTTCTTTAGATCAGGGGTCACCTAACGAGGGCTGGTGGGTCAACTCCAGAAGGCTGCTTGGTTTTGAGTCTCTGCTGCTGCAGCAGAGACCATGTAGCCCCAAACTAAAACTGTTTACTCTTTGACCCTTCATAGAAAAAATGATCTTCGTGCCCCATCATTTATTAACGTTGGTGTGGGTTTTAATGATAATTGGAATATTAATTAAGAGAGCCTTTTAAACTGCATATCCAAAAACTGAGTTTATTTTTCAAAGAAAATTTGCATCTAGAATAGTAAGCTTAGTTTTCATCAAGCCACATACAAGGGTGCCATTTGGGTAGAGTTTGGGAAGGAATTTAGAGGATACAAAAGAGAAAAGAGAATATATGACAATACCTGCAAAATTCTAGAATTGATCAGTGAGTGAGTAGTGTTTATAAGAATGAGCAGGCAGGAGGGAAGGAGGAGGGGGTGTTTTGCGTTGCTGAGGAATCTGGGCTGGATCCGTTCTTCTAGGCATCCTCAGGGGCCAGCTCTGCACTTCACCTGCAACCGGTTACTAAACAGGAAACAGAAAGTCTTGGGAAAGAACAGCAGATTGGCTAGTGCTTCAGGAGCGGGGAGAAAGAGTGAAGCGCTGGCCAGGTTATTTAGTATTTTCTCGGCATAGAATGTGATACCCTGTAGAAAATGAATGAAGCAGCCCAGAGTCTCCTTTTAAGATTTTTGTATTAAACTTGTCTTTGGTGAATGTATTTCAGAATGATTATATCTTAAAGATTTTATTTACTTGCACCTGAAGAAGGTCATTTTGTTCACATGATACTCACCTCTCTTCAGAAGATTCAACTGAGTGTTAAGGTAAAAGTGCTCTGAAATTCTGGAAGAAAAGTCCTTATTTTTTTCTTTTCTTCCTCTGCTTTTGCTGGTCATACAGTAACCAGTTCCTAGCTTGGGGTTAATGTAAGTATTTCTTCTGCCTCTGACTAACCTCCTAAGCATTCTGGTTCTCCTTCCAATGTGAAGATGAGCTGAAGCCATGGAGACAGAGATTGACACAGAAAAATGGGAGGCCTGAAGGGAAGGGTTTTGTATGAGAGTTATTTCTCCTTACTCCCTTCTTTCCTCCTTTCTTCCAGAATGTCAAAGTGAAGGAGGCAGCCAGCTGGATCAAAGAGATGGGGAGAGAGCACTTCAGTTCTAAAAAGTTCATAGAAAGTCGTTTTTAGAGTTGGTGGTTAACACTAGGGAGAGGGTCACTTTACATTAATTCCTAAGACTAAAGACGTTGGTGTTTTGTCGATTAATTCATATGATGGGACAGGGACCCCAAGAGACAGGGGTCATAATCCATGTACAAAAGGATCAAGATTTAATTTTGACTGACCTGATACCAATGTATCAATTTAATTTGCTCTTTCAGGTCACTAAGAAAAGAAAAGTAAGCATTTGATTGAATTCACTCATTAATTAACTGAGAATGTAGAATCCGTTAGGTTTGTCCTGAAATTCCCTCATCTGGTGTTTATGTGGCTCTTATATCTAAAATGGGCAAGGCTATTTTTTTGTATAGGAATTCTTTCTTTGTTATAAAAATAAACTTTAAATATGAGATAGGTGCAAAAGTTTCATAGTGGGCAGAAATGACTGAAAAGTTTGTGAAAATGTGTAATTTCTGAGTTGCTCAGTCATGAAAGTGTGTGTAACAGTGTAAAATAAACAGATGTACTACTGCTATACTTCTTTAGAATTTTCAGGTCCTTAGTTTTGTAGATGGAGAAGGCAATGGTACCCCACTCCAGTACTCTTGCCTGGAAAATCCCATGGACAGAGGAGCCTGGTGGGCTGCAGTCCATGTGGTCACTAAGAGTTGGACATGACTGAGTGACTTCATTTTCACTTTTCACTTTCATGCACTGGAGAAGGAAATGGCAACCCACTCCAGTGTTCTTGCCTGGAGAATCCCAGGGACAGGGGAGCCTGGTGGGCTGCCGTCAATGGGGTCGCACAGAGTTGGACACAACTGAAGTGACTTAGCAGCAGCANTCCAAATGTTATAAGATATTAATAACTAAATCTATAAGTTACTAATGTTAAGATATTTACAAAAGATAAAGACTTCAGTGTTCCAAAGTATTAAAAAATTTATAACTTTTTCAAACTAACTCAAATATTTGATAAATATACTGTTTTATTGTATGATTGAACCTACTCGGTATTAGTTTAAAGTTATATATAACTTGGCATTTTATATGTGTGTCTGACATTTGTGTATAAATGAGAAGACCTTTTATTTTAAAGAATCGGAGGTAATCTAACTTCTCTTTTAGCCCATCTGTCTAAAATTGGTGAAAGATATTTTAATGTTCTTTGTAGCCAATATGAGATATGGACAACCATGTGCAGTTATTCTAATACAAGAGCCTGTCAGATATTTTTATTAAAGCATTTGTCTCACAAACACCTTGCCCCATTGTAACCTAAAATCTTTAAGTAATAGGTTATCCAATCTGATGTCAGTACTTCTGTAGTAAACAAGGCCATAGCCTTGATTCACAAAACAGATGATAAATTGTACTTTGAAACTCAAGGTGAATGTAGCTGTTTGTAATGCTTAATAAGACCAACATACTTCACTCAAAACTCAGCTGTTTTGAGAAATTAATAAAAGCCAAGCAAACACAATGTAGAGTTTCTTTCATAGACTATAAAATGATAATCAAGTAGTTAATAGGTAAATAGAAAAATCAGGGACTGAAATATTTTCTGGCCAGAATTGTATTTCAGGGACTTTTCTGGTGATCCAGTGGTTAAGACTTCACCATAGCTGGTAAAATTCTTCATTTATTCTTTAAGTACATAATCCTTTCCCAAGAGACTGCAACTCATGCTTTGGATAAATCAGTGTTCAGTTCAACAATTCATTCATTGAAGATGAAGATTAGTCCCTGTTTGATTTGTCCTTTATTTTTATGGTAACTGTCTTTCATTTTAATTCCTGTGTATTGTGGAAAAGATTGAGGGTGGGAGGAGAAGGAGGTAACAAAGGATGACTTGGTTGGATGGCATCACCGACTCAATGGATATGAGTTTGAGTAAACTCCAGGAGACAGTGCAGGAAGCCTGGTGTGCTACAGCCCATGGGGTTGTAAAGAGTCAGACATGACTTAGTGAATGAGCAACAACAACAACATACTGAGGTATAGAAGATGTATAGAAACAGGTGTGCAAATCTTGGTTCTACCGCATTCTAGCCATGGGCACACTTAAGCCTTTAGCTTCTCATGGGTCTTTTAACAGTTAAGTTGGTGGTGGTAGTGGTCAAGAACCCGCCTGCGAATGCAGGAGACATAAGAGATGCAGGTTTGATCCCTTGGAAGATGCCCTGGAGGAGGAAATGGCAGCCCACGTCGGTATTCTTGCCTGGAAAATCCCATGGATAGAGGAGCCTTGCGGGTTACGGTCCATAGCAAAGAGCTGGACTCAACTGAAGTGACTTAACACACAAGTTAAAACCTAAATGAGCTTACTAAACACATATTACATGCTCATTAAATGCTATTCCCATTCTTTGTTAAATTTATTTTTCTGGAGTGTAGTTGACATGGGCGGAGAAGGCAATGGCATCCCACTCCAGTACTCTTGCCTGGAAACTCCCCTGGATGGAGGAGTCTGGTAGGCTGCAGTCCATGGGGTCACTAAGTCAGACACGACTGAGCGACTTCACTTTCACTGTTCACTTTCATGCATTGGAGAAGGAAATGGCAACCCACTCCAGTGTTCTTTCCTGGAGAATCCCAGGGATGACGGAGCCCAGTGGGCTGCCGTCTGTGGGGTCGCAGAGTCGGACACGACTGAAGTGACTTAGCAGCTTAGCAGCAGTTGACATGGGGAGTTTCACAGGCTGTCTTCTTGATATTTTGTTCATAATTTTGCTGAATTTTAAATAATGTTGGAAATATCAGCATTGCTAATAATTGGTTAATCATTGCTAATCACAATAGCTTTTCAACACTTTTGGAAATCTATAGTTACCACTCTATGATTTTTTTGTTTGTCTCTGTTTTATTGCCTGATAAAAGTAAAGAAAAAATATGCTTCATGGTAGGAAAATTCTCATGCTGAAACCAGTTTACTGCTTCTATTCACATTTTGTAATATGGATAATAGTTTTATTGATATAAAATATTTTTGTGGGCTCATCAATTTTTGTTGTATGTAAAAGTGCTGTTTTGAGAAACTGTTGACCAAAATACCGCAGTTAGATACCATATTGTAGAGTAGAAATATTCCAGCCATATGCTATAATACTGACTTTTGAGTAGTTTTTATAAGTTATAACAGTATGTTTTTTGTTGTTTTGGGCGTTTATTTTTTTGAAACATAAGACTGCTTGTATCAGAAGAGAAATAGTCTTATAGTTACCATTCACCGGGACTTTTAAATCACATGTCTGTTTTCTAGTTTGTTTTCATTGTCTGCTGTTTAAAGTTGTGTTCATAACAATAGCTCCCCTCTTAAAGATGCTCCATTTTCAAAGGACTGACTGTAATTGCAATTTCTAGGAAGCTCAGCAATAGTCATTTAATGGTCTTAATTCATGAGAACCTTATGGCTAGCTGAGCCCAAATCAAGACCAACTTTTAAAAAACACATCAAAAATGATACAAATCTGCCTTGGCAGGCCATCTGCTTTAACAGTCTGCCAAGGAATATGAACTCTAGTCAATGCATCTAGCTCCTATAGATGCAAGTCTATCGGAGATACAGCCGTGTGTAACTTACTGGCACCTTGAGAGTGCATGAGTTCAGTTCATTTGTGGCGCTCTATGAATTAACAGCTTGTTCTACTGGTTGTGTTCTTAGTAAGATCTTTGTTTATTCAGCCAGTGTACCTCCTCTGTGTGTGAGCCTGTCATGGGCCCTGGTGACACAGTGCAGGTGGAGAAATTAATCACCACCTTCACATGGCGTGACTACTAATCCCCCAGTGGTATCTCATGACCGTGCTACTGCTCAGGTCAAGAATAGGGTGTCAGGGTTCATTAAAGGGACAGCTGTCTGGTGTTCTTGTAGGTTGTAGCTGAGACATCAGGGATGAGGAGCAGTTAACACAGTAGAGATGAAGAAAAAGCATTTTCAAGTGAGGGAACAACACATTCCAAGCCTGCAGGTCTTTTCTAAGACATGTGAGAAGCAATTGAGGCTGGAGAACAGAGGACGGTGACCCTGAGGGGCAAGAAGGCTAGTGTATTAGGTGGGCCTGGATTATATAGGAACATGGGGTCCAGGGGAAAACATTAGAGATCTTTCTAAGCAGGGGAGTGATATGATCTCATATGAACTTAAATGCTGGTTTATTCTGGTGGCTGTATAGAGCAAGCATTTTGGAGGTGCAAGAGTGAATCATGGGGAGGTGTTAGGCAAATTCGGATGATGCTGTTTCATGGCGCTTGAGTGAGGATACTGGAGTGGGTTGCCATTCCCGCCTCCAGGGGATCTTCCCAGCCTGGGGATCAAACACAGGTCTCCTGCATTGCAGGCAGATTCTCTACAATCTGAGCCACCAGGAAAGCCCCTCTTGGGGAACGGAATCAGAAGAAGGAAAAATTCTCCTGTTTCCAGTGCTTGCTCTGTTTGTGCTGGGATATTACATCAGAAATGTGGTTAAGCAAACATCTCAGCAAAATTGTCTTCTTCTTTTGTGGACTTTACAGTCTGAAGCGAGAGCTGTCTGTCCCCATTTCTGGCTGGACATCCGCCACTGTGAAGTGATCAGGCCCTCATCTGCAGGACGCCCCTGAGGCCGTCAGTTGGATCAGAGATGCTTGCAACCCACTCAGGAAAGTAGGAGATCCATGAAAGTTAGGTCCAGAATGAAGAGAGATCAGAATTTTCTCTTCTGTTAAAATCCCTTGCAGAGCCCAGCACAGTATTTCCACATGGTAGGAAACCATAAGCTGCTTGTTGAAGGAAGGAGTGGGAACATCATAGCACATGGCATTATAACACCTAAAGTAAATGACCGTAGGAGGTTGAGAGGGGAGCTCCCTGGAGTTTAAGGTGGCAAAGTAAGTTCCCTGAAGATGCTACATCTTGATCTAGGCCTTGCAGGTTAGCTGGTCTTTGATTTTTTTGGAGAGGCGTGGGGCTTGGGAGAGCATTGCAGGGAGAAGCCATTCACAGGCAGAATAAGAGGCAGGACTGAGCCCCATACCTCTGTGCTGCTCAGGGATGGAGCACAGATGCTCCAACCTTGATAAAGGGTTTAGGACTGGGGTCAGATCAGGATGGATGGTGTGGGTAAGTTGTGAGAGAACATAGATTTTCAGGATGAGCACTAGAATTGGCTCCAATACGTGATAGTAAGGTTTGTCAACGAAGGATTAGAGATGATAATGGAACTGAAGGGAGACATTTTGGAAATGAAGTCCGGGGTGGCTGTTGCCCTTATCTGAAACCCCAGCCTGGGCTGAAATGCACCACAATTAGCTTCAGAAATTAGCTTCTTCTAGAAATTCTTTCTTCTAGCCCTGCCCCTTGTATTGACTGACAGTCTGTGGTGGTTCCTGGCTGCCGGATAAATAAAAATAAATTTTAAAAAATGCTCTGGTCATGGTCTTCCAGGCTTCCAGCCAGTCCCTTCCTTTATCCACGAGTATCTTACTTTTCCTGATCACCACTGTTTAGCTGTATGTGTGTGTGTGTGTGTGTTTATCCCTGTCTGTGTCTATGTATGCACGGTAAGTCACTTCAGTCATGTCTGACTCTTTGCAACCCCATGGACCTCTGTCCATGGGATTCTCCAGGCAAGAATACTGGAGTGAGTTGCCATGCCCTCCTCCAGGGGATCTTCCTGGCCCATGGATCGAACCCAGGTCTTTTTAACATCTCCTGCATTAGCAGGTGGGTTCTGTATCTCTCCCGGTGTATGTATGTATGCATCTCTCTCTGTGTGTATATCTGTCTCTCTATCACTGTATCTATCTTTCTCTGTATCTATGATCTATCTGCTTAATGAATGTAATGCTCTGATCTCTTCCCATCTCCTTAGCAAGGACCTACCCATTTCTGCTGGCCAAGTCAGCCACCTCCTAAACCTTGCTCAGACTTCACCTCCACTGTGAATCTTTCTGGACTTAAGCCAGATAAATGTCTATGAACTTTAGTTTCCTTGTCTGGAAAATGGCACAAATACTCTTTGCCTCATAGAATGGGCATGAGGATTAAAGGGGAACTGCATGAAGCGTAGTTTCTTACCCAGAGTTGGGAGAGCCCGGCTCCCTCCAGCCAACACCCATCCCTGGGCACCGAAGTCCCCAGCTGCCCCCTCCCACTGGGCCAGGACACTCTTCACAGGGGAGGGGGGCCACACATACCTTGGCTATGCCTGCACTGGCTCCTTTAAATGAAATTCAGGGCTAAATGTAGAATAGAGATGTACAAATGAGCAATAGAAGGGAGATACGGACAGCATGTAATCAGAGATCACAGAGGGGAAAATGGCTCAGTCCGCTGGCAGAGGGTGTGAGGGAAGTTTTCACTGAAGAGGTGACATTTGCTGAAAAGCATGATTATTCTGAGAGATCCTTGAAGGTAATGACTTGGTGGTCCATGTACATCGGGGCCTGGTTCAGTGCCAAGAGCAGAATGGGACTTTAATAAATATTTTTCGGATGAATGATATAACCTCTCAAATACTTTTATTGCTTGTCAATCAACTTCTGTAACTGATATAAAGGTAAAATTATTTAAACGTGAAACCTCCACTTGCTGTTGGAGGAATACAAATGGATTTTAACATGCTGTTCAAAAATAGCAAAGGCTGTTGAGAGCAAGGTGCTGAAACACCACCGTGAATCTGAATCACCAGTGGGTAGCCGTGTCAAGGTGACTTGGCATGTGGATGCAGAAGAGGTCATCTGGATGTTTGACCTGTAGAAGCAGGGGGAGCAAAGAACAAGAGGGTGGACCCAAGTGTAGCTATGTCCTTTTGCCTGGTACTGTTTGCTTGGTTCTCTTGGGAAACATTTGGATATTTCATTTGTGTTGGGAGATCATTTTATCATGATCAAATAAAAATACTGTTTAAATTTTACTGAAAGTCCCCATCTGTCTGGAATCTTCTTTGTAAATTTTATTTACCTGTTTATTTAAAATTTGTTTGGCCATACCCTGTGGTACATGGGATCTTAGTTCCCTGACTGGTGATTGAACCCACACCCCCTTCATTGGAAGGCAAAGTCTTAACCACTGGGCCACCAGGGAAGGTGTATCTGGAATCTTTGAAGGGCAAGAAATCAGTCCTAAAGTGTGCATGTATTACTCTATAGATGTTTTAATGTCTTTACTTCTTTTTCCTCGTCTCTGCCTGTTTCTCCTAGAATATTAATAAATGCAGCATTTTAATGAGCTTTGACGGGATTATCTGCAGAGAGCCAGAGAGTTGGCACAGTGTGTTCCCCGGAGGCACACAACTGAAGCTCCCAGGTTCTGGAAGGAAGTCTGTTGCTCATTACCTGGGATAGCAGAGTGTGAGCTCGAGAGCAGGGTGGGCAGGACTCGGCCCCCCCTGTGCAGACCAGGCCCCTGACTCCCTGCTGGGGGGGACCCCAGGGCTCTCAGTACAAGTGTCTGACGATTTTCCCTGAGCCAGCACTGATGGAATGTCACGCCAGTGCCTCCGGAGGAGCAGCCCTGACGCCTCCCAACAGTCTGACGAGCGGTTAGGTGCTGTTTCAGTTTGGGTGGAGGAGCTCAGCATCGTCTACCAGAGTGTTAAGCCAAGAGCATGTGGGTCCTTTCAAGGTCACAGTTATTCAAGAGATGTCGTGACCTTCCCCACTGACTTCTCTTCTGACTTTTCTTAATATTACAATCCTTAGGGCCATCATGTTGCTTCAAATGGTATTATCTCACTTTTTTATGTCACGTACCTCCCCACTGAACGCCCACCCTGTACCCTGTGAGACACAGCCCCAGAGTAAGACCTGCTTTTCTAAAAAAATCCAAGTATAGTTAATTTACCATGTTGTGTTACTTTCAGGTGCACAGCAAAATGATTCATTTAAACTCATACGCACACTCACGCACACGCGTGTGTGTGCGCGCGCACACATACACACACACACACATATTCCTTTTCAGATTCTTTTCCGTTAGAGATTATTGCAAAGTATTAAGTATAGTTTCTATGCTATACAGTAGGTCCTTGTTGGTTATCTAATTCATTAGTATGAATAGGCTTCCCAGATGATTCAGTGGTAAAGAATCCACATGCAATACAGGAGGCACAGGTTCAATCCCTTGGTCTGGAATATCTCCTGGAGGAGGAAATAGCAATCCTGTCTAGTATTCTTGCTGGGAAAATCCCATGGAAAGAGGAGCCTGACAGGCTACAGTCCATGGGTTCACAAAGAGTCTGATGCAACTGAGCACACACCATACGTACCTACAGACAGTGTGCATTTGTTAATCCCAAACTCCTAATTTATCTCCCCACTTCCATCCCCTTTAGTGACCATAAATTTTCTTCCTGTGTCTGTGAGTCTATTTCTATTTGGCAAGTAAGTTCATTTGTATCTCTTTTTTTTTTAAACCAACTTTACAACAGATACCAAAGGAATTTCTCTAGGTAGCAAAGGCCATAGTGAAAAAAAGGAAAATTATGAAATGTATCATCTTTCCAGATTCCACATATAAGTGATATCATATGGTATTTGGTATGGTATTTTCAGATTCCACATATAAGTGATATCATATGGTATTTGTCTTCCTCTGACTTTGCTTAATATTACAATCCTTAGGGCCATCATGTTGCTTCACATGGCATTGTCTCACTTTTTTATGTCTGAGTAAAAAATTTCTTAAAGAAGCAAGACTTTAAAAATGAAGATAGATTTTTGTGTGTTTGATTTGGGCTGCTCAACATCAGAAACCCCTTGTAGGATGGGGGTGCTTCTCTTGTATGTTTTGGAGAAGGGATTCTGATTTGCTTTCATTCAGTGGGAAGCCAGTACGTTCTCCCTTCCTGAGCCCTGGAATTTAGGAGATGGGGATTTGCTAGGCAGGGCAGTCCCTTTATATCTACATCAAGTGAAGCAAAGAAGCAGGCTTGGAGAATTCATATTAGAAGCAGCTACACTTAGGGGGGCCTCCCTGGTGGCTCAGCAGTAAAGAATCCACTTGCAATGCAGGAGATGCAGGTTTAACTCCTGGGTCATGAAGATCCCTGGAGAAGGAAATGGCTACCCTCTGCAGTACTCTTGCCTGGAGAATCCCATGGACAGAGGAGCCTGGTGGGCTACAGGCCAATGGAGCCACGAAGAGTCAGACATGACTAAGCAACTAAACAATAGCATTTAGGGCCTGGACCAGCAATCTCTGTGAGGCCAGTTTTCCTGGGAGGAGAGACTGACTGAGATTCTGTGCCTGAGTATCCCTCAGCCTTTGGTTTCCTATAACTTCAAACCTGAATTTCCAGTCTGTGCACCGATCCTAAGTTGTTGTTGTTTAGTCACTAGTCTTGTGCAACTCTTTGAGACCACATGAACAGCACACACCAGGCTCCTCTGTCCTCCACTATCTCCTGGAGTTTGCTCAAAGTCATTTCCATTGAGTTGGTGATGCCATCCAACCATCTCATCCTCTGCTGCCTCCTCCTCCTTTTGCCCTCAATCTTTCCCAGCATCTCGGGCTTTTTCCCTTTGTGAGTTGGCTCTTCTCATCACGTGGCCAAAGTATTGGAGCTTCAGCTTCAGCATAAACCCCTTCCAAATGAGTATTTGGGGTTGATTTCCTTTAGGATTGACTGATCCTGAGAGCTGTTTGATATTATTTTGACAAATTCCTTTGCTGCTAAGTTTAGACAGGAATCCTTTCCACTGCTTGTAACTGACAACCCCGGCACATTCATCTGTGTCCACAGCTCGATCCCTGTCTACTGGCCACTGAGAGAATAGTCTTGGCTTAAAAGGTCTGGCCAGTCCCTAAGCGTCCAGGCCACTAGTCAACTGAATGGAATCTCCTGTTAATGACTCTTATCCAGTCAGCTGCTCTTCTTTCTTCTGTTTCTGAAATATCTTCATGTGAGTCCCTGCACATGTGTCTCTCTAAGGACGTGCAGCACCGCAGAACCCCTAGTTATTAAGTTCATTGACTGTAGGTTCAGTGGCCTGAATGGTAAGCCAGTAGGTCACGTGGTGTGGGTAGTGTCTGTGTTAGGCCTTGGTCTGGATTCCTCGGCCATTTGTTGGAGGTACATCTGTCTTTATGCCCCCAATTTATTCAGTACACACTGCTTTGTAGAGCACCTGTGTGTGCAGAGTCAGGCCATGTGTTCACGTCCTATGGATGTTAGATACCCGGACAGTTCTCTAGATCCCTCTGTCAAGCTGAACAAAAGGGGAGAGACTTCTTACGTGGTCACTTTCTGGGTTCCCCTTTGGATTCTGGTTTTTCTAATATTTTTTTTCTTTTGGATGCTGTATGAGGTAAGATGGAAAAAGAAGAGATGGGAGAAGTAAAGGCTTAGCCTCGACATTTTTTAAGATTAAAAACTTTGAATTTACCTTGTGAAATTAGACTTCTGCATGTCTCCGAGCACCAAAAGTGTCCCGTGTATATTTTTGTAATTTACTGACTAGGATTAGATGTGTGTATGGCCACTCAGTTCCAGAGCAGAGTTTTAACTGCTAAATAGCCATCGTGGTGGTGGTTTAGTTGCCAAGTTGTGTCCAACTCTTGCTACCCCATGGACTGTAGCCTTCCAGGCTCCTCTATCCATGGGATTTCCCAGGCAAGAATACCGGAATGGGTTGCCATTTCCTCCTCCAGGGGATCTTCCCAACCCAGAGACTGGGAGATTATTTATCGTTGAGCCACCAAAATAGCTGTGATTATACTTTTTCTCATTTTTCTCATCACCCTGTAGAAGCATGTCAGTTATCATAGACTTCCAATTGTAGATGAGTAATTATATTCACTCAAAGAGAATTTAGAAAGGAAACAGAGATGTGCTTCTGTTTTCAAACAAAACACAAACGTGGGCCCTGTCATGGGCCACTTTGACACCTGCTCTTGTGAATCCTGTGTTGCCGTTGCTCTCAAGGCCGTGTCTGGGTTGCATGTCAGTCCCAGCCCTGTAAGTTCCCTGACACCTGGCTTTCCCACACAGAATTTATAGGGTTTGCAAAAAAAAAGAGGCTCACCTCTTTTTTTAAAAAAACAAGGCACAGGTTTTTTTAAAAATTGGAGTATAGTTGATTTACAATGCCATATTAATTTCTGCTGTACAGCAAAGTGATGGTTATACATATAGTCATCTTTTTCATGCTGTTTCATACTCCTCTTTTTCATACTCTTTCTTATTATGGGTTATCACAGGATATTGAATATAGTTCTCTGTGCTCTACATGGGAACCTTGTTCATCCATCCTGTGTATAATACTTTGCATCTGCTAACCCCAAACTCCCACTTCGTCCTTCTCTCATCTTCCCCCTTGGCAAACACAAGTCTGTTCTTTACCAGCCAGCACAATTGTATTACTATAATATGTGGAATCGTAAGATGTGGTACAAATGAACTTATTTACAAAACAGAAACAGAGTCACAGATTTAGAAAACAAAGTTAGAGTTGCCAAAGGGATTGAGGTGAGGGGAGGGATAATTAACATATATACACTGTTACATATAAAATAATCAACAAGGACCTGCTGTGTAGCACAGGGAACTCAATATTCTATAATAACCTAAATGGGAAAAGAATCTATAAAAGAACAGATATATGTATAGCTGAATCACTGTGATATATGGAAACTAATACAACGTTATAAATCAACTCCAATATTAAATAAAAAAAAATAATATTGTTTTTGTTCAGTCACTCAGTCATGCCTGACTCTTTGCAACTCTATGGACTGCAGCATGCCAGGCCTCCCTGTCCTTCACCGACCCTGGAGTTTCCTTAAACTTCTGTCTATTGGGTCAGTGATGCCATCCAACCATCTTATCCTCTGTAGCTGCCTTCTCCTCCTGCCCTCAGTCTTTCCCAGCATCAGGGTCTTTTTCAGTGAACCACTGTTGGCATCACATGGCCAAAATATTGTAGCTTAACTTCAGCATCAGTCCTTCCAATGAATATTCATGATTGGTTTTCTTTCGGGTTGAATAGTAATTGAAAAAAAACAAAACCTGCATGATTTTTGTTCATTTTGCCTCTGTCACTTTTGAGGCTCATTTGCCTCTGACCACTGAGATTCCTTTGTCTCTGACCCTTGTCCATTTTCTCTTTGCAGGGAAGAGTGATCCCTTTTGCTTGTTGGAGTTAGGAAATGACCGACTTCAGACACACACCATTTACAAAAACCTCAACCCTGAGTGGAACAAAGTTTTTACATTGTAAGTACTTTAGCCCCTGGAATATCAAAGAGCAGCTTTAACTCAGAGACCAATTATCCCTGATATGTGTGGGGCAGTCTAGGGCTCTTGAGTGGAACTTTCTGTCCATTTTTATGGGCAAAGAAGGAATTTTATTGTTTTTCTCCTTCTGAAAACCTTTTATGCTTTCATTTTATAGAGTATAGTGTTAATAATAGAAGAGACCATTTGGAACTGCAACAGTGTTATAGGAGACATTTGTAAAGTAGGTCTCTTAGTGACTCAATTAATCTGTGAGTAGAAGAAAGCTTCCATATATCCAGACTAATTCATTCCTGGGTTAAAGGAAATTACAAATGTAGACATGTCTTAAATTCAAGGAGCTTTATATTGTTCAGCAGTATTTTAAAATCAGGCCTTGCATTCTGCCGAAGTCTTTTGGAACATATAGATTATGTCTATAGATACAGAGTCTTCCTCGAAGACTCCCCAAGGCCCCTTGTATTCCAGCTTATCTGAATGACCTACTCCTGTAGTGATACCCGCTTTTTAGACTCAGGTGTTTGGGAAGCTGGATATCTTCCTAGTTGCTTTAGATTCCAAGGCAACTGGCCATCAGAGGGAGGCTCACCCATTGTTGAATCTGGGTGAAATGGTGGCACACTGCCTCACAGCACTGAGGAATGCTTTACCTGTGCCTGTAACTAAAATAATATAGCTTGTTGTGAATATGAATTGGTGGCTCCTAAGCAGAACGTTTATGGGGACCTACGAGAAGAGGTTAACTGTGCTAACCAGGTTTGCAGGAGTCTCTTGTTTGGTCAGCACCTTGCCCATGACCGTGGCTCCATGTTTGCATTATAGCTGATGTCTGACTCTGATCAACATTGAAACATTTATAAACAAGTGAATAGGCATGGCCTTTGAATATTTTGTGTTTCAACAATAGGATGCTTTCAGGGGATCTTGGGAAATAGTGATTTTGACCACCTTTGTTTTTTAAAGGAAATTCATTAAAGTAAAGAAACTCTTATTTTTGCTTTTCTCGTCTGGAAGTCACTTTGTCGTCCTTCTTCTGTCCCCTGTTCTCATTCTTTATTCTGTTTCTTTAACAGTCCTGCCCCTGAGTACATATATACGTGGAAATGTCATAGTAAAAAAGTTGACTTTTTTTTTCTATATAGATGTCTGAATCTTTGCTGATGGAAGGTTTGGGAATACAGTCAGTTTGATTTAATTTTTGGAATTTAATTAAATGGTAGTTTTATACTCTGAGGACATGCAGACTTAATTAGTGAAAATGTGTTTTCAGATCTTCATGGAACAGCCTTCACTTGTGTGTTTTTGTATCTAATTCATGGTGTGTTTCTTGTTTCAGTCCCATTAAAGATATCCATGATGTTTTGGAAGTGACAGTGTTTGATGAAGATGGAGATAAACCTCCTGATTTTCTTGGAAAAGTTGCTATTCCCTTGCTGTCAGTAAGTTACCTTCATTAATACACAGTATGTGAATCATTTTGCAGTTGACAAGTTTCTGTGGTCTAGAATTGCATTGTCTTTGTCGTCTTCGGAGGGGGAAAGCCTCCCCAGCTGTGTACTGTGCTGTTCTAAGTTGCTTTAGCTGTGTCCGACCCTGTGCCGCGCTATGGACTGTAGCCCGCCAGGCTTCCCTGTCCATGGGATTCTCCAGGCAGGAATACTGGAGTAGGTTGCCATGCCCTCCTTCAGGGGATCTTTCCGAGCCAGGGACTGAACCTGCGTCTCTTACATCTCCTGAGTTAGCAGGCGGGTTCTTTACCACTAGCACCACCTGGGAAGTGCCCCCTCCCCCCAGCTATAGCAGGAAACAACTGTTTTATTCTTTTTCCTCTCCAGTACTTTCAGGAATTTGCAGTGTAAAGTCACATACTTTCTCTCTCTGTGTGTCAATTCCATGTTGATTTAACCAACCAAGATATTTTGACCAGTCTCTCAGTCTACCCTGGCTCTTTCCATCTTGAGAAAGAAGTTTCACTTTGGTTTCTGGGAACACACATCTATGACTGATTTTATATTGGTGAATGAAAAACATGCGTATTCTTCTTTAATACCTTCTTCCTGCCCATTTCTTCCTGGTAATTACACAGTTGTTCTCAATTCTACTAAAGACCACTTTCTCAAAAGTTGTTTGTCTTTGTGTGTGTGTGTTCAGTTGCTCGGTTGTGTCTGACTCTTTGAGATCCCATGGGCTCCTGTCCATGGAATTTTCCCAGCAAGAATACTGGAACAGGTTGCCATTTCCCCCTCCAGGGGATCTTCCCAAGGCAGGGATCGATCTTGCATCTCCTGCACTGCAGGCAGGTTCTTTACCACTGAGTCACTGGGTAGACCTTTTTGGCAGTCTTATTTGTTTTCAGTCTTCAAAAATAATTTGTGAAAGAGAGCAGAGAGCCTCTCTTGGAGAAAGATAACTGTTTTGATAGTCCCATTAAAAGGTAGGCTTCCTAGTTAACTCAGTGGTAAAGAATCTGCCTGCAATGCAACAGACACAGGTTCGATCCCTGGTTGGGAAAATCCCCTGGAGAAGGCAATGGCACCCCACTTCAGTACTCTTGCCTGGAAAATCCCATGGATGGAGGAGCCTGGTAGGCTACAGTCCATGGGATCACAAAGAGTTGGACATGACTGAGCGACTTCACTTTTACTTTTCACTTTCATGCATTGGAGAAGGAAATGGCAACCCACTCCAGTGTTCTTGCCTGGAGAATCCTAGGGACGGGGGAGCCTGGTGGGCTGCCGTCTAAGGGGTTGCACAGAGTCGGACATGACTGAAGCGACTTTGCAGCCAGAGGAGGGAATTTCAGTTTTTCATCCAGCCATTCATACAGTGTATGCTAGAATTGTTATGACCTTTATCGGGCAAGAAGGATTTATTTATTTTTTCCCCAAAGACTTATTTCCCCACAGCTCTTAGTGCGTGTTAGAGCAGTCTGTAATTTATCCCCGAGATTAGACCAGCTCACATGGTGTTTACAGAGGGGGGAATGCTGCACCTCTCAGTTTCTCTTCTTTTTGATTGCTTGGTTAATTTCTCCCCAAATTCTCATATCCCTGATGTGACTTGAAGAGTGTGGTGGAGCAGCTGTTCCCTTGTAGGTCTGGCTGCTGCCAACTGTTCTGAGCCATCAGCCACAGGCCATGCCAGCCAGCTCTCAGCGAGGGCATGGTGATGTGGGACTCCCCTCCTTTTTTTTATTACAACTTTGTCAGTTATTCCTGGAAGACTTTATGTGATAAGAACATGGGGTACAATTTTTAAAGAGGTCTAAAAGTACAGGAAGTCAGGGCTCTTCTTTAGAATTTAGCATCCTTTTTCCTCTAACGTATTTTGGACATTTCTTCTCTTGTTTTAATAGGTAAATTCTTAGTAGCATATTGGATCCCTTGAAGGGTGAACACTCTTGCTCACGTTCAGTTACTCAGTCAACTCTTTGCGACTTCATGAACACAGCCCCCCAGGCTCCTCTGTCCTGGAATTTTCCACAAAGAATACTGGAGTGGGTCACTATCTTCTTCTGCAGAGGATCTTTCCAAGCCAGGGATCAAACCTGCATCTCCTGGGTCCATACATTGCAGGCAGATTCATTACCAGGGAAGCCTGGGTGAACACTACTTCGTATCTTTATTAAACCTCCTCTGTTTCATTTATTAACATTTCGTGTATTCTGTCTTTCTAGAATACCAACAAGTTAACCCAACTTTCTTTCCTCCTTCCCTTGTAATGTATAAGCACTGTATGCTGTGGAGTTAGAGCTAAGAAATTACCTCTGGGTAATCAGAGTTTATAGGCAAGACTACTGGAGTGGGTTGCCATTCAGCTCACTTCAGATTCCCCAGGGGATCTTCCAGACCCAGGGACCGAACCTGTATCTCCTGTGTCTCTGGCATTGGAGGCAGACTCTTTACTACTTGAACTATTGGGGAAGCACTCCAGAAATCAGATTTAGGATTTTTTAACCTTAGCACCTCTGACATTGCTGGATGGATCATTCTTGACTGGGAGACTTTCCTATGCATTGTAGGAAGTTTAACAGCATCCCTGATCTCTATCCACTGGATATCA
This sequence comes from Neotragus pygmaeus, assembly GCA_006410875.1. Classification (NCBI taxonomy): domain Eukaryota; kingdom Metazoa; phylum Chordata; class Mammalia; order Artiodactyla; family Bovidae; genus Neotragus; species Neotragus pygmaeus. The sequence continues at coordinate 7,754 of SJYV01016118.1, read as the reverse complement.
GTTGTACCCATCCTCCCATCTGTATTATGATAACAAAATGCGTCTGTGTAGACATTTCCAAATGTTCTGGGGCAGAATCACTACTGATGGACTGGAGAACCATTGATGTAAATTAATAGAGTTTCCAAACTTTAGCCTTCAAAATACAAGATAGAGTGATCTGTGATAGAGATTCATTTGATTTCAATGAATGCAAGCAGTGTAAGTATTCATTTGTTTGGTAAATATCTATCATGAGTGTTCAGTGTGGGCCAAGAATTGTAGGTTGCAGTGTGCTAACAATGACCACAGTGAAGCTATCTCCTCTTTTGGAACTTACCTTTGGATTATAAGAAGCAATATTCGAACCAGAACAACATCAACAAAAGCACTAGATAGTAGGTTAGGGGCTACCCTGGTGCCTCAGACAGTAAAGAATCTGCCTGCAGTGCAGGAGACCTAGGTTTGATTCCAGGGTCATGCATATCCCCTGGAAATGGGCATGGCTACCCACCCCAGTATTCTTGCCTGGAAAATCCCATGGTCAGAGGAGCCTGGTGAGCTACAATGCATGGGGTTGCAAAGAGTCAGACACCTCTGTGCAACTAAAACTTTCATGCACTTAGCTGGTGAAAAGTGCTATGTAAAAAATTAAGCAGAAAATTAAGCAGGGGGAGGAGCCTTGTAGAGGATGTGTATTGGGAAGGGATGCAATTCTCTGTGATCTGGGCAGGGAAGGCGTCACTGGACAGGGAACATTTGAGAGAGAGCTTCAAGTAGGTGAAGAAGGGGATGAGTGGGGATATTTCAGGCAGGAAATCTTCAGGTTCAAAGGCTCCAGGCCAGAAGTTGGCTGTCAGATTCCAAAAATAGCAGCGTAGATGGAATGGAGTAGGGAACAGCAGATGTGGGATAGGAAAGGATAGGGGATAGGGTGGCATGCGAGAAGACCTTGTAGGACCCCGAAGCTTGAGAGGTAAAAGGACTCTGGCTTTTCTTTAGTGGTGGCAAAACTACTGGGAGGTTTCTAGCTGGGGAGTGCTTCATTTGGTTTATACTGTGTGTTTCTATACAAATGTAGCATGTGGAGACAAATGCCCAGATCTGAAAGGTCTCCATATGTCAAGGGTGGCCCGAGCCACTTTCCCCCTTAGGGACTTCAGGGGCCCAGAGGCGCTGAGCTGAATAAGACATTTCAGCCACCACTGTTCAGTGAGGCTGTTTCAGTTCAGATTTATTTCCAATGCTTTGACCAATAGGTTGGGTAGTGATCATATCTTACACAGGATCTGTGTGGCTCTTCCTGATACACCTGCAACATACCTTCTCCAAATCAATTGATCCCCTACCTAAAGTGAGAGTATACGTGCAGAAGAAAGCAAGGCCATAACCCTCAGTATCTATAATCAGCAAATTTTGTTTCATTGCTCTTTTTATTTTTAAATTTATATTATTCATATTGATAGTTTTCAGGGCTTATAATTATTTTAAAAGTATTCCAACTTGTGATCTAGAGGGTATGTTTTAAAATGTATTTATTTAGCTCTAGGTTTTCTTCTTTATTTAATGTCTATGAGCAGTGCTCACCTAGATAGCACTGTGCTGTGCACTTACCATATGGCACATCACTAATTCTGTGACAATCTAATGAGGCATGCTTTATTATTACGACCATTTACAAATGAGGAAACTGAGGCAAGGAAAGACTCCTGTAGCTGGAAAGTAGTAAGGCTAGGTGTGAATTAAGAAATCTCATCTAAGAGCCATCCTAAGAGGATGTTGTGCTGCTATAATGAGTAGCTGTTAAGTAAATATTGTGCTAAAAGCAATAACCAATATCTGTTTTGTGCAACCACTAGGCTCAGCACAATGGAGGTAGAGGGCAGGTCTTCAGGTGGGACACAGAGTTAAAGACTTGGATGTCATGGGTAATGTCCATGAGGCAAACTTTAAAGGCCTGAAATGTTAGGTGACATATAAAGGGAACAGGAACATGCATGGTGAAAGGGGAGAATTTAACTTTGGGATGACTTTAGGAAGCAGGGTGTCTGGGCTGGCCACGAAGGAGTAGAGTGTTGATAGGGACAGCTGGATGAGGAAGAATGAAGGCCATTCCAAAGCCTAACCAGAGAAGGAGAGGGGCAAAGGAGAGGCTGCAGTCTGGAAGCAAAGAGCGGCCTTGGTGCTGCCGACTTAAAGAATTCACGATGTGAGTAGTTCTTCAGTTGCTGAGTCGTGTCCCACTCTTTGTGACCCCATGAACTACAGCACACCAGGCTTCCCTGTCCTTCACCATCTCCCTGAGCTTACTCAAACTCATGTCCATTGAGTCGGTGATGCCATCCAACCATCTCATCCTCTGTTGCCCTCTTCTCCTGCTGCTTCAGTCTTTCCCAGCCTCAGAGTCTTTTCCAGTGAATCAGCTTTTCACATCAGGTGGCCAGCGTACTGGAGCTTCAGCTTCGGCATCAGTCTTTCCAATGAACATTCAGAGTTGATGTCCTTTAGGATTGACTGGTTTGATTTCCTTGTAGTCCAAGGGACTTTTAAGAGTCTTATTCCAGCACCACAGTTTTGAAGTGTCAGTTCTTCAGCACTCAGCCTTCTTTATGGCCCCACTCTCACATCCATACGTGACTAGTGGAAAAATCATAGCTTTGAATATTCGGACCTTTGTCAGCAAAGTGATACTTATTAAAACACAGTCTAGGTTTGACATAGCTATTCTTCCAAGGAGCAAGCATCTTTTAATTTTGTGGCTTCGGTTGCTGTCCACATTGTTTGGAGCCCAGGAAAATGAAATCTGACACTGTTTCCTTATTTTTCCCACCTATTTGCCAGGAAGTGTTAGGACTGGATGCCATGATCTTAGTTGTTTGAATGTTGAGCTTTTTCACTCTCCTCTTTCAGTTTCATCAAGAGGCTCTTTAGTTCTTCTTCACTTTCTGCCATTAAAGTGATATCATCTACCTATCTGAGATTGTTGATATTTTTCCCAGCAATCTTGATTCCAGCTTGTGATTGATCTAGCCCAGAATTTCACATGATGTACTCTGCATATAAGTTAAATAACCAGGGTAACACTCTACTGCCTTGATATACTCCTTTTTTTGTGAGAGTTGCAGGTTAAGTTTTATTTGGGAGTAAAATGAGGACTATAGCCTAGGAGACAGCATTTCAAACAGCTCTGAGAAGCTGTTCCAAAGAGGTAGGGGGGCAATCAGTATGTATGTGATTTTGGTGAAGGGGGAGTTCATGCAATCCAATGCAGTATTTTTATAGAGGTTTCTGATAGTTTCGAGGAGCAGTTATCACTGTGACAGACTCTAGTGCTTTTCTAAAGGAGGAGCTGCAAGAATTAGACTCATAAAATCAGCTCCTGAAAATTTCTCACTATCTGAAGACCTGTTCTGCCAATTTTTCTCTGAGTACAGAGTGCCTCATTTCTGTTCTCCACCCTGAACTCCTTCCAGGGGTGTTGAAAACCACCAGCAGCTGCACATGATTTAATCCTTGTATTAGATGGCAGGTGCCATGGTGGTGGTGGTTTATTTGCTAAGTTGTAGTTGTGTCCAACTCTTTAAGACCCCATAGACTGTAGTCCACCAGGCTCCTCTGTCCACGGGATTTTCCAGGCAAGAGTACTGGAGTGGGTTGCCATTGCCTTCTCCAGTGGATCTTCCTGAGCCAGGGATCAAACCTGAGTCTCCTGCTTTGCAGGTGGATTCTTTTACAACTAAGCCACCAGGGAAGCCCTGGCAAGTGCCTGACAAGTGCTAATTTGTAGCTGACGGTGCCTAGCACTCAGTGTGAACAAGGAGGCAGAAAAATGCAGCTCGTGAGGGTAGAGGGAGCTTGGGGCTTATTCTTTGAGCAGGAATTACTTGAAGGCTATGGGCCTGGGATAGATATATCAGAGAAGTTTGCTAGGAAGAAAGTTGTGGCTCCAGGGGTGAAGCAAGATATAGGGGAAGAATACTTCCTAGAGGAATTGGTTGCAAATCCAGAAATAAGCATCACAGAGAAAACCCTCCAATTCTGTGTTCTGTGTCTCTTAGGAGAAGGATTTATTTCCCTGCTCTTTCAATATCAGAGAAAATCATAAAAATTGATTTGTTGGTGCTTCACTATTATCTCTCTAGGATTTGGAATGGTACCTGAAAATACCTTTGTTGTTGTTCATGTGCTGAATTGTGTCTGGCTCTTTGTGACCCCGTGGACTGCAGCACGCCAGGCCTCCCTGTCCATCACCAACTCCAAGAGTTTGCTTCATGTCCATCAAGTCAGTGATGCCATCCAACAATCTCATCCTTAGTCATCCCCTTCTCCTCCTGCCTTCAGTCTTTCCCTGCATCAGGGTCTTTTCTAATGAGTCAGTTCTTCACATCAGGTGGCTAAAGTATTGGAGCCTTTGCTTCAGCATCAGTCCTCTCAATGAATATTCAGGGTTGATTTCCTTTAGGATTGACTGGTTTGATCTTCTTATTGTCCACAGGACTTGGACTTCAAGAGTCTTTTCCAGTACCATACCTTATCTCATGTTTAAAAATCAAAATTGTATTTCTTAGAGTGTATACTTTTTGTGATTTCACATTTTCTTTAATCAGGTTATAAACTAAAATATGACTTACCTTTCAGAGAAAATGCAGACTACATTTTAACATGTCTAAGTATTAAGTATTTGAAGTACTTCCACTTTTGCTCTCTCTCAAATTGGTAACACGCTAAGTATATCTCAGCCTATTAAATAAAGAGCCTGTTCTGAATTCAATATACCTTTTAATAAGGGTAAATATATTGGGTACGGAGAAGGCAATGGCACCCTACTCCAGTACTCTTGCCTGGGAAATCCCATGGACAGAGGAGCCTGATGGGCTGCAGCCCATGGGGTCGCTAAGAGTCGGACACGACTGAGCAACCTCACTTTCACTTTTCACTTTCATGCGTTGGAGAAGGAAATGGCAACCCACTCCATTGTTCTTGCCTGGAGAATCCCAGGGACAGGGGAGCCTGGTGGGCTGCCGTCTATGGGGTCGCACAGAGTCAGACACGACTGACGCAACTTAGCAGCAGCAGCATATTGGGTAACTCTTGGCTCCCTTAAAATTCATATTCTAAAATCGATGTATTAATGGTGGTGAATTGTTCAAAGCGTATACATGTGCTCAGGTACATGTCAAAATTGAAATAATCCAGGACAATGAGCCATCCTGCCATAGATTTTGTTTCTGTTCAACTTTTTAAGAGATTTTTTAAAAAATGATTATATAGACATGTAAAGCTCATGATGAAAAGCACTAGAAAATTATAATTGTATTAGATTATAATCTGACATTTTTTTTTTCTTGGCTGCACCATACAGCATGGGGAACTTCCCCAAACAGGGATGGAACCCCTGTCCCCTGGTGGAAGCTCCGAGTCTTAACCACTGGACCACCGGGCAAGCCCTGCTAGTTCTTCATTTTTAAAATGAAGATAATGATAGTTTTTACTGCTAGGATTGCTTATATGCTTATGAATTGACTATTAAAATGAAACCTTTAATATAAGATCCAGCCAATGCAAAAGCATAATAAAAATAAATGATATTTTAATGAAGGAAATACATTATTTGCAAGTACTAGTTATCTTAGAATATCTATAAATATAAAGAAAAATAATAGACAATATATTGGAATTTACAAAGTCAATAATGTGTAAACAACATCAAAATTGAGAAAATGAAAACCAGTGGCCTTACTCAGTAGAAAACATTTAAAAACCTAAGAAAAGAAAAGAAAACCACCAAGGAGTGTAACAGCAAGAAACAAAAACTATTATAATGCTTAAAAACTATGTGAGGAAATTCTAGAACTGTACTGAAGGACATGAAAACACTAAATAATCATTTAAATAGCTAAATAGTTGAGAACCATTTAATATATAAAAAGCTTGAAACATGAAGTCATTGAGAGGATAAACTAAATGATCACTATATTAGTGGGGTAAATTGGCTGCTTATTCATGAGGGCAAAATGCATCAGCAAGTTACACGAAACATAGTAACTATTTCAAGAGGAGTTAAAGATCAAACACTTCAAAGAAACTCCATAAACAAAATGATTAAAATAGTGGAAAGTGCTATACAACCAAACTGAAAAACAAGAATGATAACAGAACTAGATTTAAGATGTCACAATGAAACAAAAAATTGCCTTTGAAGATTAGAAGCCATAGGATAATTGGTTAAAAAAAAACTTGCAGCATAAAAACAAATAGATGACAGTAATAATATAAAGTTTCTTTTTAATCAGTAAGCAAAAGACAATTGAATCTAGCAGAAAGTTTAAATCAAAGAGGCAGAAATCTGAATAGCTAATAAGCATATGAATGGCTCATGCTTTATTCAGCCACCGTCATGGTTGTTAAGATTGCAGAAGAGGAAGCCAGAGCACCTGGGTTGACACTCAGTCTTCTCCCCATAGAATAGAATTTTGCCAAGAGAACGCATTGGTCATACAAACACCCTCTTCCAACAGCACAAGAGAAGACTCTACACATGGACATCACCAGATGGTTAACACCGAAATCAGATTGATTATATTCTTTGCAGCCAAAGATGGAGAAGCTCTATACAGTCAGCAAAAACAAGACTGGGAGCTGACTGTGGCTCAGATCATGAACTCCTTATTGCCAAATTCAGACTTAAATTGAAGAAAGTGGGGAAAACCACTAGACCATTCAGGTATGACCTAAATCAAATCCCTTATGAATATACAGTGGAAGTGAGAAATTGATTTAAGGGACTAGATCTGATAGACAGAGTGCCTGATGAACTATGGACGGAGGTTTGTGACATTGTACAGGAGACAGGGATCAAGACCATCCCCGTGGAAAAGAAATGCAAAAANCAGACTTAAATTGAAGAAAGTGGGGAAAACCGCTAGACCATTCAGGTATGATCTAAATCAAATCCCTTATGAGTATACTCTGGAAGTGAGAAATATATTTAAGGGACTAGATCTGATAGACAGAGTACTTGATGAACTATGGATGGAGGTTTGTGACATTGTACAGGAGACAGGGAGCAAGACCATCCCCAAGAAAAATAAATGTAAAAAAGCAAAATGGCTGTCCGAGGAGGCCTTACAAATAGCTGTGAAAAGAAGGAAAGGAAGGACATACCCATCTGAATGCAGAGTTCCAAAGAATAGCATGGAGAGATAAGAAAGCCTTCCTCAATGATCAGTGCAAAGAAATAGAGGAAAACAACAGAATCTNGGCTGTCCGAGGAGGCCTTACAAATAGCTGTGAAAAGAAGGAAAGGAAGGACATACCCATCTGAATGCAGAGTTCCAAAGAATAGCATGGAGAGATAAGAAAGCCTTCCTCAATGATCAGTGCAAAGAAATAGAGGAAAACAACAGAATCTCTAGAGATCTCTTCAAGAAAATTAGAGATACCAAGGGAACATTTCATGTAAAGATGATTTCAATAAAGGACAGAAATGGTATGGACCTAACAGAAGCAGAAGATATTAAGAAGAGGTGGCAAGCATACACAGAACTATATGAAAAAGATCTTCACGACCCAGATAATCATGAAGGTGTGATCACTCACACTCATCTAGAGCCAGACATCCTGGAATGTGAAGTCAGGTGGGCATTAGGAAGCGTCACTACAAAGCGAATGAAGGTGATGGCATTCCAGTTGAGCTATTTCAAATACTAAAAGATGATGCTGTGAAAGTGCTGCACTCAATATGTCAGCAAATTTGGAAAACTCAGCAGTAGCCA
>SJYV01016111.1:0-19525 GCA_006410875.1 Neotragus pygmaeus | reverse complement strand
CTTTTTTTTTTTTTTTTTTTGCCACACCACACTGTTTGCAGTATCTTAGGTCCCCAACAGGGGTTAAACCCATGCCCCGTACAATGGAAGCCCAGAGTCAACCACCAGACCACTAGGGAAGTCTCTAGTCTGGGTCTTAGTATCTATTTTTTTTTTAAATTTAGTTTGATCTTCCATTGCATATAATTATGAAAATGAAAGTGAAAGTTGCTCAGTCATGTCTGACTCTTTGCAACCCCATGGACTGTGTCCATGGAATTCTCCAGGCCAGAATACTGGAGTGGAGAGCCTTTCCCTTCTCCAGTGGATCTCCCCAACCCAGGAATCGAACCCAGGTCTCCCACATTGCAGGCAGATTCTTTACTAGCTGAGCCATACGGGAAACCCAAGAATACTGGAGTGGGTAGCCTATCCCTTCTCCAGTGAATCTTCCTGATCCAGGAATTGAACCAGGGTCTCCTGCATTGCAGGCTGATTCTTCACTGAGAATATCAGGGAAGCCATAATTATATATAAATACATATATATTAACCAATGTGTGTAGTGCCTACCATGTATAAGGCAGTGTTTGGCAGAGGAGGCATTATCAACAAGCATCATTTGATAGCACCAAATTTCAAGATCCCGAAGTGGGAAGCTGCCCTAGGACCCTGGGTCACTGGGACCTCAGTGAACCCCTGGGGACAGAGTGGTCCTGTGTGTGATGAGTACAATAGCCTGGTCTCCCAGCTGGAGCCCGGGCTTGAGTGCCACTGTGTCTGCTCGGCTGTGGGGGAGGGCGGTCTGAGTGCAGGATGATGCCAGGTAACAGGGGCAGGGCGCTCTGATTGCCACATGCACTGTCTCAGGTGCCCCAGGGACTGAGGGGGACTGGAGGAGCTCCGCTGAGCTCTCCGAGCAGCCTCTCAGGTGTGGCACCTGACTTCTGGCCACACAGGTAGGTGCGGGGTTCAGCGGGGAATTCTGAGCGCTGCAGTTCAGGGCATCCCTTGTCTGTTCCCTCAGATGAGGAAGCTGGGGGTGGTTGAGTTTGCCCTGGTGAATAAAAGTTGAGAAGGAGGAGGCAAGGAGGGTGACTGGGGGCAGCTTGCTGGACAGTTCTGTGGACCTGGGGCTCTGGGTCAGGTTGCATGGAGGCAGGGAGGCTGGCGGTCATGTCTAGTGTTGGCTCCTTGTCTCACAAGTCATGGGAATGAGGCCCTGGCCACAGGTCCAGCCCCCTCAGGAACCAGGCTCCATCCCTGATCCATCCCCCTGAGCGGGCCTGTGGCTCAGCGCAGCCACTGCCGGAACCACGGGTCACAGCTTCAGCCCCTGGTGTAACACAAAGGCTAGAGCCTTCAGAGTTGGCCAGTTTCAGCTCTGAAACTTTCACAGCCATCCTCTGAGCTTTTGTTTTCTCACTGGCAAAATGGGAACAAAGAACACCGCCGTGAGGCCACTGTGAGAACGAGGTTGCCTGAAATGTCCATGGCCTTCCAGAGGCCAGTTGTGATAGTGATAAGGGTGAGCCCTGAGGGTTCCTGACGGCTCCAGCACGCAGGATTCTGTCTCCCCTCCTCATCAGGCTCTGTGAGAGAGGAGCAGTATTTGTTAGTAAAATGAGACCGAGGATGGGGAAGTGTTTTGTAAATTTCCAGGTGCAATGCAAATTGCAATATGATTGCAACTTATTTTCCCTCATGGACATAATTACTTTAACAATGAATTATGAGATTGGATTTCTTTTTAAAATATTTATTTATTTATTTGTTTGTTTATTTACTTGGCTGCCTCCCAACCAGGGATCAAACCCACGTCTCCTGCGTTGGCAGGTGGATTCCCAGCCACTGGGCTACCAGAGAAGTCCCTGAGGTTGGCTGTCTATGTTGAGTCCTTCTTTGGTGAAGTCACAAAACAAATAAGTCCCATAATCGTGCTCTTGTGCAATTTGTTTTCACCCTGTATAGTGTAGTCCAGATAGTTGGCAGTACACATTCCCCAAGAGAGGTTTCCTGAGTTTAAATACAGGAAGAGGCTTTAGTTCCTACCACTTGAACAATTATGCGCGTGTCCCTTTTCAGCCTGCTGAGAAAACCAAGAAAGGCAGGCAGTCTGAACTCAACTACCCTTTGAAGAAAAGAGCAGGCTCAAAAGAAGCGCTTCAGTTTTCTCTGAGCTTCATGTATGTCAATAAAATATGTGAACTCAGTGGAAATAGAGAAGCTACCAGCTAGGAAATAAATGGATCAAGTTCCTTTTTGCTTCAAGAGTCCTTTTTTGTATAATACTCTGGGCTTGCAATTTGCATCTTCTGAAAAGAACTCCAGCACATGCGCAGTCCCTATCTTCACCTAGGCTAATAATGTAATTCCACCTTGACACAGGTGTCTCTTCCACACTCTTTACCTCCCTGCTCCATCCCTGGACACGCCCACCGTGATCAGGTCTGCTGTTTCTCACAGGGTGGGAACCTAGAAGCATGTTTTATCATCACGATTATCATGACTGGATCAAGTCTGGGATACCACAGTACCTTCATTTGTAAGTAGCCCCTGCCCCCGCAACTGTTGGACAGCTAGATTTCTTCCACTGTGATCAATGCCAGAGTCTAAATCTTAACTTTTTCAATCCTTGTTTCCAGTTTCCTCTCCGTGAAGTGTCCAGAGACTCTAGGCATCTGGCAACTTCAACAAAGCCCTCGGCCTCCACCCAGAAGAGAAAGCGGCCTCTCAGCCCCACAAGGAGCATGCTGGTGCCTCAACATACAGTCGCCGCTCGCTTTGCTTCCCTTGGGATGGATTGGATGGCTCTGGTCTTTCTGCTCTCCTGATTGCTTGTTTGGCAGCAGAAGGTTAAAGCCCTTTGGCTTATCTTCTGGGAAAAGATCCCTGAGCACTGGACAGCCTGCTCCTGCCTTCTGGCAACTTCTAGCAGCCAGCACGGGGTCTGCTACAAGATGGCTGCTCAGCCTCAGCCCACAGTGATACCATGTGTCCTGGCTCCTTCATCAGCCCCAGATTTCTATCCCACCCCTCCTATCTCTAGGGGCCCTCCTTCATCAGCCCACCAAGTAAATCTATGACTGAGAAATGGCTGAAATATTTCCTCTTCAAAGCAGGCTTCCAGAATTATGAGAAGAGTAAGTAAACATGGATTTCCCTGGTGGCTCGGACAGTAAGGAAACTGCCTACGATGCAGTTGACCCAGGTTCGATCCCTGAGTCGGGAGGAACCCCTGGAGGAGGGCATGGCAACCCTCTCCAGTATTTTTGCCTGGAGAACTCCATGGACAGAGGAGCCCNCTCTGGAAGACTTGTATATTTCCTGGTAAGCAGCATATGTTTGGAAATTGTAAATTAACATTATGGATCTTTATCACTCAGGATATGCCATGATATTTTGAGATCACAGAACAAATATTAGTTTATATGTATTTAAATAAACTACATTGAAAACAAATAGATATTGGGGTAGAAAAACAAAATGTCAAAAATAATACTTTTATGGCCTAGACTACAGTGTACATGAAGATTATTTATTAGCCATCACACTTCTATATTATTATATAAAGAGAATCAAGAGAATAATAATCTGGAATTTAGACTTGATTAGAAATATATCTGACATTTAAAAATTAATAAAACAGTTTAAATATTATGTTTAGTCAATTCAGTTTAAGATAATAGACATTATCTATAATTTACTTGTAGGAGAGTAGGAGATAGCTGTTATTTTGTAGGGGGGACACAGAAGATGGTTATAAGTGAGGGGTGATGAGGGAAGCCTAATAAATTTTTTGAAAAGAAATTACAGGATTGTGTTATGTCCATTTCTTCAATATTCATGTTAGAGTTTAAAAATATTGGATTGTCTGACTCATAGTAATTCAATACCTAAGAGGAAGAGACAGACATATAAACCAATGGCTAGTAAATTCATTTCAAAAGGGATATTCCTTCCAAATAACCAGAATTACTCTATCTGTTATCCAGAGAGTACCCATTTGTAGCTTCATAGGAAACTAGATTACCAGTATTTGGAACGTTGTTTGAAAAGCATGGAGATAAAGCAAAAGCAAGTGGTGAGTTTGGCAACTATGAATAGGTATCACTGTTAGGTCACTGGACACTAAGTCTCTTTTTTGGACACTTCGGGGACTGGATACACAGTATGGTGATTTGGAAGTCATTCTCTAATTCTTTCAGTAGACCACATCTTTTAATTCAGTCTTTTGCCAATATAAATCTTTAGTTTGCCACTTTCAAATTTCAATCACAGTCTAGGTATGCCTCTGAGATTATTTCTATCTCATCTTCAGTGGTGTTTTCTCAACAGTTTTAAGCCACATATTTACAATCTTAGGTTATTATCAGATTTGTCCCAGAGAATCACTTTCTTTCTTTCTTTCTTTCTTTCTTTCTTGTAAAGTACCCACCCCAAGGTTATCATCTTTTTCTTTGAAACTACCCATTTACTTCTTTTCCTTATTGTATTTCTCTTTTTTTCCTGTGTCTATTTCATAATAATAAAGCTACTCATGATAATTAAAATCTACTGCTTAATTACTTGTAGCTCAAATGTCACAATTCTGATACTGATAGAGCCAGGATCTAAAATCATGTTTGCATTACCCAAATGTCTATAATTAATCATTTAATAAACAAAAGCAAACAATAAAAATAGCTATAGTAAATGATAAATATGTCAAGTTGAATAAATATTTCTGTAATAAAATAAACATAACCAAATAATGAATTCATAAGGAAAAAGTCATTGGTTGCTTCAGCTTTCACTGAAATTCCCAAATGCACAGCAACTTCAGGGATTAGTGACTAAGACTGATAAACTTCAGGAAGTAACATTACTATTAGCCCATATACACTGGTCCTTCTTTGTCTCTCAATGATCTTTTCATCCATCTTTTACTGAACCTATTATTTCACATAAATTTTATTTCAAATCTCTTATTAGTTTTGAGCTCCCAGCTCTCTAGATTAACTGATAATCTTGCTCTTATTTGTTGTCCATACAAATAAAAAATGAACGAATGGTAAAGAGCCAGCTAACTGCTCACATTTCATCTAGACCTTCTGCAGCAAATGAATTTTATCTTAGAGTTCTGAAGTAATTTAATCTATTTAAGCCAAAGAAAGTGCACTTTTCATAAACTATGAAGAAAGGAAATAATCCAGGATACTGACAGTAGACAAATAAAATAATTTTTAAATAAGATGACGATCAATTCCAAAAAATAAAATAAGAAATTTATTACCAAATCTAGGTAAAAGTGATAATTATGAATTTTATTTTATGTGCAAATAGTATATATGAAATTATTTATTTTACATTTTGTATATAAATTTTAAAATCTATTAAAATTATGTATGAAAATAAAATATACAAAATGTTAAAAATATAACAATGTGTAAAACTACTAAATACATACATATATACTTGTATTGTTATTGTTCAGTCTCCCAGTCATGTTCAACTATTTGCAGCCCTATGGACTGCAGCATGATATACATATACACATATGTACATACAGTCATTGGTGGCTCAGATGGTAAAAAATCTGCCTGCAATGCAGGAGATCCGGGTTTGATCCCTGGGTAGGGAAGATTCCCTGGAGAAAGGCATGGGAACCCACTCCAGTATTCTTGCCTGGAGAATTCCATGGACAGAGAAGTCTGATGGGCTACAGTCCATAGGGTCATACAGAGTCAGACATTACTGAAGCAACTTAGCACACATAACATTCATTAAAGACAAAGAAAACAAAAACCCTATCTCACTGCTGTAGATTTGTCCAGAATCATCTGTTCACTGCTCTACCTTACAGACTGTTCCAGACCACTGTCTTTGGGTTTATGTGATCATTTTTAGTTAATGAAATATTAGTGGCTTGATTATGATGTTGAAGCAGAAGCTTTTAGAAGCAGTGCAAATTTCTTCCAGTCTGGCATTCTTGGAATGCATGTTGGGCTACATCATTGAAATCATGTTACTCTCTTGTGTTATTGCTCTCCACCAAAGAAAACCCAGAAAATGCTCTTTCAGAGGAGATCTAAATCTGATCTGCAAACTAAAGCCAAGTCTGAAGGAGACTCTATAAGACCAGCAGGACCAAGGATGCCTGGGGATTTCTAAGGTACAACGCTCAACCTCTATGCAGTGTGAGTGAGAAATACATATTTATGATTGTAAGCTAATGATACTTTACCACATGTATGCTAGCTAGTAAATGCTGACACATGCACGTTTTAATCCCATTTTTTGCTCCTGTGTCAAGTAGGGGAAATAGGAAGGAATCACAGTAAAATATTTCATTTTTATGCAGAAGTTTTATTGTTTAGATCTTTTATCACACAGTTGATGTAATATCATCAAATACAATTTCCTAATGTGACGTGGTCCATGATAGGGTATTTTCATAAAACATATTTGTAAAGAATACTATTGTAAATACAATTTGTAAATTGAATACTATTCAATTATATCCAAGACCCATCATTCCCTTATTATCAGATGACTCAGGTTGTTTCCATTTATAAATGACATTGGAATGATCACCTTTGATCTTAAATTTGTGTTTTTATTACAGGCAGTAAGGACATGAGAATTTCCTGGAATGTAGTGTGTTTGTCAAAACAATGATATATGTTAAGTTAACCCTAATGATGCATGTTGCTTTTGTTATCCAGAAAGCTTGAACCATTTTACTCTTACATTTAGTATATGAAATTTGACTTTTTGTTATACTCTCATCACTGTTAAGAACTGAGATGTCTAAAAATATCCTAATTGTATAGGTATGAATGGTATCTTATTTTAACTGGAAAGGGAATTTGATTTTAAAATATTGAATTATAAGTGTTAAAGGAGAAGAGCTACTCATCAGGAGTCAGACTGGGATTACAGTGAATATGTCACAGTAATATAAGCAACACAGACATTGTTTACTTTGGAGGACAGCAACACAGACATGATATGCAAGGGATTTCTGGAGACAGGTCATTGGCATTTTGAAAAATCATTTTGCAAGGCTCTCTGTGAATGAAATTGAGGATGCATTTACTTAAGAATATCAGAAATAGGTGAGTTTGTAATAGGTGAGTGATTCAAGTGCAGTTCAACCAACAACTAGAGAAATTTAAAGAATCTGTTTTGAGTTGTTACAATGACTTAAAGATGCCATAAGCATTGGAGTGGGGGGCAGGGATGTCACATGTCTTTTTTGGTATACAATGGCTCCTCACAAAAAGAGGTTGCCCCAAATGTTGGGCATAATTATCTTGAGGTTCACTGGGCTACAGAGTATGAATATTGGATCAATAGCAACCTAGACGATCTCTACAAAATCTGTGATAAAACTTTTTTAATTGGCTCATGTATGTCTGTCTCTCTATCTCTGCAAAACACACACACACACACACACACACACACACACACATATTTATTCATGAGTTTTATGTGGTGTGGGCAAGAGGAAAGAACTTTCAAGGGAAAGAGAGGTCATCAGGAAAATGAAGGAGATTCTGTGACATGCAAAGATAATTTTATTGGATACAGTAGTTTAACCATGACTGTCTATTGTCATGAGTCAGTCTGCATGTGACTTCGCCACTCCACAATTATAAAAGTATGGTATAGGGTTTGTAAAAATATCTTTTTTCAATTCTTTAGTATTTTTTAAATTTAATTCATTCTTTACCCCATCTCCCAGTGATAAGTCACATCCCTTTCTTTGAACAACTCCAAATCTACTCTTCAACACCCAGCACCTGTTAGATAGCATTTGTAAAAAATACAGGCTAATCGTTATGCTATATCCCCTAATGACTCTATGTACAATGACATAATTTAGGCTTCTAAGAAAGGAAGAAATTTCAGTGTGTTAAAAAATACTGATTGCTTATATTTTAGCCAAATGGCTGGTAAAGCTTTTCTCTAAAGGGCCAGACAGTAAATATTTTACATTGGTGGTGCCATAACTACTTAACGCTGCTGTCACAGCGTAAAAACAACCATCAGTTCAGTTCAGTTCAGTCACTCAGTCATGTCCGACTTTTGCAACCCCAAGAATGGCAGCACACCAGGCCTCCCTGCCCATCACCATCTCCTGGAGTTCCATCAAACTCTTGTCCATCAAGTCGATGGCCATCCAGCCATCTTATCCTCTGCCATCCCCTTTTCCTCTTGCCTTCAATCCTTCCTAGCATCAGAGGCTTTTCCAATGAGTCAACTCTTCGCATGAGGTGGCCAAAGTACTGGAGTTTCAGNCTGCTTCCACTGGCCTCTGCACATTCCCACCTGTGGGTGACCTCAGCCCCTCACAGTCCACTCCTGTCTACTTATGTCTGTGGTCTGTGGGTCCTCAAGCCTGTGAGAGCTCATCTCAGGCTCAGGAGGACAGAGGCAGGTCCAGGGCGTTTGCTGGGTGCAGCAGCAGGCTCAGGGTGCTCTGGCTGCCACCTTCTCTAAATGCATTGACATTTCACCACACGCTGGGGCTTGGGCTCCTAGCCCTCAAGCAGTCCTTATTCTGCAGGGAAGTTCAGCCAACAATGTGATGCTCCACCGATTCTCATTATTTGCAGTCGTCATGTTCTGAATGTCACTGCCAGCCCTGAACCACTGCTTCTAGGGGAAACACATGGTTAGGTTCCTGTGAGCCTCTGGTCAGGACATTTTCATCAGCCAGTCAGTACACAACCTTGTCTTCTGTGTATTTCTGTTCAAAGACTCCTTATTTTTGTGCATTGTTGATTCATTAACATTGAACTCACAGCCAACAGCAATATAACTTGCAACTTAATGCCTAAATGAAATGCATCTAAGCCGTGCATTCTCTCCTTCTTGTACTTGGGAATGGTAGACAGCACTTCAGCACTGTACTTGGGGACCATTTTAAACAGTGAAATCACCAGCAAAGGGCACAAAGTGGACACTAAATAGGCCAGGGGAAGGATATTTATTGACCATCTGAGAGCCAAAACAGGAAGATAGGAGATGGCCTCATTTCACTTCAGTTGGGAATGTCGAATTTTTAACACTTTGCACATGTCCAGAATGGCCACAAAAGTGCCTCGAGTATTGATTTGGGGATTACAAATACATTTTAGTGAGTAGACAGCTTTGCAACTGTGAGTAATGAGGATTGATTGTATATACAGAGAGAAGAATGAAGCTTTAGAGACTGGAGAGGAGGGGACAGCTGGGCAGACAGAAGGTTCACTGAGGCTCGCCACTGGGGTAGATTTTCAGGGATGAGTAAGACAGCCCCCCGGACCCCCAGCTTTTGGAACAGAGTGTGCACTGCGCACAAAGGCATGAGACAAGGTAGGGTATGTAATTGGTTCTTTGGGATGAAGATGGAGAAACCAGAGGGGACCCATCAAGAAGATGTCCTGATGTCCAGGAACCAAGGAAGGCAGAAAGTTTCCACATCCATCCCGTCCCACAGGGTTTGCACTAATCATGAGAGTGCCAATCACTGTGAGAGAGAAACCTCAAGTCTTAGCATTTGACCCAATACATTGCTTGCACATATTAGAATTCAACATGGATGACTGATGGGTGGCCTGCCACATAGTAATTTAGGGACCTGGGCTCTTTCAAAATTGGGGCTCTACCACACTCCGGGGGCCTCAGAGTCCTTACCAACCACCAGCAAGTGGGAGAAAGAGGGAAAATGGAGAATTGCACAGCAGCGTTTCATAAGCCAGGCCTTCCATCCACATTTCATTGTCACATGGTCCTGTATGGTGTGAAGGAGGCTGGGTAATGGGGTCCCTGGTTGGACAGCAGCTTCCCAAAAGCATGTCTCACTCTGGAAGAGGGGCATGAATCTTTGATGGACAGCTAGCTGATTTTGGCCAGGCTCTCAAGATCAGTCAGACCATAGGGCAGAACCTAAAAGAAGTCAGTGGTGAGAGAATTCCATAGAAAGTGGGCATCAAGGTACTGTTTAGCCCAGGGTAGATGGTCAACAGACACCTAGTGAATAAATGAATGAGAGATGTATTATGTCTCTCTCCCTAGTTCCCTTTCATTATTTTAGATAGATAAATAGTTAGATAGGGATTAAGAGAAAAACAACAACAGTGTGAGGCTAAATGGCGAAGAGGGGCAAGAAGGAGAGAGTGAGGAAGCAGGGACTTAAGCAAGCCAGCTGGGAGAAGGTGAGGTTCTTATTTTCCTGCAGTTATCTGCAGTGCTGCCTCTGGCTGGAGAAGGAAATGTGCCACAGGAGGGCAAAGAGGGCTGCCCAGAGGGAGGAAAGTGAAAGTGTTAGCCGCTCAGTTGTGTCCGACTCTGCGACCCCATGGACTATAGCCTGCCAGGCTCCTCTGTCCATTGGATTCTCCAGGCAGGAATACTGGAGTGGGGAGCCATTCCCAGGGAGGTACAGGTAAGTGTGAGTCTGGTCTGTGCCTGTGACTACTATGTCACTTTTATCCCTCTTTAGGCTCTGAAAACCCAATGCATGACAGAGAGCTTAGAAATGGTTTGGACTGGCTCCCACAGCCTGGAAGGAAGCCAGGGAGGAGGGATCGGGAAGAGCAGCCCACGGCACAGCCTGACATCTGGGATCAGGGCTCTCCTCCAATCTCCTTGCAGTTTTTAATCCAGTCCTGCACCCAGTGGCTTCGTAATTCCACATCCCCAATTTATTAATCAAATGCCATCTGTGAGGCAATGTCACAGCCCTGCTGGTGTTTCTCCATTTGAATGGTTGCTGAATATTTAACTACACTTCAGCGACTTTGAGGGATGCCAAATGAGGGGAAAAACCAGCACCACTTTCTCCCCCCAATAAAACCCACACTCAGCATGGATAATCACAAAGCCTCCACAGGCTAACGGGTGAAGAGATGAGCAGTCGGCACAAACACCAAGCTGTCTTTGAGTTATGGTGTCAGGGCGGTGGGCGAGGGAGGGAAGTAGGAAGGCATAACCCCCCTCCTCTGGGCATAGGTGTCACTGAAAAGTAGAGGGAAGGGGCCAGCTGTGTTGGGAGGGGAGGACACTGAGAACCTAGTCATCTGTGTGTGCGTTCCCCAGAGTCACAGGTCAGGAGTCCTTAGACACCGCTGCAGATGGATCTTCTTTTAATGGCTCAGAGTTGGCATGATCTCATTTACATTAATTGTGTGCGTGTGTGTGTGTGGGGGGGGGTGAGGTTTTAAGCCTAATCCATGGGGTGAATTTTTTCATTCAAATAGAATGGTCTGTAGTTGACCTAAGACTACATAGCAGGAAGAAAAAGGCATTTTGCACCAAACTCCAATTCTGTCCCGGCTCCGCACTCTCCTGTCAGAATTCCATGTTCTTCTTTTAAATAATTCTTTTTTTTTTTTNTGGGGGGGGGTGAGGTTTTAAGCCTAATCCATGGGGTGAATTTTTTCATTCAAATAGAATGGTCTGTAGTTGACCTAAGACTACACAGCAGGAAGAAAAAGGCATTTTGCACCAAACTCCAATTCTGTCCCGGCTCCGCACTCTCCTGTCAGAATTCCATGTTCTTCTTTTAAATAATTCTTTTTTTTTTTTGCTGTGCCTCAAGGCTTGAAGAATCTTAGCTCCCCAACTAGGGATTAAACGCATGGCCTCAGCAGTGGAAGTGCAGAGTCCCAACCACTGTAGAACCAGGGAAATCCCAAGAATTCCGTCTTCTGCTCATCTGACCCAGCCTCAAGGGGCTCTGGCTGGGAAGTGTGGAGTCAGAGGGCTGAGGAAGGGAATTGTGAACCCTCAGCCAGCATCTGGTATCCTGTCTGCACAGAAGAGTGCTCTGGACATCTGTGCTGCATGAACGAATTTGTGACTTAGTCACTGGCCTCTTCTTACCACTTTTGGCAACTTTCCCGAAGCGAGAGAGCAGAGCCTTCTCATCCTGCTGGTCCCCTCCCTGGCAGCATGGAAACACCTTGGAGTTTTTGCACTTGTGTCAGCCTAGTGATGGGATGTTCAGAGGTGGGGACTCCTGGTTACCTGCCCCAGGTTGCTCTGGCTGTGGCTTATCCTGCGTGTGGAAGCCACCGTGGATCTGTGAGTGTGAGGAGGTCAACTTAAGCTCCTAAAAATGTGGGAGTGTCCTCTCCCCAAGGGACATTCCCCTTCACTGGGACTGTTGTGCTGTGAACTGGTCAAGAGAGGTGTATGACCCAGCTCCTGACTCCAGAGCCCTGCTTAAGCAGGGAAGGCAGACCTATCTAATGGATCCAGCCACAAAGGAAGCGCAAAGCGGCCTAGCACTCAGGGACACAGTGAAAACATGCAGGCCGGCAGGTGAGTGGAGTGAGGTGGTTCATCAGGCATGGCCTGGTTTTTTCTTGGTGACACTTTCTGCTTTATTTTCAATACACTCAGGACTAGACATATCCAGAAGTCACTCTACTGCCTGGTACCTGGTACTACTTGGTACCGCATCACTTGAGATTTATTACAAGGCAGCTTAGTGCCCACTAGCGCACCCTGGATGCCCCCATGGGGCAGCGGGCATCGGTTTCTAATGTCTGCTGGGGGCAGGCTGGCCCACACGGGGCCCGTAGCTTGAAAAGTCTCCACGTGACAGTGTGCAGGGCACAGAGACAGGCAGGAGGCCCAGAGGCGAGTGCAGGCATGGGAGAGTAGCAACAGGAGGATAGCAACAGGCCCACTCCTGCCCGCCGCCCGTCTTATCTCAAAGTCAGCAATCACAGTCTACCCTCCCTCCTCTACTGGGATTATTTCCTCAGCTTCGCCCCTCCTCCAGAGCATCAGAAGAACTCTGTGCACTTGAGCTTGCCTTGAGAATTCTCATGAGCCAAGAGGAGGGCAGGTGAGGGGGTGGTGATTAAAGGTGAGAGTTCCTGCCCTCGGCACCTGAATCGCTCCTCTGCTGGTGGAGGGAGTGGGTGGAAAGAGTGTGCTCTGGCCAGGAACCGTCCAGCTGGTAGCTGGAAACATCTGCTCTGAGCAGGTCCTCCTAGGGCTCTACAGAGGGTGCAGCGAGCATGCCCTGGCTCCCCAGCTTGTGCCAGCCCGAGCGCTAGCTGGGGGAGGCCAAGGCGGAGAAGCCCATCTGGACACGGGCCCGCTCTCACCCCCTGGGTCTTCTCAGGTGACTGTCAGGTCAAATAGATTCCCTCTTCAGATAATACAGCTCAGGTGGAAGAGGCTTAGGTGGGTCTCCACGGCAACCGCCAATCAGGAACTGGGTTGCCTTGGGGTTCATCCAAGGAGCTGTGTGGTTCCAGCCTCTGGAGACACACACACACACACACACACACACACACACACACACACACACACACACACACTGCAAACATTAGCCCAGGGTGGATCCCTCCTCTGGTCAGCATTGTTTTCTCTCAGCACAACTTCTGAGAGGTAGAAGGAGGAAGAAGCATGAGGCAGCAGCCCGCAGCACAAGAGGAAGAGGAGGGAGGCGTTTGGATGTAGTCTTCTCTTGACCCTGTCCTGTGGCTGATGAACTTTCTCTCTTTCCCTGAAAGGATCCAGATACTCTCGTCTCCCAGACAGGGAAGCAGAATCAGGACCCCCTGGGACCTTCACCTCTGCAGAGCCTGACCTCAGAAAGCCAGGTAAGGGGGTCACCTCCCCAGGGGACAGAAGTTACAGCAGTGGCCGGCTGGGCTGAGCTGGGTAGAAGGGGACGGTCCACCACGCCGTCTGAGCGCAGGGCCCCGATGGCCGCAGGGAGGCCCCGACTGTCTTCGTCTGTCCCACAAGAGGCGGCAGACTCTGCAGCATCCTCCATGCCATGGCCTGGTCCCTGCTTCAGAGACTCACAGGAAGTCACGGCTTCTGTCTACTCCGGAGGCAGCAAGACTGGCAGGGAGGACCCAGCCCAAGCCTTTTCCCTTCTGCCTTTACGGGGAGGATCCACCTAGGGGGAAGCAAGTGTGTCAGTTGCTCAGTTGTGTCCGACTCTTTGCAACCCCTGGACTGTAGCCCACCAGGCTCCTCTGGCCATGGGACTCTCCAGCCAAGAATGCTGGAGTGGGATCTTCCCAACCCAGGGGGTCAAACAGGTCTCCTGCATTGCAGGCAGATTCTTTACTATGTGAGCCACCAGAGAAGCTCAAGAGGGAAGCGAGGGGAAATGCAAATCAGAGTTTCTCTTCTTGATTTGAACCTGTGACTTGAGAACCACAAAGTGCAAGGCTTGGAGCATCTCAGGACACGACAGTGCCCAAGGCACACGGGCGATGTGTGGGCTTCAGTCCCTTTGACTACAGAGCTGCCCGTGGGTCCCCAAGATACGTTTGGGAGAACAGGCCTGGATGGGGCTTCAGGGACAAGATCAGGCTTGGAAAGGAGCATCCGCCATGGGACCAGCCCCCTCCTACTGGTCAGTTGAAGGGAGATTTCTGTCATATAAAACCGGGGCCTTCCCCTCAGGCAGAGTCTAGGGAGCAGAGTGTCCCCCAAGACAGAGACCCGGGTGTCTCCCCTCAGAAAGGGATCATGGCGATTTCTCTCAAAAAAGACCAAGGTTCTTCCTTCAGAGACCAGGGCGTTCCGCCTCAGACAGATATTGGTGACTTCTATCGTATAAAGACCAGGGCAACTTCTCTCAGACCGAGACCCAGGCACCTCTCCTCACACGGTGCCCAGGGAGTCTCCCCTGGGACAGTCACCAGGGTGATTCTTCACAGAAAAAGCGAAGGGCTTCTCTCCTAAGACAGGGACCAAGGTGTCTTCCTTCAGCCAGGGACCAGAGTGACTTCTCTCAGAAAAAGACCTGGGTTCTCCCTTCAGATAGAGATCAGGGCAACTTGTCTCAGAAAAAGACCAGGGCATCTCCTCTCAGAAAGGGACCACAGTGACTTCTCTTAGAGAAAGGCCCAGACTGTCCCTTCAGATGGAGACCAGAGCATCTCTGTCTCCCCTCAGATAAGGACTGTGAATTCTCCTCCCAGACGGAGACCACAACAGCTTGTCTCAGAAGAAGACTAAGGTGTCTCCTCTCAGACAGAGACAAGGGTGCTACTGTCATGTAAAGACCAGGGCTTTCTCCTCAGAGTCCTGGAACCTCCCCGAAGACTGCGAGAGTATGGTGTCTCTCCTCAGAAAGGGACCAAGGCTTCTCCCCTCAGATGGAGACCAGAGCCCTCCCCTCAGATGGGGACCATGGCTTCTCCTCTTGGAGACCAGAGTAACTTGTCTCAGAAGAAGACTACGGTGCCTCCTCTCAGACAAAGACCAGGGTCCTGCTATCATATAAGGACCAGGGCTTTCCCCTCAGACAGAGTCCAGGAGCCTCCCATAAGACTGAGAGAGTATGGCGTCTCTCCTCAGAAAGTGACTATGTCTTCTCGCCTCAGATGGAGACCAGAGTCCTCCCTTCAGACGGAGACCAGAGCCTCTCCCCTCAGATGAGGACCGTGGATAGCATATCCTCTCAGATAAAGACTAGGGCAGTTTCTCTCAGAAAGAGACCAGGGTGTTTCCCCCTCTGACAAAGACCTCCAAGGGGCAAGCTGGACCTGAGCACTCATCCCCCTTCTGTTTTCACTCCTGCCTCTGTCTGAGGAGGACTGACTGCCTTATTCCTTCATTCTTTCATTCATTCACTCAGGAACCACTCATTAGGGCCTACTGCCTCCCAGCAGATTCAACAGATACAGATTCAACAGATTCAACAAAGCTCTTCTCCCAGAGCTCATAGCTGAGTCAGGGAGTGAGAATTACAACCAAAGAAGAGAGACTTATGTTTGTCAGAGATGCTGCGATGAGAGCTCTGCTAGCCTCTGGGGGCCAGTGAGAGGCAGGCTGTAGCGTCTTAAAAGATGAGCGGATGTTCCTCGGGTGGGCAGAGGCCCACAGGACTGGCTGAGTCCCGCCTGGCTTGGTGGATTACAGGCTATTTTTCTATGATGCCAAAAAGAAGTAAGGTAATTTGTACTCTGTGAAGTTGGTCTTGGCAAAATAAGGCTGGGAGGAAGGTGGGTCGGCGGAGGGAACACAGACACTGCTCCTGCTTCTTGGCGGCCTCTGCCCCTCCCTCGGGGCTGGCTCCCACAGAGCCTCACAGCCTGCACTCTGGAGGTGCTGCTCTGGGCTCATGGGTTTTGGGGGGCACACAGGGCAGCCCCTGCCCCAGCTTGCAGATGCCCAGCTCAGCTGTTAGGGCCCAGCTTTAGAGGCGGGGCCTGGGTGGGCAGTTCTGTCCAGAGAAAACAGCTTCCCGGCAGAAAGTGCATGGTCCTTCCCTGGATGGTGAGAGGCTGGGGGCCTCGGTCCCCATCAGAAGTGGAGGGTCTCTTATACCTCTGGTTGGGGGCGAGGGTGGGTCAGAGCCTTGCTGCCTGTTCCATGGGCACACCCCGCATTGTTCCCACCGCAGAAACACCCCTGCCCGCCTCCTGTGCTAACTGCCAGGAACCAGACTCCTCCTGCCCCCAAGGGATGGGGCTCCTTTCTCCAGCGTATCAACAAGCTACAGCTGGTGCAGCGTCACCCAGGGAGCCACGGAAAAGACATTATCCTCAGGGGTGTTCAAAAATAGGCTGAAGGAGAGGCTCAGAGCTTGTGAGGTGGGAGGATAATGAAGCAGGAAGGAAGGGAAAGGAGAGCAGAGAATGGAAGAAAGGACTTGGGGAGCGCAGCCCCAGAACAGGCGAGAGATTGCTGGGACGCGAGACTCCACCCCTGAGTTCTCCCTTCAACAGCTCTCCCAGCGCCAAGGCCCAGCAAGTCAGGAGCTGGACTGGGGTCAGGTTTGCCCCAAGCCAAGGGTCCTTGACCCTTTGGAAATGTGTGAAGCCTGTGGACTCATTCTCAGAGAAATGTTCCTCAATGCATACAATTAAGTTCTCGCAATTACAAAAGAAACCACTGTATTGAAATGCAGCTATTGAACACTTTTTCCCTGAAACCGGACTTCTATTGAAATATTTTTAAGAAGCAATTTATATAAGAAGCAATATATATGCCTCTGTGAAAGTCACTCAGTCATGTCCAACTCTTTGAGACCCCATGAACTATATAGTCCACGGAATTCTTCAGGCCAGAATACTGGAGTGGGTAGCCTTTCCTTTCTCCAGGGCATCTTTCCAACCCAGGGACTGAACCCAGGTCTCCTGCATTGCGGGTGGATTCTTTACCAGCTGAGCCACCAGGGAAGCCCACAGATACTGGAGTGGGTAGCCTATCCCTTCTCCAGCGGATCTTCCTGTGTGTGAGCCTCAGCAGTTGTAGCACACAGGCTTAGTTGCTCCGAGGCATGTGGAATCGTCCAGGACCAGGGATGGAACACACGTCCCCTGTCTTGGCAGGCAGGTTCTTATCCACTGTATCACCAGGGAAGTCCACATTACCTTATTTAGTCTTCACAGTAACTTGAAGTAGGTACCCTATTACTCCATCTTACAGATGGGGAAACTTGGAGCAATGAAGGTATTTTGGGAAGGCAGCATGGTGTGGGAGCGGAAGGGCATAGGAGTTGAATTTAGAATTTCTCTGCTAAAACCTTGGCTCTCCCTCCTACACCAGCCTGCCTCACCTGGACTGGTGAGGCACCAAAGGGCAGTGGCCTGTCCCTTACTGGATGGCAGCACCCTTCCAGACAGCACAGAGATACCTTGTCTTCTTGTGCCCACTCCTGTCTTGAATGCATGCTCCTGGAGGGAGCCCCAGGCCTGCACAGGGACAGGTACCCTGCACACACCCCGACCCGTGTTTACTGAGTTGCGAGCGCGTCACGAGTCAGAATTCAGGCCTGGGCTTTGGTCTCGCCCACCCAGAGCCTCCCAGCACACGCCACCGTTCACTACCTCAACACCACCCCCAGCTGTGGAGAAACACCACAGCACTACTCATGAGTCAGGTCTAAACTGTGGGCAGCGGTGCTGAGGGGCAAGTCAACCGCTAGATAGAATAGACTGAGCAGGCTTCCTGCAAGAAGTGAGCTTTGAGCGAGATGTATTCCAACTTGTAAATTATGAATCGCTCAAACACACAATAAAATTGGAATAATAGTGCAAAAAAACAGCCATAAATTCCCCCTGGACAAAGTGATTGTTAATATTTTACCCTACCTGAATGCACGTGTGTACCTGGACATGTGGCATCATCTGAATGACTGAAATGTAAGACCTTGTAGACAATCGTTGACACTCAGCCAGGAACACTCCAGCATTGCCTCCCAAGACTGCACTGTTTGTCAAGATTCTCCTAGAGCCATAATTACCATTTTTATACCCGAGAAAAGCAACACCCATTTCCTAACATACAGCTCAGACTCAGATTTTCCCAGATGTCCTAATGTTTTAAAAACACAGATTCAAACAATGCTTGTGTGTTGGATGCAGATTGCAGGTGCTGTTGCCTGAACAGGAAGCAGATATTCCTCATGGGAATGTTCTGGAGTCACTTGGCAGGATTTGAGCGGGAGCGTGGGCTTTAGCTGGGAGTTTGACTCTGCCATGGGGGTTAATCCAATGCAAGGGAGGGGCAGAATCCAACTGGGCAAGACCACCTAACAGCAGTTCTGATGAGCCTTCTGGGTGTCTTTAGGCTTAATCAGACCACAACCTGGCATCAGGTGCTTCCCAACACAGACTCAGGTCCCAGGGAGGCCCGGGGATAAGCCAACCAGCTGCCTCTGGCATTGTCTGGTCTGCCTGCCTCTCTGTTTCTGCGTTCCCTCCTTCCCTCCATCTCCCCCTCTCCCTTATGTCTTCCCTCCTTCCCTCCATCTCCCCTCCCTCCCTCCTTTGCCCTTAAGAACTTAATCAGACCTGCTGGAGAGCCTCCAGGAGAACAGCTGGCACCCGTGACAGATATAGCTCCGGCAGAAGCCTTGTCTCTGTTAGAGCCTCCAGCCTGGGCTGGGAGGCAGGGACTGGGGGGAGGATAAAATTCAAAACACCCCACCCCTCTCCACCCTCTGAGAGCCCAGCCCCTGGGCCAGAGAAACTGAGAGCCCACTGTGCCTGGGGCTCAGGCGAGATCCCCGCCCAGGCTCTGCCATCTGCNCCTGGGCTGGGAGGCAGGGACTGGGGGGAGGATAAAATTCAAAACACCCCACCCCTCTCCACCCTCTGAGAGCCTAGCCCCTGGGCCAGAGAAACTGAGAGCCTACTGTGCCTGGGGCTCAGGCGAGATCCCCGCCCAGGCTCTGCCATTTGCCATGGGCTGAGCACCCCGTTTCTGGCAGCCGACTTGGGTCAGGGGCACAGGCTTCCACCTCGGAAGAGGGCCCCCGCCCCATCCTGGTCTGCACTCTGGCTTCCCCAACCCAGAGCAAGGAGTCTGGGGGCATCCAGAGATGTGCCCACCCTGAGGTCACATCCCCTCCAGGTCAGGCCTTAGGTGCTGAGATCCAGAAATCCTTGCCTGGACAGTCACCCGCCCACTTCCAGAGCTGGAGCAGGACACCTCTCTGCTGGGAGCAACATCACCGTGAGAGCAACCCTAGGTCTGAGGGAGGCTAAGAGGCCCTGTTGGCAGGGATGTGGGTGGGCCTGGACATGAAGCTCGGCATCTCCCTGCATGTCTGCAAGGCCCCTCGGTGTGTGACTAGAAAG
>SJYV01016110.1:0-13216 GCA_006410875.1 Neotragus pygmaeus | reverse complement strand
GGGGGCGCTATGATGCCTTTGAGGACAGCCAATCTGGCCATGCCTGATGACCATAAGGAGGGGCACCCCATTCTCATAAGTCGAGGGACTGGTGGTTTTGTCCTGGGCGCCCCCCTGCCCCAACCATGTTCACTGTCCAGGATGGGACCTCCTCATCTGAGAACCAGCTGCCCCATTCCCACCTGCACCAATCACTAGTCACTGAACAAAGCAACCTCTGGGCTTCTCAGTGTTTCCATCTGAAATATGGGCTGACAATTCCTGCAGCCCAAGGAACTCTGTGGGGGCAGATGAGGTCCTGCATTGCAACCCCATGGACTGCCTACCAGGCTTCTCCGTCCATGGGATTTTCCAGGCAAGAGTACCAGAGTGAGTTGTTATTTCCTTCTCCAGGGGATCTTCCCCACCCAGGGATCAAACCCAGGTCTCCCGCGTTGCAGGCAGACACTACCTCTGAGCCACCATCACAAAGAATGTATTTAAACAAACACAAGCTGAATTATCTTTTTAATCAGGAAGTTAAAATACATGTGGTACAAAACCCAGAAAGGGTAGGGGAAGGAGAGAGAAGAACGAATTGAGAAACAGCACTGACATATATACTGTCATGTGTAAAATACGAGGGCTGGGCAAAGCTGCTATATAACACAGGGAGTGCAGGCTGGCACTCTGTGATGACCTAGAGGGATGGCATGGGAGTGGGGGGAGAGGCTTAGAGGGAGCAGGTACATATACATATATGACTGATTCATATTGTTGTGCAGCAGAAACCAAAGCAGTATCATAAAGCAATTATCCTCTAATTAAAAAACAAAAACTCAAAAAGAATCAGGAAAAAGCCTATCTCCCTGCTCCCCTAGGGTCCCCACATCCTGGCCCCCACCCTGAAGCCCATTAAGGATTCCCTGGGATTCATTCCTGGCCTGGTGCATACATCTGTAAGCATATGCATATGAATCACTTTAAAAACACAAATATAGCTCACGCTACACACTGCTGGGTAACAGTCTTGTTCTTTTTAAAATTATTATGAAATATATCAGGCACGGCAAAAGGATGGGGGAAAAAGCACCAAGGTTGCCACCCAAATGAAGACACCAAACACTACAGGTAACTCCAAGCCCCTTGGACCCCCTCCTCCTCAGGCCACTTCTTTCCTCCCACCCAGAGGCAACCACTACCCTTGAACTTGGTCTTTATCATTGCTATGCATGTTTTTATGTTGATTGATTGTGTATGTGTCCATAAACAACATGTAGTGTCATTGCACATGTTAAAGCCTGTGTAAATGGTCCCTAATTCATGCATGATAAACCTGCCATCTTATACAGAGAAGGGTGCCCAGCACTTGTTCACCACCCATTTAAGTGTCCATTACCATTGTCATCCATAGTATGCTGACTCTGCAGCTGTGGGGCCCTAAATGGGAAACCTTAAGAAGGGCTAGCTTTGCGTTTAGAACTAAGTTGGCACCTGGCGGAAGTGATAGGGGCATAGTCTATATTGTTAAAGTTTTGACTGGCTCTCCTAATTTCCCTGCAGGTGGAGAGCCCATGATCACCATAGACTCCTGTTATAATGAGGCACATGACGATTTGACCTTTAACGCCATTGGTGCAACTGAAGGCTGACCTTTAACGTGACTGGTGCAACTGAAAGCACATAACGATTTGACCTTTAACTTGATAGATAGAACTGTGGAAAGTCCCTCCCTGCTTGCCTATATAAGCTGGGAGCTTTCGGCAATAAAGCGGAACTTATACCGAACCCATACCGCATCTGATTGTCTCTTGCTTGCTGGGGGGCTGAGTTGGCGAACAGCAGGCTCACCTCTCCTCGGGACCCCTCGGCTTTGCTGAGGCAAGTTCCACCGCCTGTTTCTGCGGAGCGCCCCCAGCATGCACCTGGCTTAATTTTTTCACTATGACTCTTTAGATTCATCAAAGACAACAGATGTATCACTAAACCATTCATGTTCAGAGTTGAATATTATTTCATTGCATGAATATATTAAAAATGTATCCATTCATTTGTTGATCCATCTTTAGAGTATTTCCCTTTTATTTTTTGGCTATAAAAACAGTGCTTTCAACATTATGCTCAATGAGAGAAGCCAGTTATAAAGCACCACATGTTTTATGGTTCCATTTACATAAAATGTCCAGAACAGGCAGATCCATGGAGACAGAAAGCAGATTAAGGGGAGGAATGGGACATGACTGATAATGGTATGGGGTTTCTTTGGGGGTGATGAAAATGTTCTAGAATTACACAGTGGTGATATTCCCATAGCCCTGTAAATACACTAAGATCTATAGAATTGTTTACTTTCAAGTAGGTGAATTATATAGTAGGCAAATTATAGCTCAACGAATCAGTTTTTTAAGGAAAAATGCTTCTCTAAATGTAACGTGGGTATCCCAGAGTTGACCTAGGAACAGAAAAAGGATGTTTATGGGAGAATTTATGAAATCCAAATAAATCTGTCATTTAGGTAGTAGCATGGCAGGAATGCAAATTTCCCAGCTTTAATAAATGGACCATGGCTAAGTAAGAGATTAATTTTAGGGGAACTTGGTAGACAGTACACAGGAATTCTCCATTTGTATTTACCACCTTTCTGCAAGTCTAAGATGATTTGAAAATTTTAAATTTATTTTAAAAATGTAAAAGGCAGTGCCGCTGGAAACAGCCACGTGCATCTAAGCGCGAGTGTCCCAGGGAGCGCTCCCCAAGAGCGTGGTTCCCTCGCCCCAGCCTCCACAGAACCACACTGCCCTGCGGCTGCTGTCAGCTCCCCTAAACGATGTTCCACACCACGTCTGGTGGCCACCATGCAGGGAAGGTTGACTCCTTAACACGCATGAGTAAGCACACCCACGTTAAATCCACAGAAAGAGAACTGTGGAGCTCACAAGCATCCTATACCTTCTGATTAATAGTTGAAGGGCCCAAACATCAGGCCCTCCTAGATGGTGTCAGGGCACACCCGTCAGCCCAGGAGCAGTCTCCATAAAGGAGGTCAGGCCCCCTCTTCGGTGGATTCAAAAGAGAAATTCAAACATAAGTAACATACATGCCTTATAAGTTAATGCCAGAATTTAAAGAGAGCTGCAGTAAACACTGGTTATCTTGAAGGAAGATGAATTAGAAGTTTGGGATTAACATATATACACTGCTGCTGCTGCTGCTGCTGCTAAATCGCTTCTGTCGTGTCCAGTTCTGTGCGACCCCAGAGACAGCAGCCCACCAGGCTCCCCCGTCCCTGGGATTCTCCAGGCAAGAACACTGGAGTGGGTTGCCATTTCCTTCTCCAATGCATGAAAGTGAAAAGNTAAGTCGCTTCAGTCGTGTCCGACTCTGTGCGACCCCATAGACAGCAGCCCACCAGGCTCCCCCGTCCCTGGGATTCTCCAGGCAAGAACACTGGAGTGGGTTGCCATTTCCTTCTCCAATGCATGAAAGTGAAAAGTGAAAGTGAAGTCGCTCCGTCGTGTCTGACTCTTCGCAACCCCATGGACTGCAGCCCACCAGGCTCCTCCATCCATGGGATTTTCCAGGCAAGAATACTGGAGTGGGGTGCCATTGCCTTCTCCTATATATAAAATAGCCAGCCAACAAGGACCTACTGTATGGGAACTGTATTCAATATCTTGTAATAACTTACAATTGAAAAGAATCTAAGAAAGAATACATATATATGTATATATTTAATATATATGTATATATTTAATATGCATGTATAGATATAGGTATATTTATGTATATATTTAATATGTATATAAGTACATATTTACATATACCTGTGTNATTCAATATCTTGTAATAACTTACAATTGAAAAGAATCTAAGAAAGAATACATATATATGTATATATTTAATATATATGTATATATTTAATATGCATGTATAGATATAGGTATATTTATGTATATATTTAATATGTATATAAGTACATATGTACATATACCTGTGTATATACAACATACATGTATGTTATATGCATGTTATACATGCATATATAACACATGTATATAACATATATATTGTATGTGTACATATAACATAGGTATATATAATATAGGGGCTTCCCAGGTGATGCTAGTGGTAAAGAATCTGCCTGCCAGTGCTGGAGATATAAGAGAAGTAGGTTCGATCCCTGGGTCAGGAAGATCCCCTGGAGGAGGGAATGGCAACCCACTCCAGTATTTTTCCCTGGAGAATCCCATGGACAGAGGAGCCTGGCAAGTTACAGTCCTTGGGGTTGCAGAGTCAGACATGGCTGAAGTGACTCAGCACTCGTATACAGTGTATGTATACATTATACATATATATATGTGTGTACATATATAACTAACTTTGCTGTATACCTGAAACTGACACGATATTGTCAATCAACCATGGTTCAATACAAGTTTTAAAATATCTCAAACTGTCTCCCAAGGGCAGGAATAGAGGCAGGTCAGCTGCATGGGTCTGGCTCAGGCTCTCAGTTCAGGTGTTGGCCAGGATTGCCTGTGGATGGAGAATTCGTTTCCAAGGCGACACACTCACACAATGGGAGGCCTCGGTTCCTTGCCCCCTGGACCCTCGAAAGTGCTCTTTGAACTTCCTTACAACTGGGGGCTGGCTTCACTCAGAGCAAACGATCTAGGGCAGCAAGGCAGAAACTGCAGCGTCTCTTAGGTTCTCTGTTTGGAAGTGACACTCTGCCATTTTCACGGTGTCCTATCGTAATGCAGGTCAGCCCGATTCTGCATGGGAGGAGGCTGCACAAGGGTGTGGAACTAGGAGGCGAGGGCCACTGGAAGCCATCTCAGAGGCTGCCTCTAAAAACACCATTGCATAGTTCATGGATGAAGGTAGGACTAGAGAAAATATTCCTGTCAATAATATTATAAAGGAGCAGGGTAAAGGGATGTAACATCCTCAAATTAAAAAAAGCATGTACAGTGTGAATACAGAAGATGTGGTTCACGTACACAACGGAACACTACTCAGCTGTAGAAAATGAAATAATGCCTGCAGCAGCATGAATGCAAGCAGATTATCATACAAAGTGAAGGAAGTTACAAAGAGAAAACCGAACACCACAGGATATTACTTATATGTAGAATCTAAACTATGGCACAAGTGAACATCCCCACAAAGCGGAAATAGAACTGTGGACATGGGGAGGAGGCTGGTGGTCGCCACAGGGAGGGGAGCAGGGAAGGGCAGAGGGGGAGCTGGGGCTAACAGATGGATGCCACTATACAGAGAATGAATAAACAACGAGCCTCTTCTGTACAGCACAGGCAACTATATTCAATATCCTGGGACAAGCCAAACGGAAGAGGATTTTCAAAAGAACACGTATGGACATATAACTGAATCACTTTGCTGTGGAGCAGAAATTAACCCAACGCTGCAAACCAGCTATAACTCAACATATATAAATAAATAAACAGTACCTACAAACACCACACTTACTGGAGAAAAACTGAATGACTGCCTCCTAAGACCGGGAAGAAGAATATCCATTCTCAACACAGTGTCAGAAATCCTAGCCAGCACAATAACGCAAGAAAAGAAAACAGGAGGCATACAGACTGGAAAGGAGAAATAAAACTATCCCACTTCTCAGATGATATAATTATGCACGTAGAAGACCCCAGGGAATCTACCAAAAAAATACTTCTAGAATGTATACAGGAACTCAGCAAGGTTGTAGGATACAAAATAAGCCTACATAAATCAACTGTACTTCTATACACTAGCAGTGAATATACACAATGAAATTAAAAATACAATGCCATTTATAGTTGTTAAAAAACAAACACACACATACATTAATGAAGCACATACAATAATTGTATGTGGAAAACAAAATGCTGATGAAATAAGTAACAGAATATCTGACTAAATGGAAAGAAATACTGTTTCTTCTAATAGAAGGCTCTTTAGAGTGAAGATGTCAACTCTCCTTCAATTGATAGATAAATTTAACACATTTCCAATCAAAAGTCCCAGCAAGATTTTTTGTAGATACAAACAAGATTATTCTAAAATGTATATGGGAAACAAAGGAATTATAACAGTTAAAACAATTTTGATTAAACAAGAAGAAAAAAGTGAGAGAAATCAGTCTACCCTATTTCAAGACTTACTACATGGCCTCAGTAATAGACACTGTGGGGCACTTGTGAGAAGGCAGGTAAACAGATCACGGGAACAGAGTGGAGAAGCCAGTATTGACTCAACCCCACATTCTCACCAAAGGGAAGAGAAATTTTTTAGAAATACAAATAATACTGTATTTTGTTCTTAGTAATTTAAATATGAGAGCATCTTTTTTCTTGAGCATACACATGGGAAAAGGTAACCGCAAAATACAAAGGGTTAAATTCCAAAAACTGAGTTTTATGTAAGATTCGTCTGTAAGGACTTTGGTGCTGAGAGGTTCAGTATCATGTGATGTCCAGTGTCTGGAGGCTCCTCCCAGAAAACACGAAGCCCGTTTTGATGTGGCCCTGCCTGTCTCCATCCTCACCATCCACAATGCTCCACAAAGCACCTGAGGCTTCAGCAGTTATTGATGCCCTGTTAACACAGTCTCTGCCCTGCTGGTTCTCTGCTCAGAACACCTTGCATCTCTTAAGATGCTGCCCAAGCCCAACCTCATCCCAGAATCCTTCCCTGACCCCATCACTCACTGTCCTCTGGATGCCCAGGGTTCCTGTGCCTTTCACATGGTATCACGATTGTCTATCCTTATATCCATCTGCAAGCTTCAGGACTAGACATACTCTCTGTCCTTTAAAAAAAAACAAACTACTCACCATTTTAGCATACAATTCAACCAGCACCTCCATCCACTGTCAACACCTTCATCACCCCTAAAGGAACCCAGTGCCCATGAGCAGTCACTCCCTGCTCCCCCAGTCCTCCAGCCTCTGGCAACCACTAGTCTTTCTATGTGCAGATTTACCGAGGCTGTTTATCTCTACATTACCAATTCTTATGAAAAAGGAAAGAATATACAGTCAGCCCTCTGTATTACTGGGTTCTGAATCCTCAGATTCAACCAAACACTGATTCAAAATATTTGTGGGGAAAAAAGTCTGGAAAGTTCCAAAAAGCAAAGCTCAAGTCTTCCATGCACCTAGCAATGATCTACATACCATTTACATCACATTAGGTATCATATGTAATGTAGACAGGATTTAAAGTATATGGGAGAATGTGCATAGGTTGTATGCAAATACATTTAACACAAGCCACTGGAACATCCACAGATTCTGGTGTCTGCAGAGGTCCTGGAATCAACCCACTGGAAAACCACGGGACCCCTGTAGTAGAGAATCAGCATTGCTCAGAGGGAGACCAAGCTGTGCTCCGTCATGGACGCCAGCTAGTGGCCGGTGTTCGTTACTGACACCAGCTAGTGGCCAGTGTTGGGAACTGTCTTGCTTAACCTCCTTCCCTTCTGTATTCTATCCCTGCCCACTAGGATCCTGTCCAAACTTGCCCTTTCCACCTCCTTTCTTCCGTCATTAACCTCCTTTAGGCAAAATCTCCACTGAATATCAAACCACTTCCCCCCTACCCCCCACACAGATCGTTATGTCAGAATCTCTCTTTGCCAGTGGGCAGATATTCACACACCCCTACCCTTTCCTTGAGGCAATGTCCACTCAAGTTCCCAAGGCCTTACTCAGGTCCTCTGTTCCAGCTGCACACTTGCTGGACCCAAACCCTTATCCCCTGCTCCACATGCCTAACATCCCCCTAGGCTCTGGGTCCAGGTACTGACAAACTGATGACCTCGTGGTCGTCAGGATGTCAGGACCGCCATGTTCCATTTCCGCTTCCTCTTGTTTCATCTTCCCAACTCACAGATGTTCCTTACCTTCTCTCAAGCTTCAGGCTCCACTGAAAAGACACTTGTTAAAATTAAACACTCTTCATGTTTTACGGCAAGAGGGTTTTCACAATGTCTAGTCCCAAATATTTGCAGAATTAACAGTCCCTGTTTGAATTTTCCCATGAGCTTCTAAAGAATCACGTGTGTTTAATATTTATTTATTTGGCTGTGCTGGGTCTTAGTTGCGGCATGTGGGATCTAGTTCCCTGACCAGGGATGGAACCTGGACCCCCCTGCATTGGGAGCACGGGGTCAACCCCTGAACCACCAAGGAAGTCCCTCACTTGTGTGTTTTTTTAAAAAGGAAGCAAACAAAAAAGGCGAGAAGGAGAGAGAAGGGGGCCGGGAAATTCACTGGAAGGAAAATTAAACATAAGCAACAACCTCATGCGAAGAGCTGACTCGTTGGAAAATACCCTGATGCTGGGAGGGACTGGGGGCAGGAGGAAAAGGGGACGACTGAGGATGAGATGGCTGGATGGCATCACCGACTCGATGGACGCGAGTTTGAGTGAACTCCAGGAGTTGGTGATGGACAGGGAGGCCTGGCGTGCTGCAATTCATGGGGTCGCAGAGAGTCAGACATGACTGAGCGACTGAACAACAACAAAAATATGTTTTCACTTGTTAGATTGTTAAGAGATTTAAAACTTTTAAAATATGCATATTTGGCAAAAAAGACAAAGACACACTCTGCTGCAACCCCATGGACTGCAGCCCACCAAGCACCTCTGTCCATGGGATTTCCCAGGCAAGAACACTGGATCAGGTTGCCACTCCCCTCTCCAGGAGATCTTCCCCACCCAGGGACAGAATCCTTGTCTCCTGCATTGGCAGGTGGATCCTTCACCACTGAGCCACCAGGGAAGCCCCCTGTGTAAGCTAGGTCTGGCCTATTTGGAGGGAAATTTCATACTTGACCCAGTCAATCAATTGGGAATTGTGTTTGCAGTTACAACAGGTACTGGGGAAAACAAAAAGAAAATGAGCTGTGAGTTGAGTCTGACTCGGGTTCTTACTGAATCACAGTCTGGAGACAACTTCCTAGACAGCTCTGAGGAACTGCTCCAAGGGGCAGAGAAGCACGCAGTGTGTTTACGGATGACTAGAAAATACATGCAGCCATGCTTACAGCTTAATAAAAGCGCACTGCTGGGACTCCCCTGGGGACCCAGAGGCTAGAACCCAGTGCTCTCACTGCCAGGGATGCACGTTGGATCCCTGCTCTGGGAACTCAGATCCCTCCAGCCACATGGCAAGGCCAAGCATATTTTTTAAATAAAAAAAAGGTCAGTTAGCCATGAGCAACAGGTATCTCAGTTAATTTCAGTGTGTTTTTTTCCTACATATGGGAAAATGAAAGAATCTGGGTTCATTAAAATGTCTCTGAGGCGTCTACCTACCCAAGGGGCCTGCTTCCCTAGAGCACAGAGAACTCTCTTACTCTTTGTCCTCAGTTTCCTCAGGGTGCACTGTCCATCAGCAACTGCGGAGACTAATGATTTGGTCCTTGTAGGACTGGATCATGGGC
Organism: Neotragus pygmaeus; assembly: GCA_006410875.1. Classification (NCBI taxonomy): domain Eukaryota; kingdom Metazoa; phylum Chordata; class Mammalia; order Artiodactyla; family Bovidae; genus Neotragus; species Neotragus pygmaeus. The sequence goes on along the minus strand of SJYV01016110.1, from coordinate 3,779 downwards.
AACATTCTTTGCCTTAAGTTTATTTCTCTGTCTCATTAGAAAAAAAAAAAAAGTACTGAAGCAGGTAAGCCTGGTGTGGCAGCCCCATTTTCTGCTCCGCCATCTTCTGAAAGTACCTTCACAGGGCCTCACAGTCTGGAATAGCTGGCAGAGCTCCTGCCATCACCTCACATTCCTAACTGCAGAGAGGAGAAATAGGGCAATGGGGCCTGCCTGCTAATGGGCACAAGTTCAAGGCTTCACCTCTGAGCATCACTGTCTGAAGCCACTTCTCACGTTCATACCACAGCAGCTTGGCTCACTCCTCAGTCACTGCATCAGCTGCAGACCACGGATCCAGCACCTTCTGGGAGCCTGATATGGGCCTTGAGGGGGAGGGGAGGGAAAATAAGAACCCTGCTCCTCAAAGACAGCTGGACTTCATCCCACGCCCCCACCATGGACAGCAGATCAGCTCCCTGTGGCTGCCATATGAATAACCCCAAGCTTACTGGCCCAAAACAGAAGTCTGTGACCTTACGATTATGTAGGTCAGGATCCAGGGGAGGTCTCAGAAGCTAAGATCAACTTGTAGGCGGGTCTCCTGCCCACAGGAGGCTACAGGAGTGAACCTGTCCCTTTCTGCCTTTTCTGGTTTCTAAAGGCTTCCCCATTCCTTGGCTCGTGGCCCCTTCCTCCACCTCCCAAGCCAGCTCCGACGGGTCGAGTCCTTTCCCACATCATCACTCTGATTCTAAAGTCTGTTATCTGCCTCTTCCAATTTAAAGACCCCCGGGATTACCTGAGGCCCACTGGACAACCCCCAACCAAGGCCAGCCCAAGTGAGAGACCTTACTTGCCCTTGGCTGTGTAGGGTGACAATCACAGGCTCCTGGGACTGGCAGATGGACATTTGCAGGAGGTCACTATTCTGCACATCTGAGGGTTATCAGACCTACAGAGATGCTCACACACATCTCACACAGCCCACTCCAGAAGTGGGCTTCCCTGGTGGCTCAGACAGTAAAGAATCCGCCCGCAATGCAGGAGACCTGGGTTCGATCCCTGGATTGGGAAGATCCCCTGGAGAAGGGCCCATGAGACGGTGTTTCTGTTTGTAATGGGAAGTTTAATTAAAGAGAAGATACTGACATTAAATCTTGAGATGGTGCGTGTCACCTGGAAATTATGGCTCACAAACAGCAACTGAGTTCTCCTGGATGACTGGTTTTTTCCTTCAGAAATTTAAAAAACTTATTTGGCCGCACCAGTTCTTAGCTGTAGCACATGGATCTGTTGCCGCACGCAGGATCTCTAGTTGCGGGACCCTCCATCTTTGCTGGTCGAAGCAGGCAGCCTCATTTTTAGTTTCGGCATGGTGGGGGTGGGGGAGGTCCTAGATTCCTGACCAGGGATTGAACCCAGGCCCCCCAAACTGCGAGCTTGGAGTCTCAGGCACTGGAGCACCAAAGGTCCCCTGGATCGTTTTAAATGTAATTGAATAAGCAATATTACAGCCGATAGTGGGGAGGAAAACAAGCTTCTTGCCCAACCTATCCCTACTGCCTATTTGCCTATTATTTTCCCTTCCACTGTCATTTTCACAGTCGTACATGCCGAGTTTGTCTTCCCAGGGGAGAACAGACAGGTCAGAAGAAATGTCCAAAGGGGTGATGATGAAAAAAAAAAAAAGGCTTTAAAGCACGGGTCTGAGACCGTAAGATCAGGGCATCCAAATGTTTCAGGAGAAACCAGCTCCTAAACTGAGCTGTATGTCTCACCGCTAAGATGCCCATGGCTTCCCAGTCAGAGGACCCTTAACGTGTATCCCGGCACAACACTCCAAACTTGAGCCCAGAAAATGACCCCCGGGCCCCCGGGGCCCCCGGTCTGAGAGGCAAGAGGACAGCTTTCATTCCTGTTTTCTGTGGAAGAAACTGGTCAGCCAGGCAGTGCAGGTAACAGAACATGCATGTGGCGTATTGGGGCCAGACCAGAATGAGTCGTCCTTCTCAGAGAGCCCCCACCTGCCCGCCGGCCTGTGGTCAGCAGGACACAGACACAGCCAAGACACGTCTGCTCCTGCTGACCCCGCCTTCCTCACAGTCTGCCCACCCCGCATCGTGGGGAAACCTCCCCGCCCGTTTCTCCAGGACCAGCACCCCCTGCAGGCAGCTGTGGGCAGAGCAGCCCAACCTCCAGCACCGGGGCCTCCTGTCCCGACCCTACCCCGGGCAATGGGAGTTGAGCCGGGCTCGCTCAGACTGGGATCCTGTGTGCAGAGCCGGCCAAGAGACGGCACCAGTGTCCAGGGAGCACTGGGGGGCACTGGCATCACCCTCAGGCTTGAAGGGGGCAATGAGGTGGCTCAGCAGAGCCAGAAGGTTCTACAGGGGGCCTGGCAGAAAGAAAATGGGCCCAGGTGACCCAGGCGTCCAGCCCCACTTCCAGTGCCTGTGAACGCCCAGAGGACCCAGGTCAACTCCTGCCAGATCCAGGGAGACAGGAACACGATGGTGGGTAGCCAGGGCCGACTCCTCAATTCCTCAGTTTTCATCGAGCACCACTCTAAACCATGGACCAACCCTGGCTGACTCAGCAGCTATCTTCCTCCACTTTTAGCTTGCAGACAAAAGGGAGCCCGCCAGGCAAGGGTCCTCGGGGAGCTGGCTGCTCTGAGACACAGCTCGCCCGGGAGGGCACAGGGGCCCTGGGGGTAGGGGAGCTGACCTTCCATAGGCCTCGAGGTTCTCAGTGGCCACATGAGTTGCCCACAAGGGGAGACCTGCCTCTTGCCTTAAAACTGGGGGGCTGGGTGAACACAGTGGGCCCCTACCCCACTGGGGTCTCCAAATCAGAAACCGACAGGACCAGAGGCAGATTGGGGCAACCAGGATGTGTCACTGGAACACGTCCCGCGGCCACACTGCACTCTCCCCAACCCCATCCTCCCGTGCCCCGCCCCTAGGCCCGGCCACCCTCCTTCCTGAATGGGCCCTACTGCGCCCCAGGAAAACGATACCTTTGGCTACCATGCAACCATCACTTGACTTAACTTTGAGAACCACAATTCAGAACTGAGTTTTAAACATGGCATTTTCTATCTTGCATGGAATCCTTGTGCAAATAATTGACAATTCGAGACTTAAAACATTTCAACTCCTAAAAAAAGTGTGCCTTTTAAGAAGTGTGCCTCTTCAAAAGGGAACCTGGTTGGCCTGGAGCTGATAAACACCAGGCTCTGTCCTGCTGGGTGCTGACAGCCGGGCTGGCCCCCGCCGGAGAATAAAGAGACCATGTGTAGAGCGACTCGACAGCAAGTGGGTCAGAAAAAGTTTATTTTGAATATTTAATTTAAAAAAACCATACCTATGAGGTGTGCTACAGAAACTTAGATACAAGGATTGCATATAAAACCCAACCTAACTGTGGTAAAGCAAATGCACTTCAGGAAAGAAAATGTGTCCCTTGCGGTCACTGAGGTCCCAACACCCGAAAAGTTCAACAGGGTCACTTGGGAGAGTGCTGAGCAGGCCTCCCAGCCCCTCCCAGGGAACAGGCTCCCCAGAGCAGCCCAGGAGAGCTCACACAAGCGAGCTTGCTCACTTCACATTCTCAGGCAAGTCGATCCATTACATTTTGCTGTCATTTAACACGTTAATTTGGCAGAAAGAGTACAGCTCCCTTGATGGGAAGCGTTTCTGCGGTTCACCTGGGGAAGGGACCTGCCTTCCCGCAGCATCCAGGACAAGAAGAGAAAGGCGGGGCTTTGTGAAACCTAGCAACCACCGCAGGATTTC
>SJYV01016107.1:0-13031 GCA_006410875.1 Neotragus pygmaeus | reverse complement strand
TCAGATACTTAAACATCGCCAGTCTCTGGTTAAAATACCTGACCATTAGACTGCAAGTTAGCCCCATGTTCAAGTACTCACCAGGAAGCAGTTCACAGGAAACAGCGTGGTTTTGCTAAGGTGCTTCTTTCTACTCTTGAAACAAAGCAGGCTAATGTAGCATTCTCCTAAGCTAATGGAAAAGGGGGAAGCACTCTTAGTTGAGGTATAACTTTATTTGACCTAATACAAAATTAATGGATGCCTTATGTTCTACATTAGTAGGAAAATATTAGGCTCCACTAAAAAAATAATTTCCAAACTCTGGAAGATTAACAGGCATAGTTTTTTCCACGGCAATCTGACTGATAAATTCTGGACCACTAATACCATCCAAGCTGCCCCAATCATCCACGAGCACCTTCTGTTTTTACTCTTTGGAATACCTGGACATGTTCATTTCCATTCTACAATGCATCATGAACAGCAAACTTTCTTGGTTTTGCATCCATCCCAGAAGAGAATCAAAAAGAAGAGACAACAAAGGTCAATTTCCTTGTTTAATGACCCTGTTATCAGTCACTTCCCAATCAACCTGTCACCCCACCCAATATAGGTGAGGATCACAGCAATCATAAGCAAGAACACATTCAAATGCCCTTATGATATAATTAGCATAGGCTTATTTATCCTCACCAGTGAGGATGCATTGGGTCCAAAGGACACACCTCTGGAACTTTAAAATTCATTAGAGGGGATTTTTTTTTTTTTTAATGGGACAGGAACTATAATCAGAACAGAGTCTCAGACGACATTTAATTGCTTCATATTTGGAAATAGGAAATTCCAGCTAACATGTATCATAACTACCCCCGCACTGTGTATGGTGAGATACCACTCTCATTCTCAGTAGGCTACACGGCCCTCTGACAGTCCGCAAAGGCACATTCTGCACAACCGCTTGCTGTTTGGCTGCCTAGGTGTGTCCGACTCTTCTGTGACCCCACAGACTGTAGCCTGCCAGGCTTCTCTTTCCGTGCGACTTCCCCGGCAAGAATACAAGAGTGTGCTGCCATTTCTTCTCCAGGAGATCCTCCCGACCCAGGGACTGAACTTGGGTCTCCTGTCTCCTGTACTGGCAGGATTCTTCACCACTGTGTCACCTAGGAAGGCTTGAAGTTGTATAGGAAGGTTTTCAACTGTCAAGCAAAGTATTCTTTATAAAACTCTTGCTAGTTTCTAGTTTTTGTACATTTTTAATCAAGAATGTGAACTGTATAGGTCTTCCTTGATGGCTGAGTGGCAAATAAAACAACCCACCTACAATGCAGGAGAAACGAGTTTGATCTCTGTGTCAGGAAGATCCCCTTGAGATGGAAATGGCAACCCACTCCAGGATCCTTGCCTGGGGAACCCCATGGACAGAGGAGCCTCGCGGGCTACAGTCCAGAGGGTTACAAGGAGCCAGGCAAGGATGAGCAATTGCACACACAAGCACCCATATTTTATCTCTTACATGTGAACTCTAAATGAAACAAACTAGTGAATATTAAAAAAAATAAACCAGACTCACATGTGTAGAAAAAAACCTAGTGGTTCCCAGTGGGGAGAGGGAAGAGGGAAAGGGCAGGATAGGGTTCAGGAATCAGAGGTACAAACCCCTATGCATAAAATAAATAAGCTGCAATCATAGACTGTACGAAACAGAAAAAATAGCCCATATTTAAAAAAAAAAACAGTAAGTTGAGCATGATATTTTAAACATGTGAACCACTGCGGTTTCCTTGGTGAACCAGTGGTTAGGAATCTGCCTGCCAATGCAGGGAACACAGGTTCGATCCCGGTTCCTTGAAGATTCCACATACTTCACAGCAACTCAGCCTGTGCACTGCAAATACTGATGCCCGAGCACCCAGAGCCTGTGCTCCACTATTCGCCAATGTCATCTTCCATGCTTGTCCCTCGCTTGGACCTAGGCAAAAAATAAAAAGCTCCCCGTTTTTTCTCCCTTAAGTTCTTCTTTAGTACCATGGAAATCTCTGCTGTTCAGGGCTTAGCTGTCTAAACAAGTCATCTGATGTGGCCAAACTCATTGCCCAACCGTTGTGTTTCACACAAAGCTGGCTTTAGTTTATAACACTATTAGTTGATCAATCCCATCAAAGCCACATACTCAGCTAGGTGTATTTCACTGAACTTTGTTTTGCCTGTTTTCCTGTCTAGAATGATAAAATTATGCTTTACACTGATATTAAGAAAGAAAAATTTAACTGGAGATATTTCTATCTTTGTTTTAGCTTGAATTCTATATTCATTAATAGCCTCAAAAGATTCCACAATAAGAAATGTCTGCAATTTTTTTGTGTACCTGGAACTTTCTAACACATGGGAAGCTAAAGTTTTATTCCTATGAAAGTCTTGGCTAATAGAGTTCAAACACAGGAAACACAGTTTAAAGTCATCATACTGGTGACTTACAGTTATTGATGGAACTCCTGAACGTATTCATTCTGACTTATTCTGGTCCACATGGGCTAAGCAGTCAGAGGCAAGCTGGTCTTAGGCAAGGAGAAACCGTGAGCGCTAAGTCAACACAGTACCTTACAATCTGATCAGAACTACCAATTGACACCTTCTCCTAAGGAGTAATGGTCACTTCTCGCAGCTCTGCCCTCGACTCAGTATAGTATGAGCAGACAAGTGCACCAGCTCTCAGTTTCCCCCTGAATATAGAAGGAACTGGACAAGACTTCTAGTACCCCGACTTGCCCTGCTGCTGATAGCAGGGTTGGAGTCTATCTACCTGTCATAGAGCTGGGGTAATGGGGATGGCACACCTTAGTCTCTCGGGACTGAAACAGAGACTGGTTTCGATGAGCACAAGGCTTGGGTAATCCTGGGTGATTGGTGATGCCCGTCTCTTGCACTAGTCTGGGCTGGGCTGTGAAGATCGGTTCTTTCATCTAATTGACAGAAACCAACACAGAGGACTCTCAGGACGTCCCAACTTTTGTCAGATTCAAAAACTACTCATTTAACTTCTGTTTTGGAAAAGTGGGAGACAAAGTCACAGACATCCTTGGAAGACTGTGATTCCTAGGACAAATGATCATCAAACCACTCCCAAATGTAAAACTCTAAGTCACCCAGTATTCCTGACAATCTAAAACCCTTCCTAATAATATTATGCCTTAAATTAGAAGCAATCTTCAAATCAAGCTAAAAGGGAAATATGGACTCACATCAGACAGTAAAAATCAAACGCGGGTTCTGAACATGCAGTGTTAGATGTGATGGGATCTATGTCCCTTCAGGGCCAATTGCCTTCCGGTGGGAGCCACTTCCTCAATGAAACTTCAAACACAGTAAATGACTCCATTGTGGTCCCCTTTTTTATTATTAATGCACTCATTTTCCTTGTGATTTCTATTAGCTTTTGCTACACAAAATGTCAACCATAATTTAGCTTAACATAGAGGACCCTGGCATCTCCTACACTCAATGTGACACTAAGCTGAAAATACCTCTTAGGTGGGAGGAAAGAATTGCTACTGGGATTACCTACCTTTGAGCACTTTTTGCTTCTAGAATTTGGCAACATCAATTACAGAAAAAATAAACTTGACATAATTGGAAAGCTTTTCAGTTTATTTATATTTCAAGAAAGAGTTAAAGAAAATATTATTGATAAAATTTGATACATCTGGAAGACGATACACTGAAAGAGCTCATCCAAAACTCTGGAGTTACACTGAGCTGTTTGTACACTAAGACCAATTGATACGAAAAACAACTACACGTGAAGAAGACGTAGTGAGCATTCACACAAGTAGAGTCAAATGATAACACACCATTAAGCTGTACTCTGACTTCATATAATTTTCAGAAATAATTTGTAACTGTAATTTTCAAACCTTGAGTATCGAACGGTAAAGAAGTTTACCTATCTATCTTTTCTGGGGTATCATAAACTTCAAGCATAAAAATGTATCATGCATAAAAGTGATAAAATCTTGGAAAATTTTTATTATTGCATTAAGGACTTCATAGCTTGTGATTTATATATAATAGTTGCTTCACAATATTGCTTTAATTGCATTCATTTGAGACCAATCAATAGAAAAATCAAGGAAGATAGCTTTAGCAGAATATAGAGAATAAATGAAAATTTCAAATAAAAGAAGCTATTGATTTGCAAAATAAGACGGTACCCATCCAGCCGAAAAGTAGCACAAGATAGATCGCCCTATGGAGAGCTGCTGAGACCTTGCCAAGGGGGTGAAACTGAATTAGAGGATCAAGCAGATCCCCTTCGCCTACAAACTCTGCTTCTGCCACCTCAGCCTAGACAGTGCATCCCTCAGCGCCCGGTGGACCTGCTTGTTCCTCAGGGTGTAGATGACAGGGTTCAGCAGCGGGGTCACCACTGTGTTCACAAGAGCAGCCTCCTTGTTGGAGTCCAGCCTGCTCACCTGCTTTGGTTTCACGTAAATAAACACACAGCTACCGTACGTCAGGGAGAGGACAACGAGGTGAGAGGAGCAGGTGGAGAAAGCTTTCTGTCGCTCCTTGGCTGATGGGAGTCGCAGGACTGTGACGACTATGTTGCTGTATGCAATGATGGTTACAGTGAGGGAAAGCAGAATGACAAACGAAGTAACAAAGAAGAAATACATCTCAATAGAGCTGGTGTCAGAGCAGGAGAGATGAATTAAGGAGCCCAGGTCACAGAAGAAATGAGAGATGATATTGGGGCCGCAGAACCATAACTCGGAAACCTTGAGCATCAGACCAGTGAAGAAGACGAAGGACAAAGTATAGCACAAGAGAATCAGGAGGAAACTAACCCTCAGGTTCATGATGGATGTATAGTGCAGAGGCTTGCAGATGGCCAGGTACCGATCCAACGACATCACTGCCATGAGAAAGAAAATCACTGCACCAAGAAATAAAAAGAAGAAGGCTTGTGTGAGACAAGCAGGAAAGGGAATTGTTTGCCTTCCTGAAAGGAAGATGGACAGCAGTTTAGGAATAACGGTGGTGATGAAACAGCATTCGCAGAAGGAGAAAGTGCTCAGCAAAACATACATCGGTGTCTGGAGGCGGTGGTCAGCCCAGGTGATGAGGATTATGACCATGTTTCCCATGATAGAGGCCAGGTATGCGAGCAGGTGCACCAGGAAGAGGAGGCTCCCCAAGTGCTGGGCAGCAGGAAATGCCTCCAGAACGAACTCCTGGACGGTAGACTCATTGTTTCCCCGAATAGTTCTCTCTGTTTCTCTGACTGGCATCATTCTCTGCCTAATCTGTAAAGCAGAAAACTATCACTGAAGAATAAAGAATTTAAATGATAGCAACTTTTAAAAAACAAGAATGGAATCAGAAACACTACTTTCAGGTATATTTGTGAATGAAGGGTCATTTTATATTTTGAAAATATTTTTCAATAAATGATAAACATTTACTATTATAATATTAATCACAATACTTATTAAATTGTTAAAGTTTTGTTTTTAGTTTTGATAATAATTTTTAATATGTCACTTAACTTTTTTGGAAAATAATATCTGAGAAAAAATAGTCCACAAGGTAAGCAATCCAAAAGGTAAACAACACAAAATGAAAATGACTGTTTGCAGACACATACACAACTAACGGTTAGCAATGAAGGCTGTCATCCTGCAGAAAATGCCTCTCCTGGGCTCACAGTGTTCATTTCCATGCTTCAGGTATGACATGCAGTGTAGGAACCCTCCCATGCACTGAACCAAGCCCTTTGAAAATGTAAAGTGTGAAAGAGCCATTTTCTTATTCAGTTCAGTCCAGTCGCTCAGTCATGTCCGATTCTTTGCAACTCCATGAATCGCAGCACGCCAGGCCTCCCTGTCCATCACCAACTCCCAGAGTTCACTCAGACTCACGTCCATCCAGTCAGTGATGCCATCCAGCCATCTCGTCCTCTGCCCTCCCCTTCTCCTTCTGCCCCCAACCCCTCCCAGCATCAGAGTCTTTTCCAACTCAGATGACCATTTTCTTATTACCATGTTCCAAATCAGTTATTTTCCTAGGCTCTTCAGTCTGAGTTCTTTTTTCAAGACCCCAGTGTGAGCAGTAAAGCTCGCTTATTATACTATTAAACAACACAGTGTGTGGTTTAAGAGAAACCATGTCTTAAAATGGGGGAGGGGGATAGTTTCGTGACTTGCTTATTGGATTCAGTGAACACACACTGAATGGGTGAGTCGGATGCCCTCACACTCTGCCTTCCTAGCAGAACGGTCATGCTTCATTCAGCAATTAGTCATAGATTACTCATCAGCATTCCTTTTCTGGGAATAAATTTTTACGTTGGAGGTATTCAGTGTGGCAGAATTAAACCTGTATTTCATTGCAATTACTAGATGAACATTTGTCTTTATTTTTTAAAAGAAAGCGAAAGCCTAACTAGAAACTAAGTATATTGATAGAATCAATGGGGAAGGAGTCTGGGCATCTGCTGTGAATCAGTGCTTAAGTGAATAAGAAATCATAATTTAATTGTATTTTACTTACTTCCTTTTGGCCAAAACTATTACTTGAACTGGTGACTCCGCCATGCAGGAGACTTGGGTTCGATGTCTGGGTCGGGAAGATCCCCTGGCAAAGGGAATGGCTACCCACGCCAGTATTCTTGCCTGGAGAATCTCATGGACAGAGGAGCCTGGTGGGCTCCAGTCCACGGTATCGCAAACTCTCAGACATGACTGAGTGACTAGCAATTTTTTTCATTACTTAAACTATGGGTGAGCCACATCAGATACTTAAACATCGCCAGTCTCTGGTTAAAATACCTGACCATTAGACTGCAAGTTAGCCCCATGTTCAAGTACTCACCAGGAAGCAGTTCACAGGAAACAGCGTGGTTTTGCTAAGGTGCTTCTTTCTACTCTTGAAACAAAGCAGGCTAATGTAGCATTCTCCTAAGCTAATGGAAAAGGGGGAAGCACTCTTAGTTGAGGTATAACTTTATTTGACCTAATACAAAATTAATGGATGCCTTATGTTCTACATTAGTAGGAAAATATTAGGCTCCACTAAAAAAATAATTTCCAAACTCTGGAAGATTAACAGGCATAGTTTTTTCCACGGCAATCTGACTGATAAATTCTGGACCACTAATACCATCCAAGCTGCCCCAATCATCCACGAGCACCTTCTGTTTTTACTCTTTGGAATACCTGGACATGTTCATTTCCATTCTACAATGCATCATGAACAGCAAACTTTCTTGGTTTTGCATCCATCCCAGAAGAGAATCAAAAAGAAGAGACAACAAAGGTCAATTTCCTTGTTTAATGACCCTGTTATCAGTCACTTCCCAATCAACCTGTCACCCCACCCAATATAGGTGAGGATCACAGCAATCATAAGCAAGAACACATTCAAATGCCCTTATGATATAATTAGCATAGGCTTATTTATCCTCACCAGTGAGGATGCATTGGGTCCAAAGGACACACCTCTGGAACTTTAAAATTCATTAGAGGGGATTTTTTTTTTTTTTAATGGGACAGGAACTATAATCAGAACAGAGTCTCAGACGACATTTAATTGCTTCATATTTGGAAATAGGAAATTCCAGCTAACATGTATCATAACTACCCCCGCACTGTGTATGGTGAGATACCACTCTCATTCTCAGTAGGCTACACGGCCCTCTGACAGTCCGCAAAGGCACATTCTGCACAACCGCTTGCTGTTTGGCTGCCTAGGTGTGTCCGACTCTTCTGTGACCCCACAGACTGTAGCCTGCCAGGCTTCTCTTTCCGTGCGACTTCCCCGGCAAGAATACAAGAGTGTGCTGCCATTTCTTCTCCAGGAGATCCTCCCGACCCAGGGACTGAACTTGGGTCTCCTGTCTCCTGTACTGGCAGGATTCTTCACCACTGTGTCACCTAGGAAGGCTTGAAGTTGTATAGGAAGGTTTTCAACTGTCAAGCAAAGTATTCTTTATAAAACTCTTGCTAGTTTCTAGTTTTTGTACATTTTTAATCAAGAATGTGAACTGTATAGGTCTTCCTTGATGGCTGAGTGGCAAATAAAACAACCCACCTACAATGCAGGAGAAACGAGTTTGATCTCTGTGTCAGGAAGATCCCCTTGAGATGGAAATGGCAACCCACTCCAGGATCCTTGCCTGGGGAACCCCATGGACAGAGGAGCCTCGCGGGCTACAGTCCAGAGGGTTACAAGGAGCCAGGCAAGGATGAGCAATTGCACACACAAGCACCCATATTTTATCTCTTACATGTGAACTCTAAATGAAACAAACTAGTGAATATTAAAAAAAATAAACCAGACTCACATGTGTAGAAAAAAACCTAGTGGTTCCCAGTGGGGAGAGGGAAGAGGGAAAGGGCAGGATAGGGTTCAGGAATCAGAGGTACAAACCCCTATGCATAAAATAAATAAGCTGCAATCATAGACTGTACGAAACAGAAAAAATAGCCCATATTTAAAAAAAAAAACAGTAAGTTGAGCATGATATTTTAAACATGTGAACCACTGCGGTTTCCTTGGTGAACCAGTGGTTAGGAATCTGCCTGCCAATGCAGGGAACACAGGTTCGATCCCGGTTCCTTGAAGATTCCACATACTTCACAGCAACTCAGCCTGTGCACTGCAAATACTGATGCCCGAGCACCCAGAGCCTGTGCTCCACTATTCGCCAATGTCATCTTCCATGCTTGTCCCTCGCTTGGACCTAGGCAAAAAATAAAAAGCTCCCCGTTTTTTCTCCCTTAAGTTCTTCTTTAGTACCATGGAAATCTCTGCTGTTCAGGGCTTAGCTGTCTAAACAAGTCATCTGATGTGGCCAAACTCATTGCCCAACCGTTGTGTTTCACACAAAGCTGGCTTTAGTTTATAACACTATTAGTTGATCAATCCCATCAAAGCCACATACTCAGCTAGGTGTATTTCACTGAACTTTGTTTTGCCTGTTTTCCTGTCTAGAATGATAAAATTATGCTTTACACTGATATTAAGAAAGAAAAATTTAACTGGAGATATTTCTATCTTTGTTTTAGCTTGAATTCTATATTCATTAATAGCCTCAAAAGATTCCACAATAAGAAATGTCTGCAATTTTTTTGTGTACCTGGAACTTTCTAACACATGGGAAGCTAAAGTTTTATTCCTATGAAAGTCTTGGCTAATAGAGTTCAAACACAGGAAACACAGTTTAAAGTCATCATACTGGTGACTTACAGTTATTGATGGAACTCCTGAACGTATTCATTCTGACTTATTCTGGTCCACATGGGCTAAGCAGTCAGAGGCAAGCTGGTCTTAGGCAAGGAGAAACCGTGAGCGCTAAGTCAACACAGTACCTTACAATCTGATCAGAACTACCAATTGACACCTTCTCCTAAGGAGTAATGGTCACTTCTCGCAGCTCTGCCCTCGACTCAGTATAGTATGAGCAGACAAGTGCACCAGCTCTCAGTTTCCCCCTGAATATAGAAGGAACTGGACAAGACTTCTAGTACCCCGACTTGCCCTGCTGCTGATAGCAGGGTTGGAGTCTATCTACCTGTCATAGAGCTGGGGTAATGGGGATGGCACACCTTAGTCTCTCGGGACTGAAACAGAGACTGGTTTCGATGAGCACAAGGCTTGGGTAATCCTGGGTGATTGGTGATGCCCGTCTCTTGCACTAGTCTGGGCTGGGCTGTGAAGATCGGTTCTTTCATCTAATTGACAGAAACCAACACAGAGGACTCTCAGGACGTCCCAACTTTTGTCAGATTCAAAAACTACTCATTTAACTTCTGTTTTGGAAAAGTGGGAGACAAAGTCACAGACATCCTTGGAAGACTGTGATTCCTAGGACAAATGATCATCAAACCACTCCCAAATGTAAAACTCTAAGTCACCCAGTATTCCTGACAATCTAAAACCCTTCCTAATAATATTATGCCTTAAATTAGAAGCAATCTTCAAATCAAGCTAAAAGGGAAATATGGACTCACATCAGACAGTAAAAATCAAACGCGGGTTCTGAACATGCAGTGTTAGATGTGATGGGATCTATGTCCCTTCAGGGCCAATTGCCTTCCGGTGGGAGCCACTTCCTCAATGAAACTTCAAACACAGTAAATGACTCCATTGTGGTCCCCTTTTTTATTATTAATGCACTCATTTTCCTTGTGATTTCTATTAGCTTTTGCTACACAAAATGTCAACCATAATTTAGCTTAACATAGAGGACCCTGGCATCTCCTACACTCAATGTGACACTAAGCTGAAAATACCTCTTAGGTGGGAGGAAAGAATTGCTACTGGGATTACCTACCTTTGAGCACTTTTTGCTTCTAGAATTTGGCAACATCAATTACAGAAAAAATAAACTTGACATAATTGGAAAGCTTTTCAGTTTATTTATATTTCAAGAAAGAGTTAAAGAAAATATTATTGATAAAATTTGATACATCTGGAAGACGATACACTGAAAGAGCTCATCCAAAACTCTGGAGTTACACTGAGCTGTTTGTACACTAAGACCAATTGATACGAAAAACAACTACACGTGAAGAAGACGTAGTGAGCATTCACACAAGTAGAGTCAAATGATAACACACCATTAAGCTGTACTCTGACTTCATATAATTTTCAGAAATAATTTGTAACTGTAATTTTCAAACCTTGAGTATCGAACGGTAAAGAAGTTTACCTATCTATCTTTTCTGGGGTATCATAAACTTCAAGCATAAAAATGTATCATGCATAAAAGTGATAAAATCTTGGAAAATTTTTATTATTGCATTAAGGACTTCATAGCTTGTGATTTATATATAATAGTTGCTTCACAATATTGCTTTAATTGCATTCATTTGAGACCAATCAATAGAAAAATCAAGGAAGATAGCTTTAGCAGAATATAGAGAATAAATGAAAATTTCAAATAAAAGAAGCTATTGATTTGCAAAATAAGACGGTACCCATCCAGCCGAAAAGTAGCACAAGATAGATCGCCCTATGGAGAGCTGCTGAGACCTTGCCAAGGGGGTGAAACTGAATTAGAGGATCAAGCAGATCCCCTTCGCCTACAAACTCTGCTTCTGCCACCTCAGCCTAGACAGTGCATCCCTCAGCGCCCGGTGGACCTGCTTGTTCCTCAGGGTGTAGATGACAGGGTTCAGCAGCGGGGTCACCACTGTGTTCACAAGAGCAGCCTCCTTGTTGGAGTCCAGCCTGCTCACCTGCTTTGGTTTCACGTAAATAAACACACAGCTACCGTACGTCAGGGAGAGGACAACGAGGTGAGAGGAGCAGGTGGAGAAAGCTTTCTGTCGCTCCTTGGCTGATGGGAGTCGCAGGACTGTGACGACTATGTTGCTGTATGCAATGATGGTTACAGTGAGGGAAAGCAGAATGACAAACGAAGTAACAAAGAAGAAATACATCTCAACAGAGCTGGTGTCAGAGCAGGAGAGATGAATTAAGGAGCCCAGGTCACAGAAGAAATGAGAGATGATATTGGGGCCGCAGAACCATAACTCGGAAACCTTGAGCATCAGACCAGTGAAGAAGACGAAGGACAAAGTATAGCACAAGAGAATCAGGAGGAAACTAACCCTCAGGTTCATGATGGATGCATAGTGCAGAGGCTTGCAGATGGCCAGGTACCGATCCAACGACATCACTGCCATGAGAAAGAAAATTCCTGCTCCAAGAAATAAAAAGAAGAAGGCTTGTGTGAGACAAGCAGGAAAGGGAATTGTTTGCCTTCCTGAAAGGAAGATGGACAGCAGTTTAGGAATAACGGTGGTGATGAAACAGCATTCGCAGAAGGAGAAAGTGCTCAGCAAAACATACATCGGTGTCTGGAGGCGGTGGTCAGCCCAGGTGATGAGGATTATGACCATGTTTCCCATGATAGAGGCCAGGTATGCGAGCAGGTGCACCAGGAAGAGGAGGCTCCCCAAGTGCTGGGCAGCAGGAAATGCCTCCAGAACGAACTCCTGGACGGTAGACTCATTGTTTCCCCCCATAGTTCTCTCTGTTTCTCTGACTGGCGTCATTCTCTGCCTAATCTGTAAAGCAGAAAACTATCACTGAAGGATAAAGAATTTAAATGATGTGAACTACTAAATAATATAAAAACACCACTTTACACTACATTTTTGAATGAGATCATTCCATATTTTGAAATATTTTACTGTAAGTGATATTCTATTATCATTACATTATTATATTAATAATAATTAGTTATTAAATTATAAAATTAAAGACTTATTTTTGTTTTTGCTAATAACTTTTAATGTGTTACTTAACTCTTTTGGAAAATAATATCTGTAAGTAACAGTCCACAAGATAAACAACACAAAATGAAAATGATTTTTTGCACACACATACACAGTTAGTGGTTTAACAGTGAAAGCTATCATCCTGCAGAAATGTGCCTCATGGACTCACTTTGTTCATTCTGTGCTTCGGCAAGACATGCAGTGGAAGAACCCTCCTATGCACTGATGTTAGCCCTTTGAAAATAGAAAATGTGAAAGAGCCATTTTCTTATTACCATGTTTGAAATCAGTTATTTTCCTGAAGTCTGTTCAGCCTGAGTTCTTTTTTCAAGACCCTAGGGTGAGCAATAAAGGGAGTATGTTATACTATCATAAACACCTAGCCTGTGGGTTTAGAGAAATCATATCTAAATCTGAGAGGGAAATGGTTTCATGACTTGCTTATTCAGCTTCAATGAACACACGTATAATGGGTGAATCAGGTTCCCTCACACTCTACCAACTAGCAGATGGTAGTGTTTCATTCCGTTATTAGTTACATATTACGCTTCAACATTCTTTTTTCTGGGAATTTTTTTTTTACATTTTAAGTATTCAGTCGGAGAAGGCAATGGCACCCCACTCCAGTACTCTTGCCTGGAAAATCCCATGGACGGAGGAGTCTGGTGGGCTGCAGTCCGTGGGGTCGCGAAGAGTCAGACACGACTGAGCGACTTCACTTTCACTTTTCACTTTCATACATTGGAGAAGGAAATAGCAACC
>SJYV01016100.1:0-10265 GCA_006410875.1 Neotragus pygmaeus | reverse complement strand
AACGAGTTCCAGGCTCTGTGCCTCTGTCGCCATGCACAGATTTCTGGGCTGTGTGCTGCAGTCGCCCTTCACTGGGGTTCAGGCTGTGTGCCGTGGTCACCCGGTGCCAAGGTCCGGGCTGTGTTCTGCGGTCGGCTGGCGACAATTTCCGGGCTGTGTGCCACAGTCGCCTTTCACGGTCATTCGCGCTGTGTGCTGCAGTCGCCCTGCGCCAAGGTGTGGGCTGTGTGCCACGGTCACCACGCGCAGAAGTCCAGCCTGTGTGCTGCGGTCACCCAGTGTGGAGGTCCGGGCTGTGTTCCGCTGTGGCTAGCGATGAGTTCCAAGCTCTGTGCCACGGTCGCTCTCCACAGATTTTTGGGCTGTGTGCCACGGTTGCCCTTCACTGAGGTTCGGTCTGTAGGCCACAGTCGCCCTGAGCCGAAGTCCATGCTGTGTGCCGTGGTCACCCTGCACCGAGGTCTGGCCTGCCTGTCGCGGTCGCCCTGTACTGAGGTCCGGGCTGTGTTCCGCCATCAGCTAGAGATGAGTTCCGTCCTGTTTGCCATGGTCACCCTGCGCCGATGTCTGGGCTGTGTTCCGCGGTCGGCTAGTGACAAGTTCCAAGTTCTGTACCCTGGTCGCCCTGCACAGATTTCCGGGCTGTGTGCCGCCGTCTCCCTTCTCTGAGGTTCGGGATGTGTGCCGCGTTCTCTCTGTGCTGAGGTCCGGTCTGTGTGCCATGGTAGCCTTGAACCGAGTTCCGGGCTGTGTTCCGCGGTAGCCTTGCGCCGATGTCTGGGCTGTGTTTCGCGGTCACCCTGCACTGGTGTCCGAACCTGTGTGCTGTTGTCACTCTGCGCTGAGGTCTGGCCTGTGTCCTANCTGTGTGCCATGGTAGCCTTGAACCGAGTTCCGGGCTGTGTTCCGCGGTAGCCTTGCGCCGATGTCTGGGCTGTGTTTCGCGGTCACCCTGCACTGGTGTCCGAACCTGTGTGCTGTTGTCACTCTGCGCTGAGGTCTGGCCTGTGTCCTATCTTCACCCTGCGCTGAGGTCCGGGCTGTGTTCTGCGGTCGGCTAGCGATGAGTTCCAGGCTGTGTGACACGGTCGCCCTTCACTGAGTTTCAGGCTGTGTGCCTCGATCGCCCTTCCCCGAGGTCCGGGCTTAGTGCCGTGGTCACCCTGCAATGAGTTCCAGCCTGTTTTCCGTGGTCACCCTCCGCCAAGGTCCGTTCTGTGTGCCACGGTAGCCTTGCACCAAGTTCTGGGCTGTGTGCCATGGTAGCCTTGCGCTAAGGTCCGGGCTGTGTCCCGCAATTGCCCTGCGCCGAGGTCCATGCTGTGTGCCTCGGTCGCTCTTCACTGTGATTCTGGCTGTGTGCCGCAGTTGCCCTGCACCTAGTCCAGGCTGTGTTCTGCCCTCGGCTTGTGAAGTGTTCGGGCTCTGTGCCGCGTTCCCTCTGTGCCAAGGTCCGGGCTGTGTGCCACAGTCACCTTGTTCAAAGGTCCAGGCTATGTGCCAAGGTAGTCTTCTGGAGAGGTCCGGGCTGTGTGCCTCGGTCGCCCTGTTCTGAGGTCCGGGCTGTGTGGTGGGGTTGCCATCTAACAAGGTCCGGGCTGTTTGCCGCGGTCGCCCTGTTCCCAGGTCCAGCCTGTGTTCCGCCCTAAGCTTGCGAGCTCTTCCCGGCTCTGTGCCGCTGTTCTTCTTTGCCAAAGTCCGGGCTGTGTGCCGCGGTAGCCTTCTCAAGAACTCCGGGCTGTGTGCAATGATCCCCTGAACTGAGGTCCAGGCTGTATGCTGTGGTTGCCCTGAGCCGATGTCCAACCTGTGTTCCGCAGTAACCCTGCGCCGAGGTCTGGCCTAAGTGCCGCTGTCACCCTGCCCTGAGGTCCGGCCTGAGTGCCACGGTCACCCTGCTCCATGGTCCGGGCTGTGTTCCATGGTCACCCTTCTCTGAGTTCCAGCATGTATTCCGCCCGTGGCTTGTGACCTGTTCCCGGCTCTGTGCCATGGTTCCTCTTTGCTAAGGTCCGGGCTGTGTGCAGCAGTAGCCTTCTCCAGAGGTTCGGGCTGTGTGTCACGGTCCCCCTGCGCTGAGGGCCAGGCTGTGTGCCACAGTCGCCCTAAGCAGATGTCCGGCATGTGTTCCGCAGACGCCCTGCACTGAGGTCCGGCCTGTGATCCAGGGTCACCCTTCTCTGAGATCCAGACTGTGTTCCTCAGTCGGCTAGCAAAGCGTTCCAAGCTGTGTGATGGGGTCGCCCTTCACTGAGTTTCAGGCTGTGTGCCTCAGTTGCCCTTCACCTGGTTCCGGCCTATGTGCCTCAGTCGCCCTTCACGTGGTTCCGGGCTCTGTGCCGTGGTTGCCCTGCACAGATTTCCGGGCTCTGTGCCACGGTTCCTCTTTGCCAAGGTCTGCGCTGTGTGCCATGGTAGCCTTCTCCAGAGTTCCAGGCTGTGTCCCGCCGTCCCCCTGCGCTCAGGTCCGGGCTGTGTTTCGCGGTCATCCTGAGCCAATGTCCGGCCTGTGTTCCGCAGATGCCCTGCGCCGAGGTCCAGCCTGTGTGCCACAGTCACCCTGCGCCAATGTCTGGCCTGTGTGCCATGGTCGCCCTGCGTCGAGGTCCGGCCTGTGTTCCACGGTCACCCTTCTCCGAGTTCCGGAATGTGTTCCGCAGTCGGCTAGCAATGAGTTCCAGGCTGTGTGACGTGGTTGCCCTTCACTGAGTTTCAGGCTGTGTGCCTCGGTCGCCCTTCACTGAGGTCTGGGCTGTGTGCCTTGGTCACCCTGAAGCAAGGTCTGGCCTGTTTGCCGTTGTCACCCTGCGCCGAGATCCGGGCTGTGTTCCGCTGTCGGCTAGCGATGAGTTCTGGTCTCTGTGCCGTGGTCGCCCTGAAACAGATTTCTGGGCTGTTTGCTATGGTCACACTTCACAGAGTTTCGGGCTGTGGGCCGCAGTAGCCCTGTGCCGATGTTCGGGCTGTGTGCCGCAGTCGCCCTGCGCCGAGGTCTGGGCTGGTTTCCGCGGTTGGCTGGCAACGATTTCCGAGCTGTGTGCCACAGTCGCCCTTCACTGAATTTCAGGCTGTGTGCCGCCGTGGCCCTGCGCTGAGGTCCAGGTTGTGTGTCACAGTCGCCCTGCCCCGTTGTATGGCCTTTGTGCCGCGGTCCCCTGTGCTGAGGTCCGGGCTCTGTTCACAGTTGGCTAGCGATGTGTTCCGAGCTCTGTGCCATGGTCGCCCTGCACAGATTTCTGGGCTGTGTGCCACGGTCGCCCTTCACTGAGGTTTGGGCTGTGTGCCGTAGTTGCCCTGCATCGAGGTCCGGCCTGTGTGCCGTGGTCACACTGCGGCAAGATTCTGTGTGTGTACCATGGTGAACATCTGCCAACGTCCGTGCTGTGTTCCAGGGTGGCCTTGCATCAAGGTCCGGGATGTGTGCTGCGGTTGCCCTTCACTGAGGTTCAGGATATGTGCCGCGGTCGCCCTGCACCGAAGTCCGGGCTTTGTTCCATGGTCGGCTAGTGATGAGTCCCATGCTGTGTGCCGCGGTCACCCTTCACTGAGGTTCGGGCTGTGTGCCGTCATCACCCTGCACAGATTTCTGGGCTGTGTGCTGCAGTCGCCCTTCACTGAGGTTCGGGCTGTGTGCCGTCATCACCCTGCACAGATTTCTGGGCTGTGTGCTGCAGTCGCCCTTCACTGAGGTTCGGGCTGTGTGCCGTGGTAGCCCTGCGCTGATGTCCGATTTTTGTGCTGCGGTCAACCTGCGCTGAGGTGAGGGATGTTTTCCACGGTCAGCTGGCGACGTGTTCCAGGCTCTGTGCCGCTATTGCCCTGCACAGATTTCCGGGCTGTGTGCCACAGTCGCCCTTCACTGATGTTCGGGCTTTGTGCCGCGGTTGCCCTGCGCTGAGGTCTGTGGCTGTGTGACGTGGTCGCCCCGAGCAGAGGTCCGGACTGTGTTCGGCGGTCGCCCAGTGCGGAGGTCTGGGCTGTGTTCCGTGGTCGGCTAGTGACGAGTTCCAAGCTCTGTGCCATGGTCGCCTTACACTGATCATTGGCTATTTGCCGCGGTCGCCCTTGACTGTGGTTTTGTCTGTGTGCCACAGTCGCCTTGAGCCGAGGTCCATGCTGTGTGCCAAGGTAGCCTTGAACCGAGTTCCGGGCTGTGTGCCGCGGTAGCCTTGTGCCGAANCGCTTTCTCTGTACATCTCTCTTGGTTCATTAAAGAAGTCCTTTAAGTCCCATCACAGTTGCAGATCCAGGCCAGTACAGAGAATCTCGGAAGCAGTGTTTGGGAGGCGGGCAGGAGCCAGGGAGGAGAGGAGGCTCCGGGGCTCAGCTTCCCAGATGGAACTGGCCGCCTGAGCCCAGTTCGAGCACCGGAGCCTGGGCGTGGGTGATGGCGTTCTCAACGGACGGAGCTGGCTAGAGGTTAGGGCGACACAGCGGCTGTCTCACTGCCCACTGTGTGATGCTGCTTCAGAGACCCTTAAGGGCACAGAGCTCGCTGAAGCTTATCACCCGAATAAAATCAGTCTCCGAGAGCACCAAGGGGCCCAGAGAGTAGCGCTGATGTCACAGCCTCCAGGCAGCACTTTCACTGTGTGCACCCTGTGTGCGCTTAGTCACTCAGTCCTGTCTGACTCTTTGCAGCCCAAGGACTGTAGCTCGCCAGACCCCTTGGTTTAGGCAAGAATATTGGAGTGGGCTGCTGTTCCTTTCTCCAGGGGGATCTTCCTGACCCAAGGATCAAACCTTGGTTTCCTGCATTGAAGGTGGATTCTTTACCATCTGAGCCACCAGGGAACCCCTATTATATACCCTAACTACAGAGAATGCACATGTAACTGTATGTAAATGTATGTAAAATGTTTTAAAGGCACATACCAAGCTGAACATGGACTCTGCAAGATAGAAGAAGGTAGAAGGAAGCACGGAGAAGGCGATGGCACCCCACTCCAGTGCCCTTGCCTGGAAAATCCCAGGGACGGGGGAGCCTGGTGGGCTGCAGTCCATGGGGTCGCGAAGAGTCGGACACGACTGAGCGACTTCCCTTTCACTTTTCACTTTCATGCATTGGAAAAGGAAATGGCAACCCACTCCAGTGTTCTTGCCTGGAGAATCCCAGGAATGGGGGAGCCTGGTGGGCTGCTGCTGTCTATGGGTTTGCACAGAGTCGGACACGACTGAAGCGACTTAGCAGCAGCAGCAACAACTACACAGAATTTACTGTGGCTCATATGCAACATTATATAGACTGTAAAATATTCTTTGAAAATGCACTTAATTAGAAGAATTACAAGGCTTAACACAAATCAACCATAACATTGAGCACATAGCTGGAGGGTTGCTGAATCCTCCTTAGGTGACACGTTTCCTACGACACAGATTTGGCTCTTTTGCTGATACAGACAAATACTTTATTCTCTCTCTCAAACTATTACTGCATCGCACTCTGTAATGTCACCCTATTTATGAGAATGTAAAAAACCTAAGCCAGACACTGAGAGTCTGGAGGGCATCTGAGACCAGTTCCCTGGAAGGAATAATCTAGTTATAGCTCAGGTCTGCTGCCCTCATGCTCTTGGACAGTCCTGCAGGCAGGCAGAAGCCATGCCGTTGTCTTATTTTCACTTTATATGAGCACCGACTACATGCAGTTGTCATGGAACCACCAATACATAAAACTGTCATGCCAGCTTGGACCCACAGAGACTGCTTTTAGAGAAACAGGTGCATTCCCAGCAGGACAGAGAAACTGAGGCAGAATTCAGTCCCTGACTGCGCTGTACATACAACGGGCTGGGTTTGGGGGGCCTCTCCTCCTGGTCCCAAAGTGCCATTTGCCATCGAAGCCCCGGGGACTGCAGACACTCTGAGCTGCGCTGGTGGGTTCTCCTCGGTGGGCCTGCCCTGGGCGGTCAGACCCCCCCTAACCCCAATTCTAGAGGCGAGTGGCCTTCAGGGACACACTGAAGCGGCTGATGCAGCGCTGTCCCTCTGAGTGAACGTCTGGCCAAGTATCCCAGAAAGGGCCCCCAGCACCGCGGGAGTGACACCCCCCACCCCAGCACCCCGGGAGGATACGTTGTGGAGCAGACGATGCTCAGAGCCAGCAGCCTCCCCGAGGTGGCCGGGGGGTTCCAAAGAGGGCGTCTCACAGCCCCCGGGGCTGCCATACCCGGGCGCCTGAGGGGTAAGGGAGGTGGGGGCAGCGCTCCTGGGCCCGGAGCGGGCGGTGCCCGCGAGTGAGGTCTGGGGAGAGGGCTCCTTGAACGGAAAACTGTTCTCTGATGGGCCTGTGATCTGGCGCCCCAAAGTGCCCGCACAGGTTTCGGGGGCCGGGGTGGGCTCCTGGGTTCTTCCTTCAGGACCTTCTTGAGGCTCAGCCTCCAGCGGTCCCTCCAGGATTAGACAGACGGCCACCCCCACCCGACCCCTCGGCCGCCGGCGCTCCGGCCCCTGCGGACCCCAGACGTGAAGGGGGTCCATCCTCGCGCCCGGACCTGAGCGCCTTCCACCGCCGCACCCCGTTCATTCACCCCCGGCTGGCGCCGCCAAGTGAGGGTCCCCGAGCGCGGCCCCGGGTTTCCTCGCCCTGAATTCGCATCCACAGGTGGGTGCGTCTCCGAGCGCGCCCTCGCCGCGCGCCCTTGCATCCCCGGCCTCGCCGCGCGTCCCTGCGCCCCCGCGCCCCCGGCTCGGGCGCGCCCTCGCCCCAGCGGCCTCCGCCTTCAGGGACCTCTTTGCCCAGGCGCCCGGCGGCTGCTCCCTGGGCAAAGACGTGAAGTCGCCCCTGGGTTCTCTTCCAGCTCATTTCTGTGCCCGTATTTTCTTTTTATCTGCAGAGCAACTGAATTCTGTTGCCCTCTGCCTGCCTTCCCAGCGTTTTCCTCTTCGTAAGTACATAACTTTTTTTTTTGCCATTTCCTCAATTGATATACTTTAGGGTGTAGTTAACCCATAAAAAAGCAATCACTGCGTTCAGTGGAGTCAGCTGGTTATGAAGGGAGAACGAGGAAAATCCCAGACCTTGGTTTTCCTTCTCAGCAGAGCTGGAACTCAGGCCTTTTCGAATTACAGGGACATTCCAATTCATTCCAAAGCCTAAGAAAAGTGCTGCAAGAAAGGGCTTGGGGCCTTCAAAAACTAGTGTGGAGAAGTAAAGGCACGATTTCCCACAGAGCAGTAATGACAGGTGTCTGGGAGTCTTCTTTTTCACCCTTTACGTCTAGGGTTAATTGGAAGTGTTCCTGCTGTAACGTTAACGTCTATGACTCGGCATTGCTTGTACTTTTAAAAATGAAAATTAGCTTTGTGTACTTATTCTGTTTATAAAAAGAAGATAGACTCATTATTTTGAAAATCTGTAACCCTTAACTTCTTAACTAATGATGGTATGATTTTGGGTTTTGACTTTGTCTTTTGGATCGAAAAACAAAAGTTTTCTGTAGTACCTGCAATGAATGAGACACACTGTGGTGTGGCTTCAAACTCCACAGACAGTTGAAAGCATTAGCTAAGGCTGGATCAATGATTACTCCATATGGTTAACTTGTTTCAAGTGGTTCCACTTTTAGTTTATTATTTCTCATTTAAAAGTATCAGAAAATATTAGGGATGAAATGAATATATTGTACTTTTTGTTTTCTGGCTATTTTAGGCTGGTAGAATGGCGTCCAAAAACAAAGGCTATAAGAATATTTGAAATATTCATCTACCTCTTTAACTTCAAGAAAGATAAATGTGTGATATATACGTGGACTTACGTGCTTTTAATAAACACAACTGGAGAATCAGTGACTTATAATAGTAAATACATCAATGGCATTGAATTACATGTATTCATGTCATAGCAAGATAATAAATAGATGATAAATAGAGCAACTCCTACTTACCAATAGGTGTAAGTCCGTGCTTTAGAGATTCTTGTAAATCCCCAGTATCCGAATTAGAAGACATTCTTAATGAAATTATAGGCAGTCCTTAGGTTTAAAGCAGATATCATTGAGTGTAAGAAGGAAGTGCAGCTTGTCAAATTTTGTAGCCTTGGGCAGGACACATCAGACTACAATAACCCTGAGTGAAAGTTAAGAAAAAGAGAGGGGAAAAAAAAAAAACAACCTCCAAGAATCCAGAAAGTTATAAGCAAGTCTTTCCCTGGACTCTGAACTTCTTCCAGCATTACTGATCTGCTGTAAACCTTGTATCCAGTTTCGTGATGGTTTCTAATCAGAGGCATGGAAACTTTTGATAGGCTTGGACGAATCATGTGACTCCAGGCAGGTTGATAAGAGGACCCTGTTATAAAGTGACAGCAAAAGAGATAAGAACTCTGGCAGATAATGACACAGAAATGATTAACTCAGAAGTGGAGAGTCACTGTGTTTTGGGCAGTGTTTCACAGCCTCCCTTTGCCAAGGTCTGGGCTGTGTGCCGCAGTTGCCCTGTCCCAAGGTCCGGGCTGTGTGCCACAGTCCCCTGCGCTGAAGTCCACGCTGTGTGCCATGGTCGCCCTGCACCGAGGTCCGGCCTGTGTGCCTCGGTAGCCTTGAACCGAGTTCCGGGCTGTGTGCCACGGTAACCTTGTGCCGAGGTCCGGGCTGAGTGCTGCGGTCACCCTTCCCTGAGGATTGGGCTGTGTGCCGTGGTCGCACTGCACCAAGGTTCGGGCTGTGTGCCATATTAGCCTGGCACTGAGGTCCGTGCTTTATTCGCGGTCGCCATCTCCCCAAGTCTGGGATGTGTGCCGTGGTCATCCTGTCCCGAAGTCCGGCCTGTGTTCCGCCCTCGGCTTGCGACCTGTTCCTGGCTCTGTGCCACGGTTCCTCTTTGCCAAGGTCCGGGCTGTGTGCCGTGGTCCCCCTGCACTTTGGTCCGGGCTGTGTGCCACGGTCACCCTGAGCCGATGTCCGGACTGTATTCTGTGGTCGACTAGCGACGAGTTCCAGGCTGTGTGACGCGGTCGCCCTTCACTGAGTTTTGGAATGTGTGACTTGGTCACCCTTCACAGAGGTCCGGGCTGTGTGCCTTGCTTGCCGTGTGACAAGGTCCCTCCTGTTTGCCGTAGTCACCCTGCGCTGAGGTCCTGGCTGGGTTCCGCCGTCGGCTAGAGACGAGTTCCATGCTCTGTGCCACAGTCGCCCTCCACGGAATTCTGGGCTGTGTTCTGCTGTCGCCCTTCACAGAGTTTTGGGATGTGTGCCACAGTAGCCCTGTGCCGATGTTCGGGCTGTGTCGTGGTCACCCATGCCGAGGTCCGGGCTGTGTTCCACGGTTGGCTTGTGATGATTCCCGAGCTGTGTGCCACAGTCACCCTTCACTGAATTTCAGGCTGTGTGTCAGTCACCGTCGCCCTGCGCCGAGGTCCGGGTTGTGTGCCTCAGTTGCTCTGCGCCATGGTATGGCCTGTGTGCCGAGGTTGCCCTGTGCCGAGTTCCGGGCTGTGTTAGGGGTTGGCTAGAGGTGTGTTCCTAGCACTGTGCCACGGTCACCCTGCACAGATTTCCAGGCTGTGTGCTGCGTTCATCCTGCGCAGAGGTCCGGCCTGTGAGCCGCGGTCACCCAGTGCGGAGGTCTGGGCTGTGTTCCGCAGTTGGCTAGCAACGAGTTCCAAGCTCTGTGCCACGGTGGCCCTGCACAGACTTTTGGGCTGTGTGCCGCGGTTGCCCATAACTGAGGTTCGGTCTGTGTGTCGCCGTAGCTCTGTGCCGAGGTCCGGTCTATGTGCCACAGTAGTCATGAACCGAGTTTGGGGCTGTGTGCCGCATTAGCCTTGCGCCGAAGTCCAGCCTGTGTGACGTGGTCACCCTGTGCCGAGGTCTGGGCTGTGTTCCGCCATCAACTGGAGACGAGTTCCATCCTGTTTGCCATGTTCGCCCTGCGTCGAGGTCCGGGCTGTGTTCTGCGGTCGGCTAGCGACAAGTTCCGAGCTCTGTACACCAGTTGCCCTGCACAGATTTCCAGCCTGTGTGCTGCGCTCGTCCCGCGCAGAGGTCTGGCCTGTGTGCCGCGGTTGCTGAGTACGGAGGTCCGGGCTGTGTTCCACGTTTAGTTAGTGGCGAGTTCCAAGTTCTGTGCCACGGTGGCCCTGCACAGATTTTTGGGCTGTGTGCCTCGGATGCCCTTCACTGAGGTTCGGGCTGTGTGCCACAGTCACCCTGCTTCATGGTCCGGGCTGTGTTCTGCCATCGGTTAGCGACGAGTTTTGGGCTGTGTGACGCGGTCGCCCTTCACTGAGTTTCGGGCTGTGTGCCTCGGTTGCCCTTCACCGAGGT
>SJYV01016099.1:0-12623 GCA_006410875.1 Neotragus pygmaeus | reverse complement strand
GGAAACAGTGACAGACTTTATTGTTTTGGGCTCCAAAATCACTGCAGATGGTGACTGCAGCCATGAAATAAAAAGACACTCTCTCCTTGGAAGAAAAGTTATGACCAACCTAGACAGCATATTAAGAAGCAGAGATATTACTTTGTGAATAAAGGTGCGTCTAGTCAAAGCTATGGTTTTTCCAGTAGTCATTACAGATGTGAGAGCTGGACTATAAAGAAGGCTAAGCACTGAAGAACTGATGCTTTTGAACTGTGGTGTTGGAGAAGACTCTTGAGAGTTCCTTGGACTGTGAGGAGATCCAATCAGTTCATCCTAAAGGAAATCAGTCCTGAATATTCATTGGAAGGACTGATGCTGAAGCTGAAACTCCGATACTTTGGCCACCTGATGTGAAGAACTGACTCATTGGAAAAGACCCGGATGCTGGGAAAGATTGAAGGCGGGAGGAGAAGGGGATGACAGAGGATGAGATAGTTGGATGGTATCACCAACTCGATGAACATGAGTTTGAGTAAGCTCTGAGAGTTGGTGATGGACAGGGAGGCCTGGTGTGCTGCAGTCCATGTGGTCACAAAGAGTTGGACATGACCGAATGACTGAACTGAACTGATTAATATATATTTGTATTTTTATANAACTCGATGAACATGAGTTTGAGTAAGCTCTGAGAGTTGGTGATGGACAGGGAGGCCTGGTGTGCTGCAGTCCATGTGGTCACAAAGAGTTGGACATGACCGAATGACTGAACTGAACTGATTAATATATATTTGTATTTTTATATATTTTATATGAAGTTTATATATCTATTTTTAAATGACTTCCTAGGTGGCACTAATGGTAAAGAACCCACCTGCCAATTCAGGAGACATGAGCTGTGACAGTCGCTCAGTCGTGTCCGACTATTTGCGACCGCATAGGCTATTCAGGCCATGGACTTCTCCAGGCCGGAATACTGGAGTCAGTAGACATTCCCTTCTCCAGGGGATCTTCCCAACCCACAGATCGAACCCAGGTCTCCCACATCGTAGGTGGATTTTTTTACTGTCTGAGTCAACCAGGAAGCCCAAGAATACCGGAGTAGGTAGCCTGTCCCTTCTCCAGCAGATCTGCCTGACCCAGGAATCAAATGGGTCTTCTGCATTCTTTACCAATTGTAGATTCTTTACCAACTGAGCTACCAAGGGACAAGAGACATGGGTTCGATTGCTGGGTCTCGAAGATCCCCATGGACAGAGGAGCCTAACAGGCTACAGTCCATGGAGTCAGACACAAGTGAAGCGACTTAATACATACATAGTTTATATACTTTATATTTTATATATAGTAGCATGTATATGTCAGTGTCAATCTCCCATTTATCCCTTTCCGCTCCCTTACACCCTGGAAATCATAAGTTTGTACTTTATGTTTGTAACTCTATTTTGTATTTGTTTTGTGGATAAGATCATTTGTACCCTTATTAAAAAATATTTCACTTATAAGCGATATCATAAGATACTTGTCTCTGTCTGTCTGACTTCACGTGGTCTGATAATCTCTAGAAACACTCTGGATTCTGGGTGGTAGTAGCCCACGAGGTGCCTCGTCTGCACTTGTGCAGCTTGGAGCCCACTGTGCTATTTTTGTTTTAATTTTTCAGAGGAGGAAACTGAGGTCCCAAGAGGTCAGGGAGTCCCACTCACCCAGCTGCAGAGCCCGAAGGGAAGCTGTGCCCTCCCAAGCTCCAACCCCTCCACTTTCCTGTTGCTGCCCTTCCAGACCCTCCCGGGCCCTGGTTTCATTCAGGGGGCGACCTTGGCTCAGGCTTCCTGTGGCTCATTCTGATTCAGCAAGACTGTGGAGCGAACTAGGCTGATCACTTCCTGACTCATGAGAGGCAGCATCCTAATTAGGTCAAGGCTGGGCCTGCACACTGGGAGCAGGTGAGTGGGCGGAGAGGTCCCGGCCTCCCGTAGGTGTTTACAGGCACGAGCTCCACAGAGGCGGCCTTGAGGCTCCAGGTGAGGCTGCAGGATATGAGAGCTGCCCTGTTCTAGAAGCTGGGTCCCCACGGCCTCTGCTCACACCCCTGACTTCCCACCCAGATCCTTGGGATCCAAATTGGAACACGCTCCTCGAGGCACGACTTTCTCAACTATTTGATCCACCTGTTTCTTTGTTGGCATAAGTCAGAGCTCTTCTGTACCAGGTAAGCATTGAGTGAGGGTGGGATTCTTGGGGATGCTGAAGGCCATGGTGATTTTAAATATCCGGCGAGCTCATAGCCCCTCAATCCCTAGATGACGGCATACGCTCTGTTCTCAGGGTGTCCAGAGGACATGTCAGATGGGGAACGTGGGGAGAAGGCTTATCTCAGGAGAGCCCCTAATTCTGCCCATGATTTATCGATGGTCTGAACTTGCAGATCTATGCTCAGTGGCAGGGTGTGGAGAGACGTCCTCTTATTTTGGGATGGGAATCCCTACAAGCTGGACGCGAGCAGAAGTGTTGAGTCCTCTGGAAGTGTGGTCTTTTAGGAGAGGCTGCCCAAGCTTCACGCTCCTGCCCCACTGCCTGGCTCTGCCAGTGTTGTTGGCAGATGAGGTGCCCACAGCTGCCTGCTTTGGAGAGAGGCATTATTTCAATGTGGTAGCCAGGGGCAAATGTTCCACCCCAACCTGCCCCAAGGTCAAGGCTCTTCCTCTGAGAAGACTGCAGGGTCCTCTCTCCTGCTCCCCAGATTTACTGGCTCTCATTGTTCTGGGCTCCCGAAGGGCAGGGACTAGGACCCATCTGTGCACCTGTTTCTTGGCACACAGAAGGGGCATAGTGTGGATTTGTAAACTGTGAAAGCATCTTCTGAAAGTGGGCAAGTAAATGCTGGTGACGGGGCCCCTGGATTTGGATGGTGCCTGTGAGGTTGTTTTCCCAATGGGAGAGGGAGAGAGACAGGCAGGAATCCTCTACTGCTGGCCTTTTTCTGTGCAAGGCTTTCAGGCCTCAGAGTCCCGGCTGTATGTCTTTTGCTGGGCAGTACCAGTGGTTAGGGCTGCAGGTTCTGGAATCCAGCAGACCCAGGCCAAATCCACCCGCTGCCTCCTTGATCTACTTCTCAACATCCCCGCTTCTGAGATGCCATGTGGAGACAAGTGAGTGTCAGTTATAGGATGTTTTTCTCTGGGCTCAGCACCCACAAGGCCACAAACTGCAGCAGCTGCTGTAGCTTCAGGTGAGACTTTCTGAATCGATGCTATGCCTCTATTTTTGACCTCTGAAATGGCAGCTTCTTGAAGTTCAACCGTCGAACACTGTCCTCTCTCTGATTGCCTGATGCCGTGGGTCAGACTGGGTTGTGCTGAAGACCTTCCCCTCCCCCAGGAGTCAGGTCCTTGTCCAGCCCCCTCCCTGGAGACGGCGGGACCGCGAGACACCCCTACAGCTCCCTTCTTGCCAGGTGGGGAGAGTAGCCAGGGAGGTGGATTTTTACCCAAAGATGCACATAGCTCAGTTGGTAAAGACTCTGCCTGCAATGCCAGAGACCCTGGTTCGATTCCTGGGTTGGGAAGATCTGCTGGAGAAGGATTAGGCTACCCATCCCAGTATTCTTGGGCTTCCCTTGTGGCTCAGCTGGTAAAGAATTCACCTGCAATGAGGGAGACCTGGGTTCGAACCCTGGTTTGGGAAGATCCCCTGGAGAAGGGGAAGGCTACCCACTTCAGTACTCTGGCCTGGAACATTCCATGGACAGTATAGTCCATGGGGTCTCAAAGAGTCAGACATGACTGAGTGACTTTCACTTTCACTTTTTTCCACACACCTCTTAAGAGTGGACCTACCACCAGATTCTGAATTTTTGACTGCTGATTCAGTTCTCTTCCCACTAGGCCAGTTGGAGGTCGCTGCTATTTTGGATCCAGCAGGGGGTCCAGTGGGCCAGCTAACTACATGAGGCGTCACTGGAAATGTCATGAAATGCAGGGAGATGGCATTTTCCAGAACTCCTCTTGGAGGTAATATTGCACAGGGTTAGAAGTGTTTTAGCTCCAGCTCAGACACTGGAGGGTTGAGTGAACTCGGTTTCCCCATCTGTACAATGGCATGATCATAGTGTCTATGTTATGGGGATTAAATGAATGGATATGTGTAATTTGTATTGTAAGCCATAGAGTCTGTAGATACAATTTACAAAACACTTAAAAATTATTGTAAGGTACTTAAAACGTGTCTAGCACTTTGGAAGAGCCACTGAAATTATTTGCTATTATTATTATAAAGACTTTTGGGAAGTGGTGTTGCTCGTGGGTGTGTGTGTTTTGGCCCGCACTGAGTGGTTGAGGATAGAGAAGAATTCTTAAGCAGACACTGGGGTCCCCCTTTTCCTCCCCACTCCCCTGTCCTGTGCCAGGGCGCATACATGCTCAGTCTGACTCTTTGCAACCCCACAGACTGTAGCCCTCCAGGCTCCTCTGTCCATGGAGTTTTCCAGGCAAGAACACCAGAGTGAGTTGCCACTGCCTACTCCAGGGAATCTTCCTAGCCCAGGGATCAAACCCATCTCTTGCACTGACAGGCGGATTCTTTACCACTAGTGCCACCTGGGAAGCCCCGTCCTGTGCCAGCTTTGGTTCTCAGTACACACTTGACACACACTTACCCCAGCAGCCCATAGGGGCTGGAGTCAGCACGTACCCACAGCCTTCCCTCTCCACGTCACATCTCTCACACAGGGGCGTCATCGTCAGCCTCACAGGTTCTACAGTACAAGGCATTTGTGGGCACTTGTGAGGTCACATAAGGCCATCCTTGTCAGGTCCTTGGACAGGTCTCAGCCCTAGTGATGACTGTTTGGTTTGGGGCAATAATAATAAGCCACTCATCCCTGCTAGAACACAAACATCACAAGGCCGGGATCTCTGTTTCATCCACGAAGCATCCCAAGTTTCTGGCACAATGCAGGCACCAGGTTGGAACATAACAATATGAATGAATCAATCGTCCCTGCCCTACAGGAGATTAGAGTCTGAAAGGGGAACCCGGAAAACAGTCACAGAGGCTGTGGAAATCAGTTCAGACTGCTTTAAACTGGGACACACTCAACTCCTCTCCAATTTGCTCTCCTAATCCTATTCACTCTCTCACCTGGAAAATAATAGGCTCACTTTCTGCCCTTTTTCCCCTGAAGCCCAAAGAAGGATTTCCTAAAAAGTAAATCAGGTAAGATCACTCCCTTGTCTAAAGCAGCTTGAAATCTTACCATTGCCTCCAGGCTGAGGTCCAGGTCCAATGGCCAATAAGCACATGCAAAGGTGCTTAACATCATTAGCCATCATTGTATCAAATGCCAATCAAAACCACAGTTGGGTATCACTTCACACCCTCTGGCATGGCTGTTATTAAAAAAGACATAATAGCCAGTGTTGATGAGGACGTGGAGGCNCATCCTAAAGGAAATCAGTCCTGAATATTCTTTGGAAGGACTGATGCTGAAGCTGAAACTCCGATACTTTGGCCACCTGATGTGAAGAACTGACTCATTGGAAAAGACCCGGATGCTGGGAAAGATTGAAGGCGGGAGGAGAAGGGGATGACAGAGGATGAGATAGTTGGATGGTATCACCAACTCGATGAACATGAGTTTGAGTAAGCTCTGAGAGTTGGTGATGGACAGGGAGGCCTGGTGTGCTGCAGTCCATGTGGTCACAAAGAGTTGGACATGACCGAATGACTGAACTGAACTGATTAATATATATTTGTATTTTTATATATTTTATATGAAGTTTATATATCTATTTTTAAATGACTTCCTAGGTGGCACTAATGGTAAAGAACCCACCTGCCAATTCAGGAGACATGAGCTGTGACAGTCGCTCAGTCGTGTCCGACTATTTGCGACCGCATAGGCTATTCAGGCCATGGACTTCTCCAGGCCGGAATACTGGAGTCAGTAGACATTCCCTTCTCCAGGGGATCTTCCCAACCCACAGATCGAACCCAGGTCTCCCACATTGTAGGTGGATTTTTTTACTGTCTGAGTCAACCAGGAAGCCCAAGAATACCGGAGTAGGTAGCCTGTCCCTTCTCCAGCAGATCTGCCTGACCCAGGAATCAAATGGGTCTTCTGCATTCTTTACCAATTGTAGATTCTTTACCAACTGAGCTACCAAGGGACAAGAGACATGGGTTCGATTGCTGGGTCTCGAAGATCCCCATGGACAGAGGAGCCTAACAGGCTACAGTCCATGGAGTCAGACACAAGTGAAGCGACTTAATACATACATAGTTTATATACTTTATATTTTATATATAGTAGCATGTATATGTCAGTGTCAATCTCCCATTTATCCCTTTCCGCTCCCTTACACCCTGGAAATCATAAGTTTGTACTTTATGTTTGTAACTCTATTTTGTATTTGTTTTGTGGATAAGATCATTTGTACCCTTATTAAAAAATATTTCACTTATAAGCGATATCATAAGATACTTGTCTCTGTCTGTCTGACTTCACGTGGTCTGATAATCTCTAGAAACACTCTGGATTCTGGGTGGTAGTAGCCCACGAGGTGCCTCGTCTGCACTTGTGCAGCTTGGAGCCCACTGTGCTATTTTTGTTTTAATTTTTCAGAGGAGGAAACTGAGGTCCCAAGAGGTCAGGGAGTCCCACTCACCCAGCTGCAGAGCCCGAAGGGAAGCTGTGCCCTCCCAAGCTCCAACCCCTCCACTTTCCTGTTGCTGCCCTTCCAGACCCTCCCGGGCCCTGGTTTCATTCAGGGGGCGACCTTGGCTCAGGCTTCCTGTGGCTCATTCTGATTCAGCAAGACTGTGGAGCATACTAGGCTGATCACTTCCTGACTCATGAGAGGCAGCATCCTAATTAGGTCAAGGCTGGGCCTGCACACCGGGAGCAGGTGAGTGGGCGGAGAGGTCCCGGCCTCCCGTAGGTGTTTACAGGCACGAGCTCGACAGAGGCGGCCTTGAGGCTCCAGGTGAGGCTGCAGGATATGAGAGCTGCCCTGTTCTAGAAGCTGGGTCCCCACGGCCTCTGCTCACACCCCTGACTTCCCACCCAGATCCTTGGGATCCAAATTGGAACACGCTCCTCGAGGCACGACTTTCTCAACTATTTGATCCACCTGTTTCTTTGTTGGCATAAGTCAGAGCTCTTCTGTACCAGGTAAGCATTGAGTGAGGGTGGGATTCTTGGGGATGCTGAAGGCCATGGTGATTTTAAATATCCGGCGAGCTCATAGCCCCTCAATCCCTAGATGACGGCATACGCTCTGTTCTCAGGGTGTCCAGAGGACATGTCAGATGGGGAACGTGGGGAGAAGGCTTATCTCAGGAGAGCCCCTAATTCTGCCCATGATTTATCGATGGTCTGAACTTGCAGATCTATGCTCAGTGGCAGGGTGTGGAGAGACGTCCTCTTATTTTGGGATGGGAATCCCTACAAGCTGGACGCGAGCAGAAGTGTTGAGTCCTCTGGAAGTGTGGTCTTTTAGGAGAGGCTGCCCAAGCTTCACGCTCCTGCCCCACTGCCTGGCTCTGCCAGTGTTGTTGGCAGATGAGGTGCCCACAGCTGCCTGCTTTGGAGAGAGGCATTATTTCAATGTGGTAGCCAGGGGCAAATGTTCCACCCCAACCTGCCCCAAGGTCAAGGCTCTTCCTCTGAGAAGACTGCAGGGTCCTCTCTCCTGCTCCCCAGATTTACTGGCTCTCATTGTTCTGGGCTCCCGAAGGGCAGGGACTAGGACCCATCTGTGCACCTGTTTCTTGGCACACAGAAGGGGCACAGTGTGGATTTGTAAACTGTGAAAGCATCTTCTGAAAGTGGGCAAGTAAATGCTGGTGACGGGGCCCCTGGATTTAGATGGTGCCTGTGAGGTTGTTTTCCCAATGGGAGAGGGAGAGAGACAGGCAGGAATCCTCTACTGCTGGCCTTTTTCTGTGCAAGGCTTTCAGGCCTCAGAGTCCCGGCTGTATGTCTTTTGCTGGGCAGTACCAGTGGTTAGGGCTGCAGGTTCTGGAATCCAGCAGACCCAGGCCAAATCCACCCGCTGCCTCCTTGATCTACTTCTCAACATCCCCGCTTCTGAGATGCCATGTGGAGACAAGTGAGTGTCAGTTATAGGATGTTTTTCTCTGGGCTCAGCACCCACAAGGCCACAAACTGCAGCAGCTGCTGTAGCTTCAGGTGAGACTTTCTGAATCGATGCTATGCCTCTATTTTTGACCTCTGAAATGGCAGCTTCTTGAAGTTCAACCGTCGAACACTGTCCTCTCTCTGATTGCCTGATGCCGTGGGTCAGACTGGGTTGTGCTGAAGACCTTCCCCTCCCCCAGGAGTCAGGTCCTTGTCCAGCCCCCTCCCTGGAGACGGCGGGACCGCGAGACACCCCTACAGCTCCCTTCTTGCCAGGTGGGGAGAGTAGCCAGGGAGGTGGATTTTTACCCAAAGATGCACATAGCTCAGTTGGTAAAGACTCTGCCTGCAATGCCAGAGACCCTGGTTCGATTCCTGGGTTGGGAAGATCTGCTGGAGAAGGATTAGGCTACCCATCCCAGTATTCTTGGGCTTCCCTTGTGGCTCAGCTGGTAAAGAATTCACCTGCAATGAGGGAGACCTGGGTTCGAACCCTGGTTTGGGAAGATCCCCTGGAGAAGGGGAAGGCTACCCACTTCAGTACTCTGGCCTGGAACATTCCATGGACAGTATAGTCCATGGGGTCTCAAAGAGTCAGACATGACTGAGTGACTTTCACTTTCACTTTTTTCCACACACCTCTTAAGAGTGGACCTACCACCAGATTCTGAATTTTTGACTGCTGATTCAGTTCTCTTCCCACTAGGCCAGTTGGAGGTCGCTGCTATTTTGGATCCAGCAGGGGGTCCAGTGGGCCAGCTAACTACATGAGGCGTCACTGGAAATGTCATGAAATGCAGGGAGATGGCATTTTCCAGAACTCCTCTTGGAGGTAATATTGCACAGGGTTAGAAGTGTTTTAGCTCCAGCTCAGACACTGGAGGGTTGAGTGAACTCGGTTTCCCCATCTGTACAATGGCATGATCATAGTGTCTATGTTATGGGGATTAAATGAATGGATATTTGTAATTTGTATTGTAAGCCATAGAGTCTGTAGATACAATTTACAAAACACTTAAAAATTATTGTAAGGTACTTAAAACGTGTCTAGCACTTTGGAAGAGCCACTGAAATTATTTGCTATTATTATTATAAAGACTTTTGGGAAGTGGTGTTGCTCGTGGGTGTGTGTGTTTTGGCCCGCACTGAGTGGTTGAGGATAGAGAAGAATTCTTAAGCAGACACTGGGGTCCCCCTTTTCCTCCCCACTNAGGTACTTAAAACGTGTCTAGCACTTTGGAAGAGCCACTGAATTATTTGCTATTATTATTATAAAGACTTTTGGGAAGTGGTGTTGCTCGTGGGTATGTGTGTTTGGGCCCGCACTGAGTGGCTGAGGATAGAGAAGAATTCTTAAGCAGACACTGGGGTCCCCCTTTTCCTCCCCACTCCCCTGTCCTGTGCCAGGGCGCATACATGCTCAGTCTGACTCTTTGCAACCCCACAGACTGTAGCCCTCCAGGCTCCTCTGTCCATGGAGTTTTCCAGGCAAGAACACCAGAGTGAGTTGCCACTGCCTACTCCAGGGAATCTTCCTAGCCCAGGGATCAAACCCATCTCTTGCACTGACAGGCGGATTCTTTACCACTAGTGCCACCTGGGAAGCCCCGTCCTGTGCCAGCTTTGGTTCTCAGTACACACTTGACACACACTTACCCCAGCAGCCCATAGGGGCTGGAGTCAGCACGTACCCACAGCCTTCCCTCTCCACGTCACATCTCTCACACAGGGGCGTCATCGTCAGCCTCACAGGTTCTACAGTACAAGGCATTTGTGGGCACTTGTGAGGTCACATAAGGCCATCCTTGTCAGGTCCTTGGACAGGTCTCAGCCCTAGCGATGACTGTTTGGTTTGGGGCAATAATAATAAGCCACTCATCCCTGCTAGAACACAAACATCACAAGGCCGGGATCTCTGTTTCATCCACGAAGCATCCCAAGTTTCTGGCACAATGCAGGCACCAGGTTGGAACATAACAATATGAATGAATCAATCGTCCCTGCCCTACAGGAGATTAGAGTCTGAAAGGGGAACCCGGAAAACAGTCACAGAGGCTGTGGAAATCAGTTCAGACTGCTTTAAACTGGGACACACTCAACTCCTCTCCAATTTGCTCTCCTAATCCTATTCACTCTCTCNATAACAATATGAATGAATCAATCGTCCCTGCCCTACAGGAGATTAGAGTCTGAAAGGGGAACCCGGAAAACAGTCACAGAGGCTGTGGAAATCAGTTCAGACTGCTTTAAACTGGGACACACTCAACTCCTCTCCAATTTGCTCTCCTAATCCTATTCACTCTCTCACCTGGAAAATAATAGGCTCACTTTCTGCCCTTTTTCCCCTGAAGCCCAAAGAAGGATTTCCTAAAAAGTAAATCAGGTAAGATCACTCCCTTGTCTAAAGCAGCTTGAAATCTTACCATTGCCTCCAGGCTGAGGTCCAGGTCCAATGGCCAATAAGCACATGCAAAGGTGCTTAACATCATTAGCCATCATTGTATCAAATGCCAATCAAAACCACAGTTGGGTATCACTTCACACCCTCTGGCATGGCTGTTATTAAAAAAGACATAATAGCCAGTGTTGATGAGGACGTGGAGGCATTAGAATCTTAACACATTGCTCATAGAAATGTAAAGTGGTGCAGCTGATGTGGGAACAGTCTGGCAGCTCCTCAAAAAGTTAAACACAGAATTACCATCCCACCCAGCAATTCCTCTTCTAGGTAAACACCTAAGAGCTTAAACAAACCCTTGATCGATTTTCTAGAGGACACTATTGAACTTCATCTTTCTACCCTATTTTCATTTCTATTTTTAATTATATTTCTTTCCCATCTAGGTTTCTTAATAAAGTTTCAACTTAGCAACACCATTATGTATTACAAGCCCCGTTCTCTTGGACTGCCCTTTGCAGGTCTAGATTTTATGATGAAGACTTCTTCCACCCGTGTTTAGGCAATCACATATTCTTAGGCAATCATGTATCCAAGCAATAATATTCATAATGGACTGAGTAAAATAATGATAGATTATATTTCTTTCTCAAAAACGTTGAATTAAGTTTTAAATAGATGATACGTGTACATGGTAGAGAAAATGCAAGCGATTGTAAAGACCAGACAGAATGAAAACTGCAATCACAGAAAACTAACCAACCTGATCACATGAACCACAGCCCTGTCTAACTCAATGAAACAGTAAGCCATGCCATGTAGGGCCACCCAAGACGGACAGGTCATGGTGGGGAGTTCTGACAAAACATGGTCCACTGGAGAAGGGAATGGCAAACCACTTCAGTCTTTTTACCTTGAGAACCCATGAACAGTATGAAAAGGCAAAAGAATATGACACTGAAAGATGAACTCCCCAGGTCGGTAGGTGCCCAATATGCTACTGGAGAAGAGTGGAGAANGGAATGGCAAACCACTTCAGTCTTTTTACCTTGAGAACCCATGAACAGTATGAAAAGGCAAAAGAATATGACACTGAAAGATGAACTCCCCAGGTCGGTAGGTGCCCAATATGCTACTGGAGAAGAGTGGAGAAATAACTCCAGAAAGAATGAAGAGGATGAGCCAAAGCAAAAACAACACCCAGTTGTAGATGTGACTGGTGATGGAAGTGAAGTCCAGTGCTGTAAAGAACGATATTGCATAAAAACCTGTAATGTTAGGTCCATGAATCAAGGTAAATTGGAAGTGATCAGACAGGAGATGGCAAGAGTGAAAATCGACATTTTAGGGATCAGCGAACTGAAATGGACTGGAATGGGTGAATTTAACTCAGATGATCATTACATCTACTACTGTGGGCAAGAATCCCTTAGAAGAATGAAGTATCCATCACAGTCAGCAAAAGAGTCCGAAATGCAATACATGGGTGCAATCTCAAAAGCAACAGAATTATCTCTGTTCATTTCCAAGGCAAACCACTTAATACCACAGTAATCCAAGTCTATGCCCCTCAACCACTAACACCAAAGAAGCTGAATGGTTCTATGATGACTGACAAGACCTTCTAGAATTAACACCAAAAAACTGATGTCCTTTTCATCATAGGGGACTGGAATGCAGAAGTAGGAAATCAGGAAATACCTGGAGTAACAGGCAAGTTTGGTTTTGGAGAACAAAATGAAGCAGGGAAAAGGCTAACAGTTTTGCCAACAGAACTTACTGGTCATAGCAAACACCCTCTTCCGACAGCACAAAAGATGACTCTACACATGGACATCACCAGATGGTCAGTACTGAAATCAGATTCATTATATTCTTTGCAACAGAAGCTCTATACAGTCAGCAAAAACAAGGCTGGGATCTGACTGTGGCTTAGATCATGAACTCCTTATTGCAAAATTCAGACTAAAATTGAAGAAAGTAGGGAAAACCACTAGACCATTCAGATATGACCTAAATAAAATCTCTCACAATTTATACAGTGGAAGTGACAAATAGATTCAAGGGATTAGACCTGATAGACAGAGTGCCTGAAGAACTATG
>SJYV01016096.1:87160-105377 GCA_006410875.1 Neotragus pygmaeus | reverse complement strand
TGATGTATGGCAAAACCAATACAATATTGTAAAGTAATTAGCCTCCAATTAAAATAAATTTATATTTTTTAAAATGTAGAGGAAGGGAGTAAAAATATGTATCTTTTATAAGTTACTGTTAGTTTAAATCAAGTATATATAGTAACTGGTCAACATATATGAATCCTATGGTAACTACAAATCAAAAACCTACAATAGATACATAAAAGTCAAAAAGCAAAGGACCCAAGAATAATACAGAAGAAAATCATCAAACCAAAATGAAAAGCAAAAAGAATAAACAGAAAAAACTAGAGAAACAACTGGAACAGAAGTAATAAAATGGCAATAAGTAATTATAACAACACAAGAGATGACTCTACACGCGGACGTTACCCGTTGGTCAATACCAAAATCAGATTTATTTTATTCTTTGCAGCCAAAGAAGGAGAAGCACTAGTTCTATACAGTCAGCAAAAACAAGACCTGGAGCTGACTGTGGCTCAGATCATCAGCTCTTTATTGCAAAATTCAGGCTTAAATTGAAGAAAGTAGGGAAAGCCAGTAGGACATTCAGGAATGACCTATATCAAATCCATTATGATTATACAGTGATGAATAGATTCAAGGCATTAGATCTGACTGAGTGACTGAAGAACTAAGGATGGAGACTCATAATGTGGTACAGGAGGTGGTGATCAAAACCAACCTCAAGAAAAAGAAATGCAAGAAGACAAAGTGGTTGTCTGAGAAGGCCTTACAAATAGCTAAGAAAAGAGAAGTGAAAATCAAAGGAGGAAGGAAGAGATATACCCATCAGAATGCAGAATACCAAAGAATAACAAGAAGAGATTAAAAAAGCTTTCTCAAGTGAACAATGCCAAGAAATAGAGGAAAAAATAGAATGTGAAAGGCTAGAGATCTCTTCAAGAAAATTGGAGATATGAAGGGAACATTTCATGCAAAGGTGGGCACAATAAAGGACAGAAACAGCAAGGATCTAACAGACACAGAAGAGATTAAGAAGAGGTGGCAAGAATACACTGAACTGTACAAAAAAGGTCTTAATGACTCAGAAAACCATGATGGTGTAATCACTCACCTAGAACCAGACATCTTGGAGTGTAAAGTCAAGTGGGCCTTAGAAAGCATTACTAGGAACAAAGTTCNAAGAAGAGGTGGCAAGAATACACTGAACTGTACAAAAAAGGTCTTAATGACTCAGAAAACCATGATGGTGTAATCACTCACCTAGAACCAGACATCTTGGAGTGTAAAGTCAAGTGGGCCTTAGAAAGCATTACTAGGAACAAAGTTCGTGGAGGTGATGGAATTCCAGCTGAGCTATTTCAAATCCTAAAAGATGATGCTATTAAAGTGCTGTGTGCAATATGCCAGCAAAATTGAAAAAACTCAGCAGTGGCCACAGGACTGGAAAAGGTCACTTTTCATTCTAATCCCAAAGAAGGGCAATGTCAAAGAATGCTCAAATTACAGTACTATTACACACATTTCATATGCTAGCAAGATTATGCTCAAAGTCCTTCAAGCTAGGCTTCAGCAATATGCGAACTGAGAAATTTCAGATGTTCAAGCTGGATTTAGAAAGGACAGAGGAACCAGAGATCAAATTGTCAACATCCACTGAATCATAGAAAAAGCAAGGGAATTAAAAAAAATTTACTTCTGCATCATTGACTATGCTAAAGCATTTGTGTGGATCACAACACACTGTGGAAAACTCTAAAAGAGATGAAAATACCAACCCACCTCACTTGCCTCCTGCGAAACCTGTTTACAGAACAAGAAGACAGTTAGAACCTGTCATGCAACAACAGACTGGTTAAACACTGGGAAAGGAGTAGGACAAGGCTATATATTGTCACCTTGCTTATTTAACTTACATGCAGAGTGTATCATGCAAAATGCCAGGCTGGATGACTCCAAGCAGCAATCAAGACTGTCAGGATAAATATCAATAACCTCAGATATGCAGATGACACCACCCTTATGGCAGAAAGTGAAGAGGAACTCAAGAACTTCTTGGTGAAGGTGAAAGAGGAGAGTGAAAAACCTGGCTTCAAACTCGACATTCAAAAAAATGAAGATCATGGCATCTATCATGGAAAATAGATGGGGGGAAAAGTGGAAACACTGATAGATTTTATTTTGGAGGCTCCAAAATCACTGTGGATGGTGACTGCAGCCAAGAAATTAAAGGCTTTTTTTGCTCCTTGGAAGAAAAGCTATGACAAACCTGGACAGACTATTAAAAAGCAGAGACATCACTTTGCTGACAAAGGTCTGTTTAGTCAAAACTATGGCTTTCCAGTAGCCATGTACAGATGTGAGAGCTGGATCATAAAGAAGGCTGAGTGCTGAAGAATTGATGTTTTTGAACTGTCATGTTGGAGAATTTCTTGAAGAGTCCCTTGGACAGCAAGGCAGTCAAACCAGTCAATCCTAAAGGAAATCAACCCTGAATACTCATTGGAAGGACTGATGCTAAAGCTCCCATACTTTGGCCACATGATGCAAAGAGACGATTCACTGGAAAAGACCCTGATGTTGGGAAAGATTGAAGGCAGGAGAAGAAGGGGATGACATAGGATGAGATGGTTGGATGTTATCACCAACTTGATAGACATGAGTTTGAGCAGACTCCAGGAGATTGTGAAGGACAGGGAAGCCTGGCGTGCTGCAGGTCATGGGGGTCACAAAGTGTCAGATACACCTTAGCAGCTGAACATCACATATCTTTCACTGATTACTTTAAATGTCAATGGACTAAATGTCCAGTCAAACACATAGCATGGTTGATTGGAGAAAATAAGACCGTTTAACGTGCTGCCTATAGGATAGTTACTTCAGGGCAAAGCAATGGAAAGATATCTAGTAGCTCAGATTAGAAGAATTAATATTATTATAATGTTCATACTATCTAAAACAATCTACAAATTTAATGTAATCCCTATCAAAATCCTTAACAACATATTTCACAGACTAGGACAAATAATCTTAAAATTCATATGGAAACACAAAAGACCCAGCATAGCCACAGAAATCTTGAGTAAAAGACTAAAGTTACAGGTATCGCCTTCCCTGATTTCAAAGTATATTGAAAGACACAGTAAGCATTATAATACTGGCAGAAAAACAGACATATAGATAAGTGGAACATAATAGAGAGCCCATAAATAAATGCATGTACCTATGATCAAACGATCCATGATAAAGTAGGCAAGAATATACAATGGAGAAAAGACAGTTTCTTCAACAAATAGTGTTGGAAAAACAGGGCAGCCACATTCAAAACTGTTAGAATAGAACATTTCCTCACACCATACACAGGAATAAACTCAAAATATTTTAAAGGCCTGAAGCCATAAAACTGGAGGAAACAATACACTGTTCATGGGAATGTACATTGGTACAGCCACTATGGAAAATAGTATGAAGTTTCCTCAAAAAACGAAAAATAAAACTATTATATGATCTAGCAATTCCACTCCCAATATATATCTTGAAAAATTGAACATTAATTTAAAAAAACACAAGCACCCCAATGTTAATAGGAACCCAATTTACAGTAGCCAAGTGGTGGAAATAACCCAAGTGCTCTTCAACAGATAATCGAATTAATAAAGTGTGGTATATGAAATATTACTCAGCCACAATAATTCTGCCATATGGTACAATGTTAATAGGCCATAATAGAGAATATTATGCTTA
This sequence comes from Neotragus pygmaeus, assembly GCA_006410875.1. Lineage (NCBI taxonomy): Eukaryota > Metazoa > Chordata > Mammalia > Artiodactyla > Bovidae > Neotragus > Neotragus pygmaeus. Next base: position 101,666 of record SJYV01016096.1, on the reverse strand, counting down.
ATGAGTTGTCAGACAAAGACAAATAGTATATGATGTCAATTAATATGTGGTATATAAAAAATAATACAAATGAATACATATATATATATATATATATATATGTAAAACAGAAACAGATTCACAGATATAGAGAACAAGTTTGTGGTTACCAAAGGGGAAAGGAACAAATTAGGGATATAGAACTGACAGATATTAATATAAACAGATATGATATGTATAAAACAGTCAAGTAATAGGGGTATATTATATGGCACAGGAAATTATAGCCAATATCTTATAATGGAGTACAATCTACAAAAATACCAAATCACTATGCTGTACATCTAAAACTAATATAAAATTGTAATTCAACTATATTTCAATAATAAATATACTAACAAGCTCTCTGTAGACCATAGTGGAGGACAGAAGACATCATCATTGAACTGGACTCTTTAGTGTCAATAGAGATGACAGAATTCCACAATAGCAGAGTCCAAATGGTGACACATACTAATCAGAGAACAGTGGCGATAATTATCAAATGGTCAACATGAACGGAATGGCAACCTGTTGATGGCCTTGAGTCACTGAATTCCTCATTATAGCTAAGAGACCATAGTATTTGTATGAGGGAAATATATAAGAAGATGATAAAATTCTTTATTATGGAATTTTTAAAAAGATTTTTAAGATACAAAGCAGAAGACAGCTGTTAGTGCTTCAGTGTAAAATCACAGAACCTTGCCCAGTCTCCTGACTTGAGCCATTTCTCAGAATCCATCTACTGAAGGATAGGTCAGACACATCTGAGGAAGGACCCCATAGTCCTACTGCAAAGTATGTACGAGTATTCCCCCAGTACTTCCTCAAAAAGGTCTACATTAATTCAGGTGGCTTATATACTGGAGAAAGAGGAATACTCAGAGCTTTTGTGGGCTACTGAATACAGAGTCTGAGATGACAGGAATGCCAAAGGTATAAAAATGCCAACTTTGTCCCCATTAGGGTGTTACAGAATGGAGATCATGAGTCCTATAGACCAAATACATATAAGTATCTCACAAAGGGTCCATGAGGTCTGCCATCTACTCTGTGTTCACTTCACTAGTCCTTGAATGGAATAAATAAACTTAGCAGCTAAAAAAGCTCTCATCTTCATTTTCCAACCTGTGGAGTAAGAGCCTTTGTAATAGAAAAGGCAAAATTGAAGCAATTGCAACTGTACTGCCCTAGCCAAGATACTAAATTGTAAGTGATATCATAACCCAGCTGGAACTTCAGAGAATTGAAGATTTAAAGGATAAGGGACGATTGTTTCCAACCTATTTCTGTTTAATTCACTAGTATGACCCTGCAAAAAACCAGATGGATATGGCAGATGGTGATAGGCTGCAGTAAATTTAACAAATGGTAGCCCCAATCATAGATGCTGTGCTGAAGATCATATCTTTGCTAGAGCAGATAAACACAGCCTCTGATTTGTAGTAGCTATTGATTTCTTTAATGTTTTCATTTCAATACTCATCAGAAAGGAGAATCAAAAACAGTTTGCACTCACCTGGGATAGATGGCCATATATTTTCACCATCTTGCTATATGGTTCTGCTAGCCCTCCTCCTATCTGCCATAATACAGTACAGCACCTAGATCATCTCTGTATCCTGTAGGCCATTACACTAGTCCATTATATTGTCAACATGTTAAAATTAGACCTACTGATCATGAAAGTGACATGTGTTCTAGGTGGCCTGGTAAGACATGTGTATGTAAGAAGATAGGGAATTCCCAAGAGTCAGGGAGATTGTTGAAGATTTTAGAGATCCTGTGGCAGTCATGAATGTACCATTCAGATCTCCCCCCGACCCCGCCACTTTTTTTGATGTGGACCATTTTTTAAGTCTTTATTGTTTGTTACCATTTTGCTTCTCTTAATGATTTTTGTTTGGCCGTGAGCGTATGGGATATCTTGGCTCCCCTACCAGGGATCAAACTCCCTGCACTAGAAAGCAAAGTGTTGAGCTGTGGACCACCAGGGAGGCCCTTAGATCTCCTTTAAGAGAACTGGCTGCAGGGAGTGTAACTGCCTGAGAATCTCAGCTTGCCACCACTGGAAACCACCACTGCTATTGTGCAGTACCAAGTTTCCCCTGGTCAGTAACTGAACACTGTGGGCGTATAAATGCGAACCCATTTCTGTGGTACATGGCTGACTGCTCTAATGGGTAATTTTGACTCATTACTTATATAAGTATTGACTGGTTTAGTCGCTAAGTCATGTCCAACTCTTGCCACCCCATGGACTCCTCTGTCTATGGGATTCTCCAGGCAAGAATACTGGAGTAGGTTGCCATTTCCTTCTCCAGGGGGATCTTCCTGACCCAGGAATTGAAGCTGGGTCTCCTGCACTGCAGGCAGATTCTTCACCAACGGAGCTGTGAGGGAAGCCCAGGACTAATATAAGCCTGACCACGATTTTCTTAGAAATGTGTTCAGTCTGTTTTCCTTCCCAGTCTTCCTTAATTTCCCTTCTCTTATCATAGATATCAGACTTGCATCACGTTCTGAAGCCCTGCACTGCCCACTCCAGTTTATTCCCCTTTACCTTCCACTAGTACCCTCCCTCCCATAAATCTCTTGCACACCTAATCCAGTCTCAGGGTTTGCTTCTAGTAGGACCTTAGTTAACACAAGGTCCAAAGATCTGGAGCATACAAAACATTTTCTTCAATAAAAAAGGACAACTTATTGCAACTTGTACACTAAAAAAGAAGCATACACTTTGTAGGACTCTTAAGAGTATATACCACATATGGAAATGATCTTCCAAACCCTGTCAAATGAAATAGAAGGCTACCAGTTTTGTGTGGAGCCCCAAGCAAGCATTCAGGGTCTATCCACCAGAGTTATTTATTACAAGCTGAGTGTTGTCAAGTCCACTGCCTTAAAATTGATTTAAAGCCAAAACAATCTTTACTGTATGATGACAACAGGACATTTGGAGTCCCAAGGGAACAACTTAGTACACAAAGATGTAACCCAAACCCCATTGTTGCACAGGTATCTTCCATCAGCTCACATTTATGGTCTCATTGGAGTTTCCTTATGGCCGGCTGACATACAAAGAAAAAAATCTAGACAAATTACAGATGGTTTGGCACTATATATCAGTCCTAGTTTAAACTTGACAATTGCTATACTGCAGTTTCATTCAAAACTGTTTCTGCAAAACAGTTGTGAGTGGAAATGCTTATGGGCAGAAACTCAAGTACTGGACTTGTTTTTCACTTTATGCAAAGGGGGTAAGTAGAGCTAAGGACTCTTGGACAGAACCAAGACAGAAAGTTCTTGGGTGGAGAAACTACATGGACTTTTGGGCAGAAAATAAAAATGGCATAGTTACATGGTCAGGGTCTAAAAAATAATAGATTAGAGGATCAGAAACAAGGATGTGAAAGGTCCAAAAGGAATAAGCAAAGAGTGTGAGGATTTCTTTGGTTAATGGCTGCCAGATAATGCAGGCACTGAAAAACCAGGTAAAAAGAGTGACCCATCAAGTAAAGGTCAGTCAACCTCTGTCTTTGGCTACCTAGCCCAGTGCTAGCACAATGGGATGATGAATGAAATAGCTAAGGTGGTAAGGATAAAGGTTGTATTTGGACTCCCTCTCATCAAGGCTAACACAGATATTATCACTATTGAATATCCAACTTGTAAGCAGTAAAACGTATGCAAAATTCTCAAAATGCCATCTTTTAAGGAGAACAAGTTATCCACTTGATTGGAAGGTTGATTACATCTGAACCTTTCAACTCTGGAGACTGCAGTAATCTATTAAATTGGAATATGTATGTATTCTGTTTGAGTATTCCCAGGTCACAGCACTTCTGTCAGTAACAACTATCTGAGGGCCCACATAGTTCCAATTTATTCGTAAGGAATATTATACAAGATTGTTTCAGGAAAAGGACCCATTTTTATATCAAAGGAGATGGAACAATAAGTACATTGTGAAAATGAGTGTGTACCATATCACCAGGAAGCTGCAGGCCTGACAAAATTTTACAGTGGCTCTTTTAATACTAAGTTAAGGTACTAGCTTGGGGATAACCCTCTGCAAGTTTAGAGGGTTATCCTTTAAACTGTGATAGCTATGATAAAACAATTGCCTTTTTATTTTCTGAGTATCAAATATAACCAAAAACCATAGGCTATAAATAGGATTAATCTTCCTAACCATAAATCCATGTGATCCAGTTGTCAAATCTGTCATTTCCATACTCATGACTTTAGGCTCTGCTAGATTAGAGGTCCTGGTTCCCACGGGTACTACTAAGGTGATTGTTGTTGTTCAGTCACTCAGTCATGTCTGACTCTTTACACCCCATAGACTGTAGCACACCAGGCTTCCCTGTCCTTCACCATCTCGCGGAGCTTGCTCAAACTCATGCCGATTGAGTCAGTGATGCCATACAACCATCTCATCCTCTAACGTCCCCTTCTCCTCCTGGTTTCAATCTTTTGCAGCATCAGCGTGTGTTGGGTTAGTCGCTTGGTTGTGCCCAACTCTTTGTGATCCCATGGACTGTAGCCCATTAGGCTCCTCTGTATGGGGGTTCTCCAGGCAAGAATACTGGAGTGGGTTACCATTCCCTTCTCCAGGGGATCTTCCCACCCCAGGGATTGAACTCAGGTCTCCTGCACTACAGGCAGATTCTTTACTGTCTGAGCCCACTGGTCTTTTCTAATGAGTCAGCTTTTTGCATCAGGTGGCCAAAGTATTGGAGCTCCAGCTCAGCATCAGTGAAGCATCACTAGGGTTATAGTAAGTCTTTAATTGAATCTGATCAATGTGAGCTCCAGTGGGCCAACAGGCAAAAATAAAGAAAAGAGTTCCTATACTAGCTAAAACAATACAGCCAGTGAATGTAAATGAGGAGCTGAGATTGCTGCTTTATATTGGGACAGAATTATGTCTGGAATGCCTAGGTCCTCTAGTGTATCTCTTGCATGTTTGGTGATAATAGTAAACGGGCATGATAAGGATGAGGTAAGCAGAGGTTCAGGCCTTGAGGGGCTAAAGATGTGTTTCACCTCACTGGGCAAGAAATCTATAATAGAATAAAGTCTGGATAAGGGTGAGGAAAGGGGATATATGAATATTAATTTCATCCTTGGGATTGACTGAACAAGAGTGACTAGTCTGTCTCACTGAACGGTTTTAGGATTTTTGTTTTGAGGTTGGGAAAGAACCAGAGATAGGATATGGGGAACTTAAATTGGGGCCTAAGGAGCACTAAATGATATGTACAATGAAAAGTAATGTTGGAGCCCTCCTCAAACAATTGTTCCTATCCCAGAGGATATTTGCAAACTTGTTGGACAATTTCTATACATACCAACAATGGCCTGCCTCAGACACCTGCATCCCTACACCTGAGATCTTTTTCTCACTGTGGGACCACATTTAGCTGATAGACATGGGCAAAACACAAATCCCCAAGAGGTAATACCTGTTGTAGCTCTAAAGACATCCCCAAATTCTTTGCACTCCTCACATCAAGAGGTGGGGTCTCTTCCTCCTCCCTTGCATCTGGGCTGGCTTTCGTGACTTGATTAAAGTAGAAATGACCCTGCATGCTTTCTGAGGCTAGGTTAGACTATAACATGCAGATTCTGCCTTTTTTTCTCATCGTGGGGGCCTGACCCACAATATAAGAAAGCCAACTTTCTTATGTAAGAAATAAAAATGTAGGAAAGTTTCATATTCCTTTAGGATATGAGGAAGCCATATAAAGAGACCACCAGAAGGTGTTCTAATTGCCAGCCTTTGATTCATCCCAGAGCAAGTGCTAGATATGATGGAAGAATCCTCCAAATGTTTCTGGTCCCTTCTATTTGAGTCACTGTCAGTCATTTGAGTCTTAGTGAAGTCTCCAGGAATTGTGGAGCAGAGACAAGCCATCTCCAAATTTCTCCCATTCAAGTTTCTGCCCGTAGAATCCACAAACATGATAAAACATTTTGGTTTTCTGTTTGTTTTGTTTTTAATGCCCCTATTCTTAGGGCGGTTTGTTACTAGCAATCAACAACCATTACCTGAAGGCAATGGCACCCCACTCCAGTACTCTTGCCTGGAAAATCACATGGATGGAGGAGCCTGGTGGGCTGCAGTCCATGGGGTCGCTAAGAGTCAGATATGACTGAGCATCTTCACTTTCAGTTTTCACTTTCATGCATTGGAGAAGGAAATGGCAACCCACTCCAGTATTCTTGCCTGGTGAATCCCAGGGACAGGGGAGCCTGGAGGGCTGCCGTCTGTGGGGTTGCACAGAGTCGGACATGACTGAAGCAACTTAGCAGCAGCAGTAGCAGGATCAACCAATGAGAGATAGGAGGTCAATACATACCCAGCTTCTTTATCTTTTAAATGCTAAAGTGTTCCACAGAGTATCTCAGGAATTTCCCAGTAGGACTGAGTCCCCCTTATCCAAAGAGGCAATCAATTTATGAACATACTCTTTATTTGCCTTTATCTATTTCCTTCTTTACTTTCTCCATCTCTGACTCTGCTTCCCCAGGATTCATCTCTCAAATAAACTGCTTGCACCCAGATCCTTGTCTCAGGCTCTGCTCTTGCAGAAATTCAAACCAAGAGTGGATCCATTTGTATTTTGCTATTTTCTGGTTTCTGTAGAGACCATATCTGTCCTCCATGTTATTTATTGAAAACTCATTCTGCTCTGATGAGTAGTACCACTTCTGTTACAGATCAACTATCTACTTATAATTATTTTTCTGGGTTGACGTTTCTATTTCATTGATGTATTTATCCCTGCACCAGTATTAACATTCCTATCTGTTAGGGTCAGTCCTCTCATTTCTCTTTTCTTATTCAGGAAAAGAAGTGAATATTTATTTCTAGATATAAATTTTATGTTTGTGAGTTTAAACACAATACATATTGGAGTTTTTATTAGAAAGATATTCTAGAGCTCAATTTGTGAATAATTGATACCTTATGATACTGGATGTATTAGTTAGCAATATATTGTTGTGTAACAGATTACCCAAAGTGCTGTAGCTTAAAACAACAGGTACAGTTGTATATTATTTCTCACAATTTTTGTGAGTCCAAAATTTATTGGGAAGCAGCTTTGCTGAGTAGTTCTGCCTCAAGGTCTCTCATGAGTTTCTACTGTAAGTCATCCGAAGACTTGACTGAGGCTGAAGGATATACTTCCAAGAAGGCTTCCTCACCTAGATGTTGGCTAGAGGCCTCAGTTTCTCCTTATGTGGGATAGCCTCAGTGCCTTCATGACATGACATCTTGTTCCCTCAGAGTGACCAAGAGAAAGAGAACAAAGAGGATGCTGTACTGCTTTTTTTGACTTAGTCACACACAATCACTTCTACTATATTCTGTTTCTTAAAAGCAAGTCACTAAATCCAATCTACATTGGAGAATTAGAATTAATTTCTGTCTTTTAAAGGGAAAAGTATAAAATATTTGTGCAGATGTTTTAAAATCCTCCCATTGCATCCTATCAATCCATGAATATAATATATATTATGTATATATTATATATACTATATATTTTTTTAATTTCAATAAGGATTTGTCACTTCTCCTTGAAATCTTTGAAAAATGTTATTAGCTTTATTCTGAACTGCATTAAATGAGTTGATGTGGTTTTTTTTTTTATTTTGAAAATTGTACCTTTCAAAGATTGTCATTTTATATTTCTGACTGTGCTATAGAAATGAAAAAACTTATTTTGCATACCAAACATTGACAACAACCTTGCTAAGTTCATTGATGTATTTTCTAAGTATATAATCATGCATTTGTGCATTAATCAAGGTCACAGTAGGAAGTTAATGGCACCCTAAAACTAGGTTATTAAGGAGAATTGAACAATATAGGGACTATTTACAAAGTGGAAAGAATTTATTTAGGTAAAGCAAAATTTCATGATGAAAAATCTACAGCTAATAACCTACAGAGTGATTACCATCCCCTTGCCTGAAGGGGCAAAGTAGGGCAGTGGTTACTTGAACCTCAAGGAATAAATGTATGGAAGGGCAACCTGGTGAGATTCATGGTGTTTATTAGAGGGACAAAGAGAAGGAACCAGGGAAACATATACCCCAGCCTTTATTTCCTATCTTCCAATATTCTATTGATGTATCCTATTAGCTGAATTCAAGTAAAGGCCAGACAGTAAAGGGGTTCAGGGGTTTTCATGGCAGCATCTGCAGGCAGCTCTACATGTGGACCCAGTTCACAGGCAGGTATCAGACCAATTGCCTCCTCATATGTAAGAGAATGGTATTCTCTGCCCATGGGATGAGCAGAGGGCTTGCATGCAATTCATTCAGGTCAATGACCTGGCACAGACTAGAATGAAGTAGGTGAAATGAAGAACCAAAGGGGAAAATGAAAGGCATTTAGCACAATCTGTGAAATCAATGTCAGCTTTATTTCTTCTTCCTAATCCTTGTCCCTTTTGATATTGTTTGTTAATATGTCTGCTTTGATGGAAGAAAAAATGCCATAAAAAATGAAAAAATATATACATATCTGGTGAAAAACTATCCAAATATAATGTCTGTAAGTCAACAGAATCTGACACCATGTACTCTTCGGTACTAGGAGGACTAGCAAGTAAATCTACAGGCCCCCTAGAAATATATTGATATAAGGATTTATATGGAAGTTAACCCAGGAAGTTAAGAATGAGTTAATTTAATAGTAAAACTTGAAAAGAGACTAATACAATTCATCACACAATGCCCAATCCCCTAGGAGACTGAAAGATCATAGATTGTGATCATTTGGCTGTGTGATTAGATCATGCCACTAACAATTGGGTTTGCTTTTTTGAGAGATTTACAGATCACATTGAAAATAGAAAAGTTATAGAAATTTTCTGTTACATTTTAGCCTCATGAGATATCATCATAGGAAGGTTTGAAATATTAATATATAGTCCTCATTCCAGTACTATTAGCTGGTAAAATAGTTGGTCTCCCTCTGGGGTACCTAACCTTAAGACTGAATGAAAGTAGCATCACAAGGTGGTCTACCAGGATCAAGGGGAACCATTATTCTTATCAAATACTTGGAAAGGCCTTTCAAAAATATGTCCATCAAATTTCCGAATATTCTTTAATTAAGAGACACTCAGTTCTGAAAGACTTAGACAATATTAATCTTGGGAAAAATTACTTTGAAATACCTGTAATCCAATAGCTGCAAATGGAAAATTGAACGGTTGGGCCTAAAATATATATACAAGCATAGCACAAGGGAAAATGATGAGGTGCAAGAATAGAAGTTCCAAGGCCTCTACTTCTTTCTCTCCAAAGCATAGTGAGGGTACTCCTGAAGGTGTACAATGCATTATAGATGTATTCATGAGACACTCTTTCAGGAGAATTAGGATTAAAAAGGAACAGAATATTATTGAGAGGATGACATATGGAAATATTACCAGAAAANTCCTCCCCTTCTCCTCCTGTCTTCAATCTTTCTCAGCATCTTGGTCTTTTCCAATGAGCAGGGTCTTTTCCAATGAGTTGGCTCTTTGCATCAGGTGGCCAAAGTATTGGAGCTTCAGCATCAGTCCTTCCAATGAATATTCAGTATTGATTTCCTTTAGGATTGACTGATTTGAACTCCTTGCTGTCCAAGGGATTCCTGAGTCTTCTACAGCACCACATTTCGAAGGCATAAATTCTTTGTCACTCAGCTTTCTTTACAGTCCAACTCTCACATCTGTACATGACTACTGGAAAAAGCATAGCTTTGACTATACAGATTTTTGTAGGCAAAGTAATGTCTCTGTTTTTTAATATGCTGTCTAGGTTTGTCATTGCTTTTCTTCCAAGGAGCAAGAGTCTTTTAATTTCATGGCAACAGTAGGTATCTGAATCAGCTATCTGATTTTGGAGCCCAAGCAAATATAGTCTGTCACTGTTTCCATTGTTTCCCCATCTATTTGCCATGAAGTGATGGGACTAGATGCCATGGTCTTAGTTTTTTGAATGTTCAGTTTTAAGCCAGCTTTTCAGTCTCCTCTTTCACCTTCATCAAGAGGCTCTTTAGTTCCTCTTCACTTTATGCCATAAAGGTGGTGTCATCTGCATATCTAAGGTTACTGATATTTCTCCCAACAATCTTGACTCCAACTTATACTTCATCCAGCGCAGCGTTTCACAGGATGTACTCTGCATATAAGTTAAATAAGCAGGGTGACAATATACAGCCTTGACATGCTCCTTTCCCAATTTGGAACCAGTCTGTTGTTCCATGTCCTATTCTAACTGTTGCTTCTTGACCTGCATGCAGATTTCTTAGGAGACAAGTAGGTGGTCTGATATTTCCACCTCTTTAAGAATTTTCCATAGTTTGTTGTGATCTATGTAGTCAAAGGCTTTAGTCTAGACAATTAAGCAGATGTTTTTCTGGAATTCTCTAGCTTTTTCTATGATCCAACAGATGTTTTCAATATGATCTCTGGTTCCTCTGAAGCCTAGCTTGGATAATTTTGAGCATTACCTTGCTAGCATGTGAGATAAGTACAATTGTGCAGTAGTCTGAGCATTCTTTGTCATTGCCCTTCTTTGCGATTGGAATGAAAACAGACCTTTTCTAGTCCTGTGGCCACTGCTGAGTTTTCCAAATTTTCTGGCATATTGAGTGCAAAACTTTAACAACATAATCTCTCAAGATTTGGAATAGCTCAGCTGGAATTCTATCACCTCCACTAGCTTTGTAATGATGCTTCCTAAAGATCCCCTTGACTTAACAGTCTAGGATGTCTGGCTTAGGTGAGTAATCACACCATTGTGATTATTCGGATTATAAAGTTTTTTTTTTGATGGTTCTTCTGTGTATTCTTGCCACCTCTTCTTAATATCTTGTGCTCTGTTCAGTCCATACTGTTTCTGTTCTTTGTTATTATTTATTATTCACATCTGCTTAAAGATGAGCAGACCCTCTCTCCCTGGAAGGTGAAACTCTTTCCTCTCATGGCCTTTTGTAATAGGGACTTTTTCTGATTCCTGTCTCTACCTGGAAGAGACAAGCTCAAGGCTTCAGCTTCCTAAAGCTTATCTTTTGCTATGGAACTATGACCTCTACACTCTCCCAAGGGGCAGCAGAATTCTCATTCATCAAGTGAATTAGAAAATACTGTTTAGATAAAGAGCTTTGCTCCTCCAGAACCTTGCCAAAGAAATGTGGTCCAGGTAAATTACATACCAGAAATGATGTGATTCCCCAAAGTCTTCGTCCATCAGTCACTAGGAATTTCTCTTGACGTGCGCTAGTCTTGTTGAAGAAAAATTTCCTGAACAGATAAATGCTGTTTTGCCCTTGCCAGTCATGGAAATGATATAATAACTGCTCCTTAATCTTAATATAGAGCCACTGAGTCCTTCCTGAACACTGTCAGCACCCATTTAGACACTACTAATGAGCATATCACTCTTGACCTGGAAGTGTTGCTACTTCAATAAGAGAGATAGTGGTGATAAGAGTTCTGAATCACTCTTGGTTGCATGAAGGTCTAGCAAATTATCCCCATAATTCAGTCACTTAAATTCTGATCTTATAAAATCAGTATTGTGATTTTGACCTTTCAATAGTAAACATAGGCTTCCTCAGATGATGATCACTGAGAAGTCCCTTGAAGCCATTTACATATAATAGTTAAATATTATATAATAAATAAAATCAATAAAATAATAAATATTAACAGTGTTTCAATACTATTATAGTGTGTGTGTGTATATATATATATATATACATATATATATATACTATTAACATGTTGAATATTATTATATGCAACATGAGATGTTCTCAAAAAACATTTTGAGTAGAATTTCCCTTGGACAGTCTGCTAATTCAGATCAGACAGTCTGGCTCTTAGCATATAATTTGTACATCATATATCAAGGCATACTCCAACTTCTATTATCATTCAATACCAAATCAAGATTAGGAGGCATTACTTACTGGTTAACAACTGTCCACTGTGAGCAAGGTGGTGAGGTTGTCACGCAAATGCAAACCTCTTGCTCATCAACAATACTGTGGCATGCTAAGACCTGGCTAAACTTCATTACGATTCCTATATACCCTATCCCTATTCAAGTCTATGTTGTGGCTCACAGTGGCTCAAACTGTGAAAGAAAAAATGTTACAACTCTTTATATAATCATGCTTTTTCAATAAGAAACAAGTTGCTGATGATTTCTCTCGCATGAAGCTTTCTGATAGCTAATTTGTACTGTGAATCTCAATAGTTTTGTCCCACTATGAAGACATATCCGAAAATACAAACGTTACTTATTCACCTAATTTGCCATTGATAGTGGACCCTTTGCCAGAAATTCAACTTTTATTTCTCTCTGAGCATAAATGCTTGTCATTAACTCACTACTGATCTTACAAGGTTCTCAGTGGTAGAGATCCACATCTGTGTTTCCTATCAGAGTGTATTTAAGGGCCTCTGGCTTCAGATTTTTCTCTTACTTATGACAAAATTCATAAGAAGTTCGTGCTTGATGTTATCTTTTTGCATGAAAAGTTAAGTGGCTTGCCAAAATCTCATGCCTTAATTGAAAATGGTGAAGAAGTTTCTGCGACTTCATGCAAACTTCTTGACGAATAAGGAAGTGTGGGCAAACTGCCAATCGAACAGAACTCAATTCATATTTTTATTTCCTGCCACTTTTTTGGCTGCTTGAACAAAATAATTACTCATTCTCTCACCTCAGCACATAAACTGACATTCTAGACTTGCATTAAAGACCTGTTAAAAATTTCTTAATGATGTTTTAACTTGTAGGATTTCTTGTTCATATTATGAGAGTGCCATCAAATAACCATTTATTTAATAGGCAATGATAAGAAGGCTTACTTTAACTGCAGCTGTGTGCCTGCATATATGGATGATGACTTTCTCTGAAATATCTTTACAACCATCCCCTAAGTGAGTGGGAGGCCAGTCTGACCCTTCCTGGAGTCCAGTGACTCACCATCAGACACCTTGTGATAGAGAAAACATATCATTCCAGAAATAGCTATATTCTGCCTTTTTTCTTTCTTTATGTCACCTAAACCAGCTTCAAGCAATTTGGGGATCTAAGCATGATTTTAAAACAAACAAAACAAAACACTTGGAGGTTTTTCTTCTACAATCCTGCAGGTGCTAGATGATGAACTGAGACCAGAACTCCATTCTATCATGTTCCTAAGCCAAATATGCTATGAAGTCATGAATTTTAATAAAGGCATTTTAAAATTCAAAGGGGTTATTTTACTTATATCCAGCTTCATTCAGCCCGGGAGATTTCTTTTTAAAAAGGTATATCCAGGCTTTAGCTTAGACGAAAGAATCATGTCATTAATCCCTTAAAAATATGGATATTTCTTTTGCATTTTCTGCTGAGCAGGTCTGAGGCCCTGCTAAGAATTTTAGATGACTTCTAGACCTTATGGTAATAGCTCCACAGAGGCTAAAAGCAAGACTTTTATTGATTTCTCGGCAGTTTTCTACCCAACCAAGAGTTTCTAGAGCTCCTGATGTGTAAGATCCATGCCTTCTCTGAGTCCTAAAACTGGAAAAGTGGTAAAATTAGGACAGGGCATTTATTAGTTAGTTGATCTTTGCCTTAAGAATGTGCTAAATGACGATAAGCCTTTATCTGAGCCCCCATAAAGTCTTGATTTCCTGCCCAGAGAGGGGACCAATCCAGAACCAGAGCTCTTAGGATGCATGAAGCCTTTTATCAAAGGATTGTCCTCCAACATTTTCAGTAGGTAAAAGAAAGATTTATGTCTTATCTACAGTTTTTCCAAACCCCATATTCTTAGAGTATAGGTATTCTGTAGAATTAAGAAGACATCCATTTCCAAAAGACCCAAGTAACATGGTGGTAAAAAACTATCCTATTATGACTAGATTGAATTTAACCTGAATATTTTATATATACAATCCAATTATAAGTATACACATGTGGGCAAATCTATTTATACATATATATACACATACGTACAAAATGATTATGTATATAATCAAATCTTGTACATATATATAAAATCAAATCNTGACTAGATTGAATTTAACCTGAATATTTTATATATACAATCCAATTATAAGTATACACATGTGGGCAAATCTATTTATACATATATATACACATACGTACAAAATGATTATGTATATAATCAAATCTTGTACATATATATAAAATCAAATCTTGCATATATAATCTGATCTTATGCATAATCAAAGTATAGATAAAATTAAATTATATGAAATCAAATTATATATAATCAAATTATAAAATATAAAATGTATGTGTTAATATATATCTATGTGTTAACATATATATGTGTTAACATTTATTTTTAGAATTGAAGGGAGATAGATTTTTAAAACATTTTTATTGGAGTATGAAAGAAAGTGAAAGTGAAGTCGCTCAGTAGTGTCCGACTCTTTGCGACCCC
>SJYV01016096.1:42982-85251 GCA_006410875.1 Neotragus pygmaeus | reverse complement strand
ACTTCAGTCGTGTCCGACTCTGTGCGACACCATAGGCGGCAGCCCACCAGGCTCCCCCATTCCTGGGATTCTCCAGGCAAGAACACTGAAGTGGGTTGCCATTTCCTTCTCCAATGCATGAAAATGAAAAGCGAAAGTGAAGTCGCTGAATCGTGTCTGACCCTTAGCGACCCCATGGACTGCAGCCTCTCAGGCTCTTGTATCCACGGGATTCTCCAGGCAAGAGTACTGGAGTGGGGTGGCATTGCCTTCTCCACCCTATCCCCTGGTAGCCATGAATTTGTTTTCTACATCTATGACTATTTATGTCTTAAAAATGAGTTCATTTGTACCATTTTTTTAGATTTCATATGTAAGCAATATCATATTTGTCTTTTTCTGTCTGACTTACTTCATTTATTATGACAGTCTCCAGCTTCATCCGTGTTCCTGCAAATGACATTATTTTGTTCTTTTTATGGCTGAGTAATATTCTGTTTTATAAATGTGCCGCATCTTTTTTATCCATTTCTCTCTCGATGGACATTTAGGTTTCTTTTATATCCTGGCTATTGTAAATAGTGCTGCAATGAACATTGAGGTGCGTGATTTTTTCAAATTATGGTTTTCTCTAGATATATGCCCAGGAGTGGGATTTCAGGATCATATGACAGCTCTATTTTCAGTTTTTTAAGGCACCTCCATACTGTTCTCCACAGTGGCTATTCCAATTTACATTCCGTCCAATAGTGTAGGAGGGTTCCCTTTTCTCTATACTGTCTTCAACATTGTTTGTATCAATGATGGCCATTCTGACTAATGTGAGGTGATATCTCATTGTAGTTTTGATTTGCATGCCTCTAATAATTAGTGATGTTGAGCATGAGCATTTTATATATTTGTAACATTAACCATCTAATTTTATATTGTTCTTAACTTGCTTTAATATAAGAACCTCACTGACTTCATAAAACAAAGTAGGCTTCTAGACTATTCCAACAATAACAGCCCTCTCCCCACAAATCAGTGAACCAATATGTAGATTCTGTTAAGGCTAAGTATAATCATTCCTATAATATATAAATAAATGGGGAAAAACACAAAATATAAGTCCATTGAATCCACTGAAACATCAGTTTGCATTAACAAGCCATTAATCAAGTAATATATATAAGCCTTCTCTTATAACAGTGGGTCATGGTGATTTGTGTGTCTTTGAATGATTCAATGGTGTATCAAAACTAATAACCCAAAATATTTAAGTTTTTTCTTTCTCTGACACATTGTCACCCAACATTATAGCAAAAATATGCAGGTGTTTTTCATGGATTTATCCTCAAAGGGACTCATTCTTCTCTTCAATTGAGAAGCTCTGGGTCTTTTAGCAGACTTAGGTAATAAGTTGAATTCTTACTATGATAGCTCCATTCATAGTTCTCTACTGAACCTATACCTCTTATGCATAAATGGTTATACCATCTAAAGTAGTTCATCCCTAAAGGTTATGTGATTCTTTAGCTATTATAACAGATTCATTCAAGTTAAAGATCTAATTATTATTCTATTCTTCTAAAAGAGAAACTTTACCCACCTTTATCTTCAATAAGTCCATGATTATTACCCTGGACTCCCATCGTTCCTATAAAACCAGGATGTCTTATCATTGGTATCATTTCTGGCTTATAAAGAGAATATTCATACAGATCTCAAGATTGTTGAACCCTCCTAGGAAATATGGTTAAGGTATGAGTGAATGCATTGTTTGCAAGAGGTGAACACCATTTCCACTTTTCTGTGGATAGGAATGGAGTCTATTGTCTATTATCACAGTATTAGATTTTTAAATACATGTAAGAGTTGACTCCAAACTATAATTAACAAGAGAAGTGGGTAGAGATCTCAAGTGTTTGAGATCTCGTTTATTATTAAATAATAAACTTTCAACAATACTAACATATTGACAAAATTGGCCTAACCAAAGCTTCTTTCTTTCTCTTGGATCAAAATTCTGTATCATCCTTTTTTATACAAATAATTAAGGTTTCTTCCATACAACTCAGNAGATCTCGTTTATTATTAAATAATAAACTTTCAACAATACTAACATATTGACAAAATTGGCCTAACCAAAGCTTCTTTCTTTCTCTTGGATCAAAATTCTGTATCATCCTTTTTTATACATATAATTAAGGTTTCTTCCATACAACTCAGACAGATTCTGTAACTCTCCTGATATATAAGCTATCTCTCCCTGAAAGTGTTAGTCACTCAGTAACGTCTGACTCTTTGTGACCCCATGGACTGTAGCCCACCAGGCTCCTCCGTCCATGGAATTTTCCAGGCAGGAATACTGGAGTGGGTAGCCATTCCCTTCTCTGGGGATTCTTCCCATTCCAGGGGTAGAACATGGTCTTTGGAATTACAGGTGTATTCTTTACCATCCAAGCCACCAGAGAAGCCCATCTCTTCCAGAACAGATCTTCAAATTTTCCTTAAGAACACGTCAGGATCTAGTTGTTGTTTTGTGTCTGGAGTAATGAAAGTGTGCTCTTAGAGGCAATTGCCCTTGGTGAAATCATTTAAAGTGCTTTAAGCAGAGGAAAGTTGATTTCTTTAGATGAGAAGAGGCTGCTATCCCAAGCAAACACAAGTTGGGAGATTTCAGAGAAACACGGTTCTCAGTTTCTTACTAATAAGATGTTCTCATGTCATGGCTAATGACCTCAACCTATTTCAGTCAATGCGCTAATATTAGCATAAGGTTTGACAAAGTACTATATCTCTACATCTGGCACAATTGGGAATGGGATCTGATTTTCTATCATGTTTTCACAGTGGCTATGTAAGTAATGGATTCCTTTGTGTTCTCTTGGGAAGCTTTCTGAGATTCTCCACCAGTTCCTTCAGCTGAATGTTCAAGCCCGTAGCCTATGTCTTTTAATTAATTCTTCACATTTAAAGGCAACCAGTCTACAGTCCTCACAGTCACCACTGCTCCAATGCCTATTAAGTAGCTATGATAATTTCCCTAATTTTCATGTGCTGACATGACATCACAGATACCCACCAATAATGTTTTGAGGAACTATGATATCACTGAAAGTTCTAGATGATCAGCATCCCATTGTCCCTCTGAAAGAGGATATCTATGCCTCATCAAACCCAAACCCTCATTTTCTTTTCTTATTTTCTTGGGGCTGTTTCTGATAACAGTGCTTTATCAGTAATAATTTAGGCTGTAACTAGAAGGAATACTCTGAAAATATTCTGAAGAGAATGTAGTGAAGTGACTACCTGTAGATTATTCCTAATTGAATCATAAAAAGATACTGAGATACTCAAGGATGAGCAAGGTCAGGAAAAAAGTTATTCTTAGGATTTCAGAGGCCATAGGAAAGTAATGTTATCAAAATTTGGTGAGACCTGGAGCGTGAATAAAGGGCTTTTTTCCCACTCAAGCTGTTAGAAACTAAACCTGGTTTATGGAATGGAAGAGATTACAAGAAGCAAAGCCATGTTTTCTTTAAAACAAGTCTTATATAGCAAAGCATCTACCTGTCTGTGTGATATTTGCATGGGCCAGACATCTGTGACTCCCTCTTTGTCAGGGTACTCAGGTTTCTCTGCTCAACCTGCCTTTATGAGAGGAGAGTAGTCTGTTGTGCATTCAGTCTCTCTTGCAGCTTGCTAGTGAATCATGAACTTGCTTTGGGACAGTTTCCCATCACAGAAGGAGATAATAAATTAAGACTCACCACATACTGTGTTCATAGTTGGCTGAGAAGAATCTGTTTGTATAATTTTCAAAGACTTCCAAGTCAGTTAACAAAAATAGCAGACTCCACAATCATTATAAACATTATCCCTAACTCATTAAGTTTCCTGTTGTTTCCCCTTCTACTTGCACAGCACCCTAATTCACTAAAGAGCTGGATCTAAGTATTGGAATGCTTGTAAGATTTCCAAGATTATGAAATTATTGCCCCAATCAGTAGGGCTTCTTTTATGCTCTGACCATCAAGTGTTCTAGAATCTGTATCCGTTTGTGTTTTTACTTTTTAGTATCACTTCTGTACCAACTGCTTTAAGAAAACCAAGTAACCCTCAAAAGTGTAGACTGAGACATGAACTTGAGTACAAGTATTTTATCTGAAAATTAGTCCCACAGTAGAAGTTTGGAGAAGGAGAAAGAAAGTGAGGAGAAAAAGCCGGTGTTAAGAAGATGAACATGACTAATGAGGTGTCCTATTCATCAGAAGACCTTATAGCTCACACAGGATACTTCTCTGTATAGTTTGACCACTGAAGGCTAGAGTACTGTTACACTGTCTACTGCCTCTAATTGGTCAAAAGTTTCCTCTGAGGGTGTTAACCATACACTTCTGGGCTATACTTGCTTCACTTTCACTTTTCACTTTCATGCATTGGAGAAGGAAATGGCAACTCACTCCAGTGTTCTTGCCTGGAGAATCCCAGGGACGGGGGAGCCAGGTGGGCTGCTGTCTATGGGGTCACACAGAGTCGGACACAACTGAAGTGACTTAGCATAGCATACTTGCTTAGGTACACAGCAAGGTTACTTAGCATTAGAAGATTAAAGGACACAAAGTGGGAAGATCCCCTTCATTGTAATTGAGGTAACGGGTAAATGTGCTCTTGACAAGAAATAAGTCTGAGCCCCCACAACTGTCCACCACAGTTGAAATCAAGAGCCCTGAAAGGCTATGACAGGGGGACCAGAATTATCTGTATAGATGGATAACTGAGCAGACAAGAAAAGTATGAATGCAAATGTGAAGAAGAAGGGTGTCATATCTATTTAAGGTCTGAAAATTTAACACACGTTTTGATAAAGGAGATTTTCCTAAGGCCTTTAAGTGAAAACAGTGTCCTTATATCTGTAGATAAATTCTTTAATGTTGATAGTCTGAGAAAAGGCCAATCACACATGATACAGAGGCTCTAGCCTTTCAAGAGGAATGCATAAAGGAAGTTAACACAACTTTTTAATTTTTTACACATACACATTAATTTAAATATTTATTTGGTTCACAGAGTAATTTCAAATTTTATAAAAATCAATTCATTATGGTCAACTCACTAAATGCTATTATTGTTCAGTTGCTCAGTCATGCCCAACACTTTGCGACCCCATGGACTGCAGCAAGCCAGGCTTCCCTGTCCTTAATTCTCTCCCAGAGTTTGCTCAAACTTAAGTCCATTGAGTTGATGTTGGCATCCAATCATCTCATCCTCTGTCACACCCTTCTCCTCCTGCCCTCAACCTTTTCCAGCATCAGGGTCTTTTCCATTGAGTTGGCTGTGTACACGGGTAGCCGAAGTATGGGAGCTTCAACATCAGTCCTTCCAATGAATATTCAGGGTTGATTTCCTTTAGGATTGACTCCTTTAGGTTTGATCTCCTTGATGTTCAGGGGGACTCTCAAGAGTCTTTTCCAACACCACAGTTCAAAGCATCAATTCTTTGGGCTCAGCTTTCTTCATGATCCAACTCTCACATCCATATATGACTACTGGAAAAGCCATAGCATTGACTATACAGACCTTTGTCAGCAAAGTGATATCTCTGCTTTTTAATACACTATGTAGGTTTGTCATAGCTTTCTTCGAAGGAGCAAGTGTCTTTTAACTTCATGGCTGTAGTAACTGTCTGAAGTGATTTTGGAACCCAAGCAAACACAGTCTGTCACTGTTTCCATTTTTTCCCCATCTATTTGCCACGAAGTGGTGTGAATGAATGCCATGATTTTTTTGAAAGCTGTATTTTAACCCAGCTTTTTCACTCTCCTCTTTCAAATTCACCAAGAGGCTCTTTAGTCCCTCTTCTATTTCTGCCATAACACTGGTGTCATCTGCATATCTGAGATTGTTGATATTTCTCCCAACAATCTTGATTTCTGCTTGTGAATCACCCAGCCCAGCATTTTGCATGATGTAGCCTTTGACTGTGTGGATCATAAGAAACTGTGGAAAATTCTGAAAGAGATGGGAATATCAGACCACCTGACCTGCCTCTTGAGAAATCTGTATGCAGGTCAGGAAGCAACACTTAGAACTAGACGTGGAACAACAGACAGATTCCAACTAGGAAAAGGAGTATGTCAAGGCTGTATATTGTCACCCTGCTTATTTAACTTNACCAATCTACAAAGTCATGAAATTTACAAGTAGTTATAGGTAGTATGACCAACCTACACAGAATATTAAAAAGAAGAGACATTACTTTGCCAACAAAGGCCCATCTAGTCAAGGCCATGGTTTATCTAGGAGTCATGTATGGATGTGAGAGTTGGACTGTGAAGAAGGCTGAGCACCGAAGAACTGATGCTTTTGAACTGTGGTGTTGGAGAAGACTCTTGAGAGTCCCTTGGACTGCAAGGAGATCCAACCACTCCATCCTAAAGGAAATCAGTCCTGAATATTCATTGGAAGTACTGATGCTGAAGTTGAAACTCCAATATTTTGGCCACCTGATGTGAAGAACTGACTCATTGGAAAAGACCCTGATGCTGGGAAAGATTGAAGGTGGGAGGAGAAGGGGATGACAGAGGATGAGATGGTTGGATGGTATCATCAACATGATAGACATGAGTTTGAGTAAGTTCAGAGAGTTGGTGATGAACAGGGAAGCCTAGCATGCTGCAGTCCGTGGGCTCGCAAAGAGTCAGACACAACTGAATGACTGAACTGAACAAGTATTGGAGCTCTACATTTAAAACTGTCTAAAACTGAACTAAACTGGAAAAATCATAGCTTTGACTATACAGACCTTTGTCAGCAAAGCAATGTCTCTCGTTTTTAATATGCTGTTTATGTTTGTCATAGCCTTCCTTTGAAGAAGCAAGCATCTTTTAATTTCACGATTACAGTTACAGTCCACAGTGATTTGGGAGCCCAAGTAAATAAAATCTTTCACTGCTTCCACTTTTTCCCCATTTATTTGTCATGAGGTGATGGGAACAGATGCCATGATCTTAGTTTGTTTCATGTTGAGTTTCAAGCCAGCTTTTTCACTCTCCCCTTTCATCTTCAACGAAAGGTTCTGTAGTTCCTCTTTTCTTTCTGCAATTATGGTGCTATCATCTGCATATCTGAGGTTGTTGATATTTCTACCAGTCTTGATTTCTGCTTGTGATTCATCCCACCCAGCATTTCCCATGATGTACTCTGCATAGAAGTTAAATAAGCAGGGTGACAATATACAGTCTTGTCATATTCCTTTCTCAATTTTGAATCAGTCTAATGTTTCATGTCTGGTTCTAACAGTTGCTTCTTGGCCTGCATGTAGGTTTCTCAGGAGACAGGTAAGGTGGTCTGGTACTCCCATCTCTTTAAGAATTTTCCACAGTTCGTTGTGATCCACACAGAGGCTTTAGCGTATTCAATGAAGCAGAAATAGATGTTTGCTTCTGAAATTCCCTTGCTTTCTCCATGATTGAGTACATGTTGGCAATTTGATCTCTGGTGGTTCTGTCTTTCCTAAACCCGTCTTGTACATGTGGAAGTTCTTGGTTCACATGTTGCTTAAGCCTCACATGAAGCATTTTGAGCATAACCTTGCTAGCTTGTGAAGAGCACAATTGTGTGGTAGTTTGAACATTCTTTGGTATTGTCCTTCTTTGGGACTGGAATGAAATCTGACCTTTTCTAGTCCTGTGGCCACTGCTGAATTTTCCAAATTTGCTGGTATATTAAATACAGCACATTAATAGCATCATCTTTTGAAAGTGAAAGTGAAGTCGCTCAGTCGTGTCCGACTCTTTCCGACCCCATGGACTGTAGCCCATCAGGCTCCTCCATCCATGGGATTTTCCAGGCAAGAGTGCTGGAGTGGATTGCCATTTCCTTTTCCAGGGGATCTTCCTGACCCAGGAATCAAAACCGGGTCTCCTGCATTGCAGGCAGATGCTTTCAGCTGCAGTTCCATCACTTCTACTAACTTTGTTTGTAGTAATGCTTCCTAGGGCCCAAGACAAACTACTCAATTAAAAATAGATAAAGAAATTGAACAAACATTTCTCCAAAGAAGATATACAATAGCTGACAAGCACATGAAAAGATACTCCACACTGCTAGTCACTTGGGAAATATAAATCAAGCCACCATAGGATACATGCATATTACTTTACACATCCTAGGATGGCTATTAATAAAAAAGAAAAGAAAGAAAAATCCAAGTGGTTTCAATATATGAAGAAATTGAAAATCTTGAACACAGCCAATGCAAATGTAAAATATTAAATGCCAGCAAATATTAAAGCCACTGTTAAAAACTTTGGCGCTTTTCTTCAAAAGTTAAATATAAACTTACCACATGATTCAATGATTCTGCTCCTAAATATATATGTAAATACAGACAAACATGTATTCTAGCCAATACTAATATACAAGTGTTCATAGAAGTATAATTTACAATCAGTTCAGTTCAGTTGCTCAGTTGTGTCCAATTCTTTGTGACCCCATGTACTACAACATGCCAGGCTTCCCTGTCCATCACCACCTCCTGGAGTTTACTCAAACTCATGTCCACTGAGTCAGTAATGCCAGCCAACAATCTCGTCCTGTGTCATCCCATAGTCTTCCTGCCTTCAATCTTTCCTAGCATCAGGGTCTATTCACATGAGTCAGTTCTTCACATCAGGTGGCCAAAGTATTGGAGTTTCAGCTTCAGCATCAGTCCTTCCAATGTATATTCAGGACTGATTTCCTTTAGGATTGACTGAATGGATATCCTTGCAGTCCAAGGGACTCTCAAGAGTCTTCTCCAACACCACAGTTCAAAAGCATCCATTCTTCAGCGCTCAGCTTTCTTTCTAGTCCAACTCTCACATCCATACATGACTACTGGAAAAACCATAGCTTTGACTAGACAGACCTTTGTTGGCAAAGTAATGTATCTGCTTTTTAATAAGCTGTCTGTGTTGGTCATAACTTTTCTTCCGAGGAGCATTATTTACAATAGCCCAACCTAAATGGCCATAAACTAGTATTGGTATAAACACTGTGATGTATATTCATACAACGGAATGCTAGTCATAAAAGGGGATGAAGCGTTGAACATGCTACAACATGAACCTGAAAAACATTAAGCTAAATGAAAGAAATTAGACACAAAAAGTCATATATTGCATGATTCCATGTATATGAAATATCCTAATGTTTCCCTCTCTCCTCAGCATCTGAATAGATGGAGACTGAGAGGCAGGTCAATTAGTTCCCCTGGAATACCACCCTAGATTGGGCAAACTGAATTTGTCTGATATATATTGTGAGAAACTTCCTTTTTGGTGCCTAGGTCTTATTTCCTTGACATAAAGGACTTTCTGTGATAAGCATCCCTAAAAGGGTCTGGTTTCCAAAAGGTATTGCTACACCAGGAAGCTGGATAGGCTGTCAGTTTTACGTAGAAAGTCTTCATAACTCTCTCTCCAAGTGATTTCCTTGTTTCCGCCCTGCCTCCTGAAAATATCCATTTAGTTAGTAGATGAACATCATTTGATATGTGGACCCATGAGCATCAGTTTGTAGATCTGGAGCAGGCTTGCATCATGGACAGAGAAAGAGACAAAACAAACCAGCACTGCAAATGGCTTCTCTATGCCATACATACAAAGGGTAGAAAAGCAAGGTTAAAATATGGACCTAGGAGTGTTCTAGAAATGAACTATAAGTATCCTTATGCAACTTCCCCAGAAATAAGTTTTTGATCCTATAGAGAAGGAGCAGAGGGATGGTGCCTCTGACACCCTCTCTTACTCCCCTAGCAGCTTGCAAGTAGCTATATGTGCACCTTATGAGGAGTAGGGATCGTCTACAAGTGTGCACATTAAACCTTCAATGAGGGCGTCTCAGTTCAGTAATGCCTCAGAAGCACTGTGGTTGGCTTCTTAGTAAAGGGTATTATATAGCTTAATGGAACAATCTGGGAGGCCTGAGACTGTTTTTAACTTTCTTAACATAATCTGATATAAACTTCTAAATTACTTTGAGGCAGTTTTAGTATAACTGACTACTTTTTTGCCTTTGGCCCAACATGATTATCTAATCTTGGCTGATGTGTGAGAGGAGCAGCTTCTGTGGAATAAACTTATATAAAAACAATGCCAGAGAAATAAATGAGAAACTGGAACAAATCAGTGCATGGCCTCCCAATTAGGATCCTCTCTGGGGCCATTCAGAAAACAAAGCAAATAGGCCATTCTGCCTGCTGAGAATAATTCCGGCAAGATCCCATCGTCTCCCTGTTCCAAAGCCAGAATTGCCAGTTTTCCACAAAAGACATTTATAGGGAAATATACTGTTGACTTCTGTGCCTCTGTAAATGATAGTCTGCATTGAAATAGCCTGTTTCCTGAACCATCTGACAAGTGGTGTTGATTAGCAGGCACATGTGAAACTTGGGACCTTTTATGTACAGATGTTTGTTGAGACTTCTGCCCTCACATCACTGTAACAAACTGATCAGAGTGAGGAACAAAATGTTCATGGTAGGGTGTACTCAGGACTTCTGGAACACCTCTGGCTTTAGGTCTCAGTGTTGTGAATTTTTACTGCAATATGTCTATGCCACTTGCCTATGTATGAAGTTCTATACAACCTGATCCAATCTGAGTGGAGAGCATGACTTCATTAGTTCTGTTTTTCAGTCAGGGTTTGAATCTCTGACCATATGGACAAGTTGTTTTTCTCTTGGGAACTGATTCTATGCTTATTCTCTGTGCTTGTACACAGGTCTTGACTGAGACCAACCTATTAGGCTCATTCTTAGGGCTAATAGATACGGTCAAAGATGAAGATGATTGATTCACTGTCTTTACATTGCAACCTCCTTAATCACTATTCACAGTCAAGGAGATGTTAACTAAATAAACATTAGGAGTGAAGGTCAAACCCTGCCTCTGGGAGCAGGAAGTCTCTAGCAGGGGCTCTGAGAGTATTGAACATGAAGATATAAGCTCTAGAGTATCTAAAGGGTACCTGAAAAATAAACATTCATCTGATACATTGTCAAAGAAAGTAGTGCCCATAAGCCTTTATTAACAATGATTCAATTTGAGGAATTCCTTGGTAGTCCAGTGGTTAGGACTCTACATTTTCACTGTCCAGGGCCAGGTTCAATCCCTGATTGGGGGTACTAAGATCCCACAAGCCATGGCAAGAATCCATGATACAATCTGAGTAATAAGAGCTGTTATTCAAGTCTATATGCACAGTTTATATAGACCAGTATAGAAACACAGGGTATAGACTGGAAAATACCTTGTATTCTCCCTAAAGATCTCCACTGCTTACTGGTTTAGGGTCGAGTGAAGGAGGTGGTATACTCTAAGAAAGAGTGCCCATAATATTTGTAACCTCAAGCTTGACGTAGAAACCAAAATAGTGAGAAGTATCTGACAAATATGATAAAAGGTAAGCTAAGGCACATTTTCTGAACAAAGCTCTACATTGTGAAGAAAGCATAATCCAAGAAATCTATTTGAAGTTTCTCAAAGAGACGTCATCAATACTGCAGTGTAAAAGAACTTTATTTACCTGGGTGGGAAAAGTTGGAAACTACATGGCACTCTGGTAGAAAGCCCTTTGTTTCAACTTGCAAGATTCTCTTACGTAAGCTCTCAATGCCACTCAGCACCAGGACCACCATTCTCTATTATTTGCCAAGGAAACCCAGATTGTGCTACCTACCATTATGTGAAGTTTTTTTTTTTTTTTCTTTTTAAAGTCTTTTTACCATTTTTACCTTTTGTGTCAGAAATAACAGTACTAAAAGTTTCATTTGATTATCTTAATGTAAGTTTAAGCTAAAGGCAAGATAATCCCAGGTTCTATTACCCTTTTTCATATTTTCTACAAGCCTGCCTAAATGGTTTATTCCAGGTAGACAGCTAACATTTGAGTCACCTGGGGAGAGCAAAGTGTTACAGCATGCACATAGGAATGCTGCCTTTTCATTCTCCATGCTTCTTTTATTGCTATCAGGGTACCAGGAACCTAGGATGGTCTGTCCCATGTGCTCTGGTGGTGAATGATATGCCTTCGTGGCCTGCCACACAAATGGCAGAAGACACTGAAATGAGGGGAAGGAATGAAAGTTGATCAGATCTATTTCTGGAACTGTAATCAGTATTCCCCTCAGGTGGATATTGCTGGATCCACCATAAAGATAGGAACTAGGCCCTTCTCTGGAGGTTTTCCCTCAAAATAATTACCATGGCCAAGGCTTTGTACTTAGGCTGCTGTGGAATATCTTATTCCCTTTGTGAAGAGTTCCTTTGCCACTTGTTTGGAGCCATGTGAAGCAGGTAGCAGGCTCTAAAGAGGAGGATGAGAGGGTATTAAAGAATGTAAATCCCCTCATGGGGAGGAAGACAAACTGTTCTCCTAGAAGCAGGAGTTCTATCCCACACAGTCATTCAATGTAGAATTCCTCCTTTCTCTCTAGGGAGATATCCAGTAGGAAAGTATATCAGAACCTAGAGCTTTTCGCAGCTCTTTTAGTAATAAAACAACCAGGAGCTCTTATTAAAGCTCACAGGGCTGTCAGGATCACTGTCATGATCATTGGCTAACCTTTGGAAGCAGTAGGGTATGGAGGTCAAGAACAAGAGTTCTATGGCGACCAGGACGTAAGGGTAGGAAAAGGGATAGTTAGAGAGTTTGGGTGGATGTGCATGCACTGCTATATTTCAAATGGATAACCAATAAGGACCTACTATATATAGCACAGGGAACTCTGCTCAATGTTATGTAACAACCTAAATGGGAAAATGTATAACTGAATAACTTTGCTGTACACCTGAAACTATCAATATCGTTAATCAACTGTACTCCAATATAAAATAAAAAGTTAAAAAGAAATGAGTTCTGGAATCAGAGCTGAAATTCTAGCTCCATGGTTTGCACAAGATTATATAGCTTAAGTTAATCTTCATGGCTCAATTGCCTCTTCTTCCAAATGAAGGTAGTAGTACCTAGTTTCTATGCTTCTGAAGATTACTGAGAGGGACTGCCGTGGTGGTCCACTGTTTTAGACTTCACCTTCCATTGCAGGGGATGCAGGTTCAATCCCTGGTCAGGAAGGTAAGATCCCACATGGCTTATGGTCAAAAAAAAAAAAAAAAAAACCATAAACAGAAGCAATATTGAAACAAATTCAATGAAGACTTTAAAAGTAGTACACAGCAACAACAACAAATCTTAAAAAAAAAAATAAGATGGAGGGTTCCCTGGTGATCCAATGGTTAAGACTCCACACTTGCAATGCAGGGGGCACAAGTTTGATTTTTTGTCAGGGAACTAAGATTCCCACATGTTGCATGGCCAAAAAATTAAATTACCATTTTTCAAATTTTAAAAAATAACATGAGATAAAATAATCATCATATTGCATGCATGCTAAGTTGCTTCAGTCATGTCCAACTATTTGCAATCCAGTGAGCTGTAGTCCACCAGGCTCCTCTGTCCATGAGATTCTCTAGGGAATACTAGAGTAGGCAGCCATGCCTTCTTCCAGGGAATCTTCCTGATCCAGGGACTGAACCCACATCTGCGCTTCCTGCATTGCAGGCAGATTCTTTACCACTCAACTACCAGGGAACCCCATAGTCATCAAATTGGTTAGCTTCTATTAGTACTGAGTCCAGCAAGTGTTAAATTTGACAAACCAATGAATTAGTATTAGTTAATCTTTTAACCAATTGGCTATTGTTTTTTGGGTTGATATATACTACCAAGGGGCTTCCCTGTAGCTCAGATGGTAAAGAATATGCCTGCAATGCAGGAGACTCCAGGTCGGGAAGATCCCCTGGAGAAGGGAATACTGGCAAGAATCTCCAGTATTCTTGCCTGGAGAATCCATGGATAAAGGAGCCTGGTAGGCTACCATCCATGGGGTTACAAAGAGTTGGACACGACTGAGCGACTAACACTACTGCTACCACGATCAGCTATTTGGATGAGATCCAACATCAGTTACTTAAGGGAATCAATACACCTTCAATCAAATGTGACCGTGGAGAGTGAGAGAATGTGCACAGCTCTCACTTATATTACCTTCTGAAGTACTTTCTGGTGGTAGACATGCAGGAGAGTCAAGTAATGCTCAAATTTCTTCGTAACACAAGACCATGTGAAAATATATCCTCTTGGGCAGTGGGGTTGAGACCCAGGCTTTCCCTTCTTCCTGAGGAGGCCTTTTGCTGGAACTGAAGGTAAAAGAAAACTCTCCATTCAGTTGAGGCATATCCCTGCTTTAGACAAACTTTACTGCTACTGCTAAGTCACTTCAGTTGTGTCCGACTCTGTGCAACCCCAGAGATGGCAGCCCACCAGGCTCCCCCATCCCTGGGATTCTCCAGGCAAGAACACTGGAGTGGGTTGCCATGTCCTTCTCCAATGCATGAAAGTGAAAAGTGAAAGTGAAGTTGCTCAGTCGTGTCCGACCCTCAGCGACCCCATGGACTGTAGCCTTCCAGGCTTCTCCATCCATGGGATTTTCCAGGCAAGAGTACTGGAGTGGGGTACCATTGCCTTCTCCAAGACAAACTTTAAGCAGCTGCTAAAGAAGCCCTGTTAATCACTCTGAAATATAATACAGATGGCTACATGTTTCCATGATGCTAAGATTTTAGAATTCCCTAATAGATGAATTTGAAGGGATGAAATAGAGTCATTAACATGGCTATAGAAATCTAGCTTCCCCAGGATAAGGTGCCATTATATATGAAAACATTTCATTGATAATTTTAAAAATTGTCATAGTATAGAGTTGTCTAGCACTTTTATTTCACTTGACATTGTTTAAGACTAGTTCGTGTATTTTCACATATGCCTATCAGTCATTCATTTTTACTACCTTATAACATTCCTCAGTTTTTTTTTCTTCTGGCTACTTTAGTTTCCTTATAGAAATGGTAATTCTGAGAAGGGAAAGACTGACTGTATTTAGTTGTAAAGGCAAAGCAAATCCTGTCAGGCAATTTTGACCTTCTGTTTGATATTTTTACATCAAAATCCCATTTCTACTAGGGCTAAGGATATTTTTCTTGGCTGATGCATAATAGTCTGGAATTATTTAATATGAAATATTGGAATATACCTTTGGAGCAACATTTCTAATTTTATATGCTCCAACTAGTCTTTGCAGCACATTAAGACCTAATGTGATTTGTTCTATAGTTAATTATACTGTGTGTTGGGAACTTACCAAGTCAGAGTCTGATGGAAGAGTATGAATAGTCTTGAAGAAGGAAGCAGCAGGAGGAGGCCATAAACTTCCATATAGTTCAGTTTGTCCTGAATACAATCTCAAACCTTTGTGTTAACTCCAAGTAAGTCAAATAGAAAATCTCTTATGTTAATAACCGAACCAGTTCACCTCAGGAGTGCTTCCATATATGGTCTTATGCTTCTCCTCAACTTGCTAAAACTCATCTTGGAGCTCTTTGCATGTCATGTCTTGGCCACTGATCAGTAGCTATGATGGTAGCAGAAGAAATGATATATTAAGAAAGTTAAGTCTGTTTACAGTAGAAGAAACTGATTTAGTTGGAAAGGGAGGAGCTGTATGTTAATTGGACTGCAAAAGTTTTTTTAATGTGAAAATTTTAATTACACTGGCACTAAATGCATACATTACCTCTGATTATCTTGCAATAAGAGATTTTTCCTTTTATATCTGATCCGTGGTTATCATAAAATAGTGAACAGACTAGTTAATTTAAAGATGACTTTTTGATATCATATGGCACCATATTTTGGATTTCCTAGACCTCTAGGGTTTAGAGAAGTTTTATGATAGACTCATCCAAATTAGGTATATGCAACTTTTGCCTCAGATGGTAAAGAATCTGCCTACAATGTGGTAAACCTGGGTTCAATCCCTGGCTTGGGAAGACCCCCTGGAGAAGAGAATACCCACTCCAGTATTCTGGCTTGGGAAACTCTGTGAACAGAGGAGCCTGAAAGCTTCAACTTGGGGGCTTCCCTTGTGGCTCAGCTGGTAAAAATCCACCTGCCACCCACTTCAGTATTCTGGCCTCTGTACAGTCCATAGGATTGTAAAGAGCTGGACATGACTGAGTGATTTTCACTTCACTTCACGGCACCTCAGACCATTGGATCTACAAGATTAAATCTAATATTAACTAAAGACATCTCTTTGCCACATACCACACTGCTGCTGCTGCTGCTGCTGCTGCTAAGTCTCTTCAGTCACGTCTGACTCTCTATATTATTTTATGTGTCTGTTTTTGATTATTTCAATAACTCACTGTAGGGTGGCATTTCCATTTAATCAAAGAGGAAGCTAAAGCTTATCATCAGAAGATATTATTGTTAACTTTGGTCATAATTGGTAAATTCTAGATTGGAGACTTTCTAATAGGACACAGTATGAAAGGTAAAAAAAAAAAAAAAGGATTATGAAAGACAGAGGATATAAAGCCACATTGGCCCTGAGGACAGGTAAAAGAATTTAGAATTAACGTGTTCACCAATTAGATTCTCCAGAAGTAAATTTATGATGAAGTTTAGGGTATGCAATATTTATTAGGGGTTGACATCTATGAAAGAAAGGATTAGAAACAGGATTGGGAAGAGGAAAATGTTTATTGCAATGCAGGTACAACAGAGGCTCAATCTACCTGGTGATCGAGCTCTCAAGAAAGTATAGCCTATCAGCAGTGTCCATCATTGGTCCCAAATGGCTATGCCCCTTTCAACTCTCCAGACATAGGCTTTCCAAGGAAGGGTGTGAGCTTGGGTGAATTGGGTCTCAGCAGTTAATACAGAACCTAAAGAAGCTGATTACTGGAGGCTTTCTGCATGTTTCCAGTAGCTGGCAGAAAGTTTTCTTTGGAAGAGGGATCTGGTTGGCGCATCTCCATGTCTACTGCTAATGGACTATAGCACAGTGGATCCTATATCTTCTTTTATCTGAACAGGATTATAGTATCCAGTTGGCTTAACTAACCACAGTCAACAGATGCCTTCCATGGTTGTGCTAATGTATCCATGTGTTACAGCCTTAAAATTTTACTGAAGTAAATAACTGGATGGAAAGGGCCACTGAAAGGGAGAAACTGACAGAAGACAGTGTTTAGAAGGGACCTTAGAATCTTAGATGCTTTTTTCTTTATGAGATCCCCCGAACAAGATCAGATCTAT
This sequence comes from Neotragus pygmaeus, assembly GCA_006410875.1. NCBI lineage: Eukaryota > Metazoa > Chordata > Mammalia > Artiodactyla > Bovidae > Neotragus > Neotragus pygmaeus. The sequence goes on along the minus strand of SJYV01016096.1, from coordinate 68,082 downwards.
TTATGGATGAAGCCTTTAATGCTTCAAACTAATGAGAAGTCCATTGGTTGATAGAGGATGTTATTCAACCCAAGTTCAATTGTCTTCTATTGGCCAGTGTGTATCTATAGCTACAAGGATAACCTCTTAGGCAACGTATCTTTGGTCTATTCTTTAATTATAATTTTTTAAACACTAAAAACATTTTATATTGGGATATAGCCAATTAACAATGTTGTGATAGTTTCAGGTGAAGAGTCAAGGGACTCAGCCAGACACATACATGTATACTTTGGTCTGTTCTGGAGGCATTTCATAAAAGTGAGCTAAAAAGATAAGCCACAACTTGCAAGGTATCTAAAGCTCTCCAGATTATGACTGAACTTGGGATTCTGATAGTAACAGCAAAACTAATACTGGCAGACATTCTAGATTTCCAAACCTTCCTGCTTTCCCCAGAGGTCTGCATAATCCCAGTTGACAGGAAAGTATCAGCTTAATCCAATATAGCCTACTTAGGACATTATCTCTTTCTAGAGTTTAATTCAACATTACATTATTGAACAAACTCCATATACCAAGTCCTATGCTAGGCTCTATAGACATTTACTTTGTATAACATAGCAGATATCTAATTCTCTAACAGTTGCAAAAACTAAAAGAGAAGAAGCCAAAACTCTTGCCAAGTGATTCATCTGACAAATAGCTGATTTGTCTTGCTTCAGAGACCTTGGTAATTATAACATATTTGTGCAAGTATATGAACACATACTAATATCTAATTGCCTGAATATTAGGGAAAGGAGATGACAACTGAATTTTCAATGAGGATTTTTCAGAAAATGTAGTATTTTTGAATACTACATAAAACACTCTGACCTCCAATTTTGATACCATTTCTTGTTGCTTAGAGTACAAATGGGGTACCTGTTTTCTGAATATAATATAATAAATATCTGGGGCTCCTGAAAAGAGCTTTGTAAGATGAGGGGGGAAAGACTGGAGTTATCACAGACACCAGTGCCTTAAAATCATATTGGCTCCTTGCTCTGGATACATCTCCAGATGTGGAGGCATGAGTGGCCAACAAATCTCCTGAAACCTCTGCAAAATTTGATCTCCTGCTCTGATGATACCTTGGTCTAGCCCTGGTGTCCTGGGATGAGTGAAATTTCATAGAACCCCTCTGGGAGTAGGTAGAAAGAGGAATGTGTGAGAAAAGCAAGCTTTCCTTCTTCTCAGTCACTTGTTGGAGAACTTCCTGTAGATCACATATTACACGTGGACTATGTGTATTACACGCATACTCAGATTCTAACACAAGGTGATGAACCACTCCAGTGGTGCAGGAAACCTCAAAGGACTGAAAAGTCAGGGTTGGAGGGAAACTTAGTCCTTTTCTCTCAAGCCACCAGATCCAGACAAACACCATATCAAGTAGGTGGTAGCAAAGGTGAGGGGGTTTTCCTCAGCTTTAAAGGCTGACTTTCAAAGAAATGATAGACTGAACAATAGCTCAATCAGCCACATCAGCCATATGAGCTTTCTTCCTAGTTCTTGTTCCACCCAGCTCAACCTGAAGCAGGACAAGTAGAAGAAACCATTCAGAGGGTCATTCTGGTTCTCACTGGGGCATGAATGTTGAGGTGCCCATCACTTTCTAATGACAAGTACCCAGGTGAGATAAACAGGTACCAAGTTTGCCATCCTGTTTCAGGGTAAGGAGATATTCCAACTGACCATAAACTTCATGATTCTGAGACTGAGATAGAGCTTCAATTCTTGATGGAGCTAGAGTTTAGGCAAGGTGGGGGTGTCCTTTCAAATCAACCAAGCTGCCTTCCTTAGGCACCTATGGTAGATTATTTTAGAATATCCTATCAAGCTCTGTGTAATAAATTAGTGGAATTTCTAACCAAATTGAAGATCTAAAGTTTAGCTACAGTTCCACAGGACACATTTTGTTGTTGCCGTTGTTGGATCACTAAGTCATGTCTGACTCTAGCCCCACAGATTATAGCATGCCAGNNTTTTTTTTTCCCCCCCATGTATAATTGTGCTGATCTAGGGATCCTCTATTTTCTTTGGTGGGTCTAGCTAAAAGGTTGTCAATTTTATTTATCTTTTAAATAATCAACACTTAGTTTGGCTAATCTTTTCCATTGTTTTCTTATCCTCTATTTCATGTATTCCTGCTCTAATTTTATCCATCCTTCTATTCAACTGGGCCCAGTTTGCTATTTTTCTAGTTCTTAAGCCATGGTGTTAGGTCGATCATTTGAGAAATTTTGTGCTTTTTGGTTGTAGGTGTTTATTAGTGTGAACTGCCCTCTTGGAACTTATTTTGCTGCATCCCAAAAGGTCTCATATGTTGTGTTTCCATTTTTGTTTTTCTCAATTTGCTTTTAAAATTCCTCCTTAATTTCTTCTTTAATCTTTTGGTTGCTCAGGAGAATGCTGTTTAATACCCACGTATTTCTGAACTTTCCACTTTTCCTATTGCTTTTGATTTCTACTTTCATGCCACTTGCTCAGAGAAAATACTTGATATTAATTCAGTCATCTTGAATTTGTTAAGACTTTATTATTTGACCTAACATGAGTATCCTAAAAAATGTTTCAAATGTACTTCAGAACAATGTATTCTGCTGTCCTCAGAAAGGACAGCTCTCTATATGTCCATTATATAAGTACATATATGTACATATGCTCTCCATATGTGCATTAAGTGCATTTGATACACAGTATTAATCAAATCTGCTGATTCCCTATTAATTCTCTGCCTGAATAATCTATCCATTGTTGAGAGTGGGGCATTAAAATCCCCAACATTTATTGTCTTGCTGTTTTCCTTTTTCTCTCCATTTAGCTTTGTCAGTTTTACTTTTTATATTTGGGGGTTCTGATGTTGGGTACATAAATATTATAAACTGTTGAATATTCTTGGTGGATTGTTCAGTCTCTAAGTTCTGTCTGATTCTTTGTGATCCCATGGATTGCAGCACGCCAGGCTTCCCTATCCTTTATCATCTCCCAGAATTTGCCCAAACTCATGCCCATTGAGTCAGTGATGCCATCCAACCATCTCATCCTCTGTCGCCCTCTTCCTCCCCTGCCCTCAATCTTTCCCAGCATCAGGGTCTTTTCTAATGGGTTGGCTCTTCACATTAGGCAGCCAAAGTATTGGAGCTTCAGCTTCAGCATTAGTCCTTCCAATGAACATTCAGGGTTGATTTCCTTTAGGATTGATTGCTTTGATCTCCTTGCTGCCCAAGGGCTTCTCAAGAGTCTTTTCCAGCACAACTCGAAAGGATCAGTTCTTTCTTAGTGGATTGACCACTTTTTTTATCATGATCTGTTTTCCTNCATTAGTCCTTCCAATGAACATTCAGGGTTGATTTCCTTTAGGATTGATTGCTTTGATCTCCTTGCTGCCCAAGGGCTTCTCAAGAGTCTTTTCCAGCACAACTCGAAAGGATCAATTCTTTCTTAGTGGATTGACCACTTTTTTTATCATGATCTGTTTTCCTCCTTTATCAGACAAAATAGATTTTAAAGAAAATAGATTAAAACATAGCTACCTGCTTTCTTTTTGGGTATTACTTTCTTGAAATATCTTTTTCTCAGCCTATGTGTGTATTTTTCAGACTAACACATAGGTAGCATATTGTTGGATCTTGCTTTGTTATCAAGCCATTCTAGTCCAATCAAGACTAGAATGGAGAAATTAATTTACATTTAAAATAATTATTGATAAGTAATTTTTATTGATAAAAGTTAAAAGAAGTAATTTTAATCAATAAAAGTAATTTTATTGATAAAAGTAAGAACTTACTATTGCCATTATGTTAATTGATTCACCCAGCCCATGAAATAATACATCTTTCCAATTGTTTGTGTAGCTTCAATTTCTATCAGCAATGTATTATAGTTTTCAGAGTATAAGTGTTTTTTTTTTACTTCCTTAGATAGATTTATTCCTAAGTAATTTATTCCTATTTTATTCTTTTTGATATGATTGTAAATGGAACACTTTCTCATTCTGATAGTTCATTGTTAGTATATAGAAACACAACAGATTTCTGTATTTAATTTTGTATCTTGTAAATTATTATTAGTTCTGATAGTCTTGTTAGCATCTTGAGGATTTTACATATATATGAGCTTCCCTGTGGCTCAGCTGGTAGAGAATCCGCCTGCAATGCGGGAGACCTGGGTTGGATCCCTGGGTTGGGAAGATCCCCTGGAGAAGGGAAAGGCTACCCACTCCAGGATTCTGGCCTGGAGAACTGCATGGTCACTATAGCCCATGGGGTCACAAAGAGTCAGACACGACTGAGCAACTTTCACTTTCAAGTAAGTTCTCTACCCCCTTCTCTCTCTCTTCTCCTTCTGAATCCCTATAATGTGAATTCTAGTTTGCTTGATACTGTCCAAAAGGTCTCAAACTATTCTTACTCTTCAAAATTATTTTCTCTCTGTTCAGTTTGGGTGATTTCCAATCCTCTGCTTCCAGTTTGCTGACCTATTACTCTGTATCATCTAATCTACTATTGAATCCTATAGTGTGTTTTCTATTTAGTTATTGCATTCTTCATCTCTGTTGGGTTCTTCTGTATGTTTTCTAACTCTTCCTTAAAATTGTTACTCTATTCATCCATTCTCCTCAGTCTGTAAAGCATATTAATGATAATTACCTTGAACTCTTTAATGGGTAAATTGTTTACCTCCGCTTCACTTATTCTTCTGGAGTTTTATTTGAAACATACTCCTCCCTTGCCTCATTTTTCCCAAGTCTTTGTTTTTATTTCTATGTATTATGTAGGTCTGTTATGTTTCTCAGTCTTGGAGAAATGGCTTTATGTAGAAAATGTCCTATGAGCCCAACAGCACATTCTCTTCCGGTTACATAAGCTATGTGCTCTATGGGTGCCCCCTATGTAGGCTGCAAGGGCCTTTATGTTGCGGTGGGGTCAATTACTGTGGGTGTGCTATTGGCAGGACTAGCCCCCAGACCAGCTGGCTTCCAGACTCTTCTTCAAATGAAGGCTGCCAGCCTTCACGTGGGTGCAGTCAGGTCTTGATTACATGGTTCAGAAAGTCCCAAGGCTGGGCCCCGCCCACTGGTTGGTGGAGCTGGATCTAGGTATCTGGCTGCAGGGCCCGGGGGACCCAGGGTTGGTGCTTCACCTCTGGAGGTTGGGACAGTGTCCCAGGGTGGCTGGCTGCATGACCAAGAGGTCCCAGGGTTGGTGTTGGCACATTGGTGAATAGACCCAAGTCCAGGGCTACTGGCTACAAGTCCTAGTGGTGCCTGGGGCTGGTGAGGCACGATACCTATGCAGCCATTTGCTCAACCTGGGAAGTCCCAGGACTGCTGCCAAGCAGCTGGTGGGTAGGTATATCCCTAGCACTAATTGACTAGAGGGAGGACTCTAAAATGGCACTTTTCATCACCAGTGTCCTTATGTTAGAACAAACTCTCCAAAATGGCTATCAGAGAAGGCAATGGCACCCAGCTCCAGTACTCTTGCCTGGAAAATCCCATGGACGGAGGAGCCTGGTAGGCTGCAGTCCATGGGGTCGCTAAGAGTCAGATATGACTGAGCGACTTCACTTTCACTTTTCACTTTCNCAGAGAAGGCAATGGCACCCAGCTCCAGTACTCTTGCCTGGAAAATCCCATGGACGGAGGAGCCTGGTAGGCTGCAGTCCATGGGGTCGCTAAGAGTCAGATATGACTGAGCGACTTCACTTTCACTTTTCACTTTCGTGCGTTGGAGAAGGAAATGGCAACCCACTCCAGTGTTCTTGCCTGGAGAATCCCAGGGATGGGGGAGCCTGGTAGGCTGCCGGCCATGGGGTCGCAGAGAGTCAGACACGACTGAAGCAACCTAGCAGCAAGGAGCAACTAAGCAGCAAGCAGCTTAGCAGCAAGTAACTCCCTACAAGGAGTCCCAGTTGTGTCCTGTCTCTCTGGTAGATTCCCCAAGGTCAGCAAGTGGGTCTCACCCAGGCTCTTTTCTAACTAGTGCTTTTGTACTGAGTCTCAGAGAGTGTGAGCTTTTGCATGAGCCCTTTAAGAGCAGAATATCTGCTTCCTACAGCCCTCCTGCTCTCCTGTATGCAAGTCCTACTGGCCTTCAAAACTATTAACTCTGAGGACTCATTCCAGGTGCAGGCTGTGGAGTCCAATGTATGTCTTGGACCCCTTGGTCCTTGAGTAAAATTTCTGCAATATGATTATCCTCCCATTTGTGGGTCTTCTGCCCAGAGACATGAGCCTTGACTATTTATACTGCATCTCTACCCCTCCTACCTGTCTCATTGTTGTTTCTTCTTTATATCTTTAGATGCTTAAAAATATTTTCTACCAGTCTTCAGGTCATTCTCATCAATAGTTGTTCTGTAAATATTTGTAATTTGGGTGTGTACATGAAAGAAGGTGAATTCAAGGTCTTTCTCCTCCACCATTTTGACTACATAATTCTTTTGTGTTTTGATGTCTCTGAATGTGTTTTGACATCTTTATCATGTTCTCTTATATAATTAATATCTGTTTTTCTCTTGTGGTTACCATGAGGCTTACATAAAATATAAAATTATGACATCTTATTTCATACTGATAACAACTGCAATAGAATTCCCAAGCTTTAAACATTTATTTCTCCTCCCCTTCATATTTTAGGTTTACAGCTTACAGTTTACATATTTTTAATATTGTATAACTATAAAAGATTATTGTAGCTATTTTTTTCTTTAAAAAAAATTTTAATCTAGAGTTGCAAGTGAATTACACCCCACTATTACCATATTACAGACTCTAACTTTGCTTATATACTTATCATTACAAGTGAGTTTTATGTGATTTTTAAAATATTTTTATGATGTTAATGTCTTTTTATTTCCACTAAAAAAAAAAAAAAAAAAACTCCCTTTAGCATTTCTTATAGGGCAGGTCTGTAACACTCTGCCCCGCCCCGGGAAGCCTTTGTTTCTGCTCCATTTTTTAAATGTATTTATTTTTAATTGAAGGATAGTTGCTTTACAGAATTTTGGTGTTTTTTGTCAAACCTCAACACGAATCAGCCAGCTTTGCTTGGTACAGAATTCTTGGTTGACAGTTTTTCTTCTTTCAATATTTTGAATATATTATCCCAATCTCTCCTGGCCTGAAAACTCTTTGCTGAGAAATACATCAGTAGTCTTAGAAGGGTTCTCTCTTTTACCATATATAAATACTCTCTTTTCTCTTGCTACTTTCAAAATTATTTGTCTTTGACCTTTGACAAAATAATTACATGTCTCTGTGTAGTCCTATTTGCATTTTAACTATTTGGAGTCTTTTGAGCTTCATGGATCTGAATGTTTCTTTCTCTCCTCAGGGTTGGTAAGTTTTCAGACATTTTGCTTTAAAGATACTTTCTATCCTCCTCTTTTCTTTTGCTTCAGTAATTTCTATGATCTAGATATGATTTCTCTTGATTATATCTGGTAACTTAGCTAGGCCTGTTTCACTCTTTTTCATTCTTTTCTCTTTTTGCTCCTCTGATTGGATAATTTCAATGGTCTTGGCTTCTAGGTCAATGATTCTCTCTTCTCCATTGTTAAGTCTGATTTTTAAATTCCCTATTAAATTCATTAGTAATTGTATTTTTCAGCTCCAGAATTTGTTTTGATGGTTTCTACTTTGTTCTTATAGTTCCCAATTTGTTCATGTATTGTTTTCAAAATTTTGTTTGCGTGTTCTTATGGTTCACTAAACTTTTAAAATAGGATTATTCTTAATTCTCTGATGAACAGTTCATAGATTTCTCTTTTCTAAGGGTCAATTATTGGAGCTTTATTGGTTTCCTTTGGTGGTATTATGTCAACCAGATATATTGTGATTCTTGATTTGTTATGTTGGTATCTGTACATTTCAGTGAGCAATCTCCTCTTCCAAACTCCACAGGTTTGCTCTGACAAAGTGAGTTTTTCACTAGTCAGCTTAGTTTGTGTTTCTGTGTGTGTCCACTGACAACATGCTTGGGCATATGGGGCTTGCTATCACAGTATTTTTATGGGCAAGGCCACAGCCTGAGTCCAAAGTTGGAGGAGGTTTGGGGTACTACTGGCTGACAACAGTTGCATAGTACTGTTGGCTTTCTCCCCTGCCTACCTCAGGCTGTGGATGGGCTTCACGGTAAGCCTCAGTCAGGCTTACTAGGTGGTCAGCACTGGAGAACTGGGTACTATACTCAGCAGTAAGTAGAGCTAGCTGCTATGCCTGGCAGAACACAGCCTGGGACCCAGAGTGGGCAGTTTGTTGTTTGGGGACCCAAATCATGTAAGACTCTACTCTGAATTCCTTGGCCTCATGGGCCCATTAGTTAGTTACATATGTGCTTTCTGTTCACATGACACTGTAAGTAGGGCTGTTAGACGAGTTACTTAGCTTCCTGCGGTTAGGTTCCCTTGTCAGGCAGGCTGAAAGCTGCATTAAGCCAAAGCTGTGCAATAGACTTGTCAGCTAACTGTGCTCCTCCACCACCAGCGAGTATGGAAAGCACCTCTGANAAAGGGCTCTCAAGTTTTCTCCAACATCACAGTTCAAAAGAATCAATTCTTCTGTGCTCTGCTTTCTTTATAGGGCAACTCTCACATCCATACATGACCACTGGAAAAACCATAGGCTTGACTAGATGGACCTTTGTTGACAAAGTAATGTCTCTGCTTTTTAATATGCAGAGTACTTGGTACTCTGTACTAAGTATGATGATTTTGGGAGACATATCGGACATGGAAGTTAAGAAATGAAAATCCAAGAAAATTATTGGATATTTTTTGAAATTGACATATACTTGACATAATATTATATTAGCTTTTGGTGTACAATGTAATGATATAGGTATGTATTGCAAAATGATTCCTATAATAAGTTTAGATAACATCCATCATTTCAAAAAGTAACATTTTTCTTTCAATGAGAAATTTTAAGATCTATACCCTTAGAATATTTCAAATATACAATAAAATATTATAAATTATTGTCAGCACATTGTACAGTACATCCCCAGTATTTATTTTACAACTGGAAGGTTGTACCTTTTGACCCCCTTCATCCATTTCACCGACCACTGGCAACAAACGATCTATTCCCTATACTGTGAATTTCTATGAGTTTGGGTTTTTGTCTTATTCCACATATAAGTGAGATCAGTCATTGTTTCACTAGATGTAATGCCATCACATTCCATCCATGCTGTTGCAAGTGGCAGTATAATTCATTCCTTTTTATAGCTGAGTATATGCCATAATGTGTGTGTGTGTGTATGTGTGTGTATGCATGCATGCCACAATTTATCCATTCTGTCTATTCATCCATCAGTGGACATTTAGTTTGGTTCCATGTCTTGACTAATGACAATAATGGCGCAGTGAACACATGAGTGCAGGTATCTCTTCAAGATAGTGATTTCATTTCCTTCAGAGCTATGTCCAAGAGTGGACCTGTTGAATCATATAGTAGATCTATTTTTAATTTCTTAACAAATCTCCATACTGTTTTCCATAGTAGCTGCACCAGTTTACATTTACCAACAGTGCACAAGAGTTCCCTTTTCTTCACATCTTCAGTATCTTTTCATATGCCTGTTAGGCACCATTTGTGTGTCTTCTTTGGAGAAATGTCTATTTGTATCTTTGCCCATTTTTTATTAAGTTGTTTATTTTTTGATATCAAGTTATATGAGCTGTTTATATATTTTGGAAATTAACCCTTGTTGGTCATAACATTTGTAAATGTTTTCTCTCATTCTTTAGGCTGTTTTTCCTCTGGCCTGATTTTCTTTTGAAAAATTTAAGTCATAATTGAAATGATTACTGAACTTATAGGACACCAAATTGGTACTTAAAAAAAAGTTTTTAAAGCACACTATAAAAATACAAAAATACAGGTATCATGAGTGGAAAATTAATTAATAAAGGACTTGGAACAAAGATCTAGGAAACTAATGCATAAATAATAGAAGTTCTAGTTGAGGATAGGAAGATATGTACCATTAATTTGGAAGAAAGACAGTCATTAAATAGAATAAATTTTTCATGAAACCAAGACCAAACTGAGTTTGAATGCTGAAAGGACTCAATAAATTCCAGGATGAATTGATAAAGAAATATCAANCTAGTTGAGGATAGGAAGATATGTACCATTAATTTGGAAGAAAGACAGTCATTAAATAGAATAAATTTTTCATGAAACCAAGACCAAACTGAGTTTGAATGCTGAAAGGACTCAATAAATTCCAGGATGAATTGATAAAGAAATATCAACTTTGTCAAATTTTAATTAAACTTTTCTGAACTCAAAGAACAAAAGAAAGTCTTGAAAGGTTCTCAATAGGAAAACAAAACAATGAGTAACAACAATAAAATTAACAAGTGACAACTTTGTAGATGCAATGCCAGTCTCTCCTGTCTTCCAGATTGACAGCAGAATACCTCTGCTCCACATAGGAGCAGAGTCCCTATAGCTTGTAGTCCTTATATCTCAAAAAAACATAAGGAAGATATAAATCTCAGAATTCAGGCATATCTACTGATAACACACATTTACAGTATCTGGGGAAAACATTTGAGAATATCTTCAAATGACTGCACAATAAATGAAACCAACATGGGGGGGCAGATATAGAAAGGAGATAGTGATGAAAAATAAACCTTAAATATATATTAAAAATATTAGATTACTTGGGAATATATAGCATTGATAACATAGAAGGACAATTCCTGGGATCGCAAAGAGTCAGACACAACTGAGCAACTGAACTGAAATGAACTGAACTGATGATATAATTGGGCTTCCTGGGTAACTCAGCTGGTAAAGAACCTGCCAGCAACACAGGAGACCCCGGTTTGATTCCTGGGTCAGGAAGTTCCCCTGGAGAAGGGATAGGCTACCCACTCTAGTGTTTTCGGATTGTCTTGGTGCCTCAGACAGTAAAGAATACGCCTGCAATGCAGGAGACATGGGTTCAATCTCTGGGTTGGGAAGATCCCCTGGAAGAGGACATGGAAACCCACTCCAGTATTCTTGCCTGGAAAATCCCATGGATAGAGGAGCCTGGTGGGCTACAGTTCATGGGNCTGCAATGCAGGAGACATGGGTTCAATCTCTGGGTTGGGAAGATCCCCTGGAAGAGGACATGGAAACCCACTCCAGTATTCTTGCCTGGAAAATCCCATGGATAGAGGAGCCTGGTGGGCTACAGTTCATGGGGTCGCAAAGAGTCAGACATGACTGAGTGACTAAGCACAGCACAGCACACATGATATAATTAATGAATTACCACAGCAAAATCTCAAAGATGTCAGAGAGGGCTGGAGGAAGATGCAGCAATGAAAAGGCAAAGTAAAAGCAGTCAAAATCCTCATGGAGTGAACCAAGCAAAAGAAAACATAGGGTGAGAAAACATATTCTGTGGGTCTTGTCTTACTGAGACTTGGGGAGTAGCTGTTTGTTCTACTAGGTTACTCTTATTTTCATATTAAATTGATTGTGAGAATAAAAAAAGAAATACTAAGTACTAATGAGTTATATAAGATATAGTGGAGAACAAATTCATAAAATCAGAAAAATATTGGAAAAATAATATAAAGATGAAAGAAAATTAGCTAAGTATTCATTTTACTGAATATGCTGGACTGAATGATCCTTTGAAAAAATAGACTGTCAGATTAACTTATGTAAAAACCCAGCTATATACTGTCTACAAGTATAACTAAGTATAACTACAAGTATAATTAAGCTGAGATGATACAAATTAAAAATAAATGCATGGGCAAAGAGATTACAGACACCCGAATAAAAATAAAGAAGTGGTGGCCATATTAATACTAGCAATAGCTAGGATAAGATACATTAATGATATACCACATCATCAGTTCAGTTCAGTTNTGATACAAATTAAAAATAAATGCATGGGCAAAGAGATTACAGACACCCGAATAAAAATAAAGAAGTGGTGGCCATATTAATACTAGCAATAGCTAGGATAAGATACATTAATGATATACCACATCATCAGTTCAGTTCAGTTGCTCAGTCATGTCTGACTCTTTGCGACCCCATGAACTGCAGCACTCCAGGCCTCCCTGTCCATCACCAACTCCTGGAATTTACCCAAATCCATGTCTATTGAGTCAGTGATACCATCCAACCATCTCATCCTTTATCATCCCCTTCTCCTCCTGCCCTCAATCTTTCCAAGCATCAGGGTTTTTTCAAATGAGTCCCCTCTTTGCATCAGGTGGCCAAAGTATTGGAGTTTCAGCTTCAACATCATGTCATAGATGTGTATTATGAAACATATATACATATAAAGGAAAGCATTATTAGAACTGAAAGAGATTATTGTGAATTTTAAAGTAAAAGACTTGTTTCATCTCTTATAATGGACAGATAGAGACAATAGTAAAGACATAGCAACTAAATTGATTTTTTTAATGGCAACCCACTCCATTATTGTTTCCTGGAGAATGCCATGGACAGAGGCATCTGGAGGGGTATAGTTCATGGACTTGTAAAGAGCTGGACATGACTGAGTGACTAATACACACATAGTGTTCCAAGGATATGACATTATAATGTGTATCATCTGAGGACTACTTCTTACAATTAAATCTATCATATTCTTGACCACACAAAGTTAGGAGATAACTGGCAAGATTTTTTCTTAGTTACCTTTTTAATTGTCAGCTGTTGTGAGACAAATAATCTACCGATACACTTTGGCCACCTGATGTGAAGAGCTGACTCTTTGGAAAAGACCCTAATGCTGGGAAAGATTGAAGGCAAAAGAAGAAGGGGGAGACAGAGGATGAGTTGGTTGGGTAGCATCATGACTCAGTGAATATGAGTTTAAGCAAACTCTGGGAGGTAGCGAAGGACCAGGAAGCCTGGCATGCTGCAGTCCATGGGGTTGCAATGAGTCGGACAAGACTTCAGCAGCCTGAACAACAACAACACATTCTTAGGGAGGAGTACTCCAAACTTTTTTAAGTCTTTGCCTTAGTTACATAGTTGAAATAATCTGAGAACAGTGACTGCAAGATAGAAGTATGGTGCTATATTCACTGCCTACTATGAAGAAAGCTAAGCGCCAAAGAATTGATGCTTTTGAACTGTGGTGTTGGAGAAGACTCTTGAGAGTCCCTTGGACTGCAAGGAGATCCAACCACTCCATTCTGAAGGAGATCAACCCTGGGTGTTCATTGGAGGTACTGGTGCTGAAGCTGAAACTCCAATACTTTGGCCACCTCATGCGAAGAGTTGACTCATTGGAAAAGACCCTGATGCTGGGAGGGATTGGGGGCAGGAGGAGAAGGGGGATGGCAGAGGATGAGATGGCCGGATGGCATCACCAACTCAATGATCATGAGTTTGACTGAACTCCGGAAGTCGGTGATGGACAGGGAGGTCTGGCGTGCTTCAATTCATGTGGTCGCAAAGAGTCGGACATGACTGAGTGACTGAACTGAACTGATAAAACTGTTAGGAGATTCAGATATTTCTTTTTTCTTGTTTAGATTCCACATATAAGTGAGATCATAAAGACTTTGTCTGACTTTTACTTAGTAAAATGCCTTTAGGATCCATTTATGTTGTTGCAAATGACAAGGGTATCTTCTTTTTATGGTAAAATAATATTTGTTAGTTTCTGAAGATTCTTTGTTTTTCTGTGGTATCAGTTGTAATATCTCTTTTTTCATTTTCTATTTTATTTGAGTCCTTTCTTTTTTTCTTGAATCTAACTAAAGGTTTGCAATTTTATGTTTTCAAAAACCTGCTGTTAGATATTGATTTTTCTCTATTGCCTGTTAGACTCTATTTCATTTATTTCCACTCTGCTCTTTATCTCCATTCTTATACTAAGCTTAGGCTAGTTTTTTCTCCTTTTTCTACTTCCTTGAGGTATAAGCTTTGGTTGTTTATTTGAGATATTTCTTGTTTTTGATGTAGGCATTTGTTGCTATGAACTTCCTTCTTGGATGCTTTTGCTACATACCTTAGGTTTCGATTTGTTGTATTTCTATTTTTATTTTTCTGAAGGTACTTTTTAATTTCTCATGGTTTCTTCTGACCCATTGTTTATTCAGTAACATGTTTAATTTCCACATTTTTTAAATTTCTGGAGATTCAAACATTGATGACAATGTTTCTAGGGAGTTTATAGCAATTTTGGAACGATGAAGTTGAAGAGGGTCATCAATCATTTGGGGAATATTTGAGTGGTTTACATCACCTTGGTTTACAGGGCTATCACTATACCAATATCAACTACACCAATGTGTAGTTAATCTCTTCTAACCTGACTTCAAACTTAGAGATTGTTATACATACTTAAATTTGAACTAGAAATAATAGTAAGAAAGTCAGATCCAGAGCTAAGTGGATCACCCAGATGGTCAGTGGGACAAATAAAAACAAAATAGTGGCTGGTTTATACAGTATTCAATCCAGTATCAACTTATCACCTATAAGTCACGAGAAAGAAATTTAGTATATTCAAAACTAAGAGGCAGAAGATTACCATTTCCATAGTGTTTGAGTCCAGGTATACTGGACTGTGGTAGAAGTACAAGTTCTGCTTGGGTCAGTCAGGCTATCAGTCTAGATGAGACAGAAGAGTCTGGAGTCGGGAGCCAGGCCAGGTCCTCCATACTAGGTCAAGCTTACCCATCCATAATTCATAAATTTTAGCTCTACTTATGAACACTCATTTACAACACTACCTGCCTGTCAGGACTTAACCTTGCTATAAATCTAGTTAAGATAGCATATTCCATATAGAGAGTGTTAATTACAGACATGTTTACAATTAGATTGGACCCAAAGTAAAGTCCTGGGAATTCACAGCCCGCTACAAATATGTTTTCTCCTCTACTGAAGTTGATGAAAAGTCTTCTTCTAGAGCTTACCAGGACAGGAATAGCTATAAATCCAAATATTGTTGAGAAACTACAATGATCATTCTCTCGTACCTGGAGAATAGCCCTGGTTAGGGGTACTGGTATCTTGAAAAAAGAATATGGCCAATTGCTTTCAATCAGAGCTTACAGAAAACATATGGGGGTAGCAGGACATGAGAGAGAGGAGGACAGAGACAGTTTGGTAAAATATTTGAAGAACCAGTGAGACCCTGATAAGACAAAATGAAGATGGTAGCACAAGGTCAAATTCTATGAAACTCATTTTATGTAAAGATTGACTATGGTTTTCCTGTAATTCTCACATACTTGTCTTGGTGGCTAAGAATCAATATTATTTTAAAAAACACTTGGTTATACTACTTTCAGAATTTATGATCTTGGGATCAGATTTTTTAATGAGTGGTGATAGTACAACTACAAGATAAACTATAATTACTTGACTTGGGATTTTTTCAGATACTAGTGAAAGGTTAACTACAACCTTTAGTTAGCATCAAAATATACATCTTCAGCACAAGAGCAGTGAAGTTAGAGAAAGAAGAGTAACCAAAATTGTAGAATTAATGAGAGAAATGTTTAAGCAATTTAAGCAAAACCAAACTGGCTCCTTAATACCATCAACATTTGCCTTCCTTCCTACTCTATTTTAAAGGCCCTTTATCCATCCCAAAGACTAAGTTTCCGTCATGACTACAGATACTAATAAAACAGTTTCCCATTAAGGTTAAGTAATGTGTAATCTATCCTGTCTTTTGAACCAAAATCAGAGGACCCCTGTTTTTCATTAACTATACATAGATATTTCACATGAGGTGAAACCATCATTCCAGACCAAGTTTAGATAATGTAATCGCAGAGCATTCTCTGTCCTCTGCCAGTGTGATAGCCTTACGTCCAAATCATATGAAAAATTTGAGTTATATTAGGGGTATTAAGAAGTAGAAAGCATTTGGGGTCAGATCTGCATCTAGTTTGAATTCAAAATTCATTATTGGTCATTTAATGAATATGCTTTATCTTAAATTGGGCTTCCCAGATGGTGCTAGTGGTAAAGGACCCAACAGCAAATGTAGGAGATATAAGATATGTGGGTGCAATCCCCGGGTTGGGAAGAGCCCCTGAAGAAGGACATGGCAACCTACTCCAGTATTCTTGCCTGGAGAATCCTATGGACAGAGGAGGAGTCTGGCAGGCTACAGTCCATAGGTTGCACAAAGTCGGGCACAACTGAAGCGACTTAGCACTCAGCACACATCTTAAACTCACTTGATCAAACTAAAATAGAGATACCATCTGTCTGTAGAATAGTAGAGAAAATGAAGTGAAATAGTAACAACATGGTTGAACTTAAATGTATGTGCTCAGGTGTGTCCAACTCTCTGTGACCCATGGACTGTATGGAGTCCACCAGGGTCATCTGTCCATGGAATTTTCCAGGCAAGAATATGGAACGGGTTGCCATTTCCTATTTCAGGGTTGTACTAATTCTCCTAAATAAAAAATTTCAAGGTCCTGCACACATGAAAGAGACATTAGAACATATGGAGAGAGGGCCAGAATGCCAATATTGCAGGCGCCTGGACTTGGTTCAGAAGACTTCTTGGCAATTTCACTCCTTTTCCCCCTGACAACAAAAGAACATGTTTATGCCAGCTAATAGCACCACCTGTCTCAAGCAAAAATATTAATTCAAATCTCTGGAACAGATTTCATAAGGCACTTCTAGTGCTGGTGCTGCTTGTACCACTCCCCTTCCTAAGATAGAGTAGGCTAACCACACACACAGCAGTGACCCCTTGTCAGATAACACTGTCACCCTTTTGCCCAGGAAAGATTTTCAAAGATGTCTACATCATCTTTGTCGAGAGCAGTCCAAAACACAAACTTCTGGTTTCAGGTATCCTTCCTTCCTTCTTCAGGGTTGAAGGCCACTATGTGAAAGAGTGACATGGGAAACACTGGAGCTTACTCCCTAAGGCCAAGAGAACAAGGTCACAGTCATTAACCAATAATGAGATGGTCATTCATGAGGTATATGTGATGACAACATAAGGACTGGTCCCATCTGAGAATCAAAACAAAGATTCTGGATCTTAAGCCAGTCAAACTAGTAAACTTCTGCCTACAGTTTTCCTTCCATACTTCATACCTTGTTACAGTAGTACGTCTTTTGTCAGCTGTTCAGCATGTCTTATATATATCAAGAATAAGTGATAGAGGCCATTCTAGGATGCCGAGTCTAAGAAGCTCTTTAGAGAACCATGTAAAATGGGAAGTATAACAGGCTCCAGAAAGAGGACTTCTGGAGGCTCATGACCCAATTCAATCAAACTTTTAGTCTACAAAGATGCAAAGCAGAATCTTTGTTAGACATACCATTAGGTCTCAAGTAGCAACTTGTGAAGAAGAAAAGATGCTTTGGCACATCTTATCTTAAATATAGGTCATGCATTCTTAAAAGGAGTGATATCTCCCTCAAGGGGCTAAAAATTGGTTCTTAGGGAGCAAAAAAATCTCACTCATTTTATTCAGTTCAGTTCAGTTTAGTCGTTCAGTTGTGTCCAACTCTTTGTGACCCCATGAATCGCAGCACGCCAGCCCTCCCTGTCCATCACCAACTCCTGGAGTTCACTCAGACTCACATCCATCGAGTCAGTGATGCCATCCAGCCATCTCATCCTCTGTCGTCCCCTTCTCCTCCTGCCCCCAATCCCTCCCAGCATCAGAGTGTTTTCCAATGAGTCAACTCTAAAGCATAAATTATAGACAGTATATGAATAAATACACAGTATATACGTAGTGTATAAATTGTACTGGGTACAGTTAGAAGAAGTAAGTAGAACAGTTTCTTAGAGGATAATAACAAAGGTCCATCAAGTCAAGGCTATGGTTTCTCCAGTGGTCATATATGGATGTGAGAGTTAGACTGCAAAGAAAGCTGAGTGCCAAAGAATTGATGTTTTTGAACTGTGGTGTTGAAGAAGACTCCTGAGAATCCCTTGGACTGCAAGGAGATCCACCCAGTCCATTTTAAAGGAGATCAGCCCTGGGCGTTCTTTGGAAGGAATGATGCTAAAGCTGAAACTCCAGTACTTGGGCCACCTCATGTTAAGAGTTGACTCATTGGAAAAGACTCTGATAGTGGGAGGGATTGGGGGCAGGAGGAGAAGGGGACGACAGAGGATGAGATGGCTGGATGGCATCACCGACTCGACAGACATGAGTTTGAGTGAACTCCGGGAGATGGTGATGGATAGGGAAGCCTGGCGTGCTGCAATTCATGGGGTTGCAAAGAGTCGGACATGATTGAGCAACTGAACTGACCTGAAAAACAATAAAAAGGTTAAGAAATACTGAGTTGTATTATACTGACTTTTTTAAACATGGCATTTTTGAGTTAATATTTACATAATATAAAATTCACCCTTTTAAAATACACACTTCAGTGGATTTTAGTATTGCCACATAGTTGTTCAACTTTGAATGATATCTAATTTTAAAACATTATTTTCATCCCAGTAAAAAACACTGAACTGATTAGTAACCATTCCTCATTCCAGTCTTAGTCAACTATTGATCTATATTCTGTCTCTATATTTTCCTATTCTAGACAATTTATATAAGTAGAATCATATAATATTTTGTCCTTTGTGAGTAGATTTTTTCACTTAGCATAATGTTTTCAAGGTTCTTTCATATTATAACATGCATCAGTACTTTACTCTTTTTATTGCCATATAGTATTCCATTGTATGGATATCCTTCATTTGTTTATCTATTCCTCATCAGATGTCTATTGGGTTGTTTTGCCTTTTGATTATTATGAATAATGCTGCCATGAGCATTTGTGTGTGCATGTTTTTGTGTGAACATAATTTTCCTTTCCTATATATATATATATATAGGTAGTAATGAAATTGCTGGGTTATATTGATATTATATCTTACAGTTATGCTGAACTTTGTTAGTTCTTACAGATTTTTAGTGGATTCCTTGGGATTTTCTCTATACAAGATAATGTCATGTATAAATATCATTTTACATCTTTCTTTCTGATCTGGATGCCTTTAACTTCCTTTTCTTGCTAATTGCTCTGGCTGTAACCTCCAATACAATGTTCAATAGAAGTTTATAGAAGCAAACACCCTTGTCTTATTTCTGACTTTAGGGAGAAAGAATTCAGTCACTCACCATTGAGTATATTAGTTGTGAGTTTTTTATGAAAAGCCAAAGTATCAGTTTCTCAGTCATGTTCAACAATTTGCAGCCTTATGGACTATAGCCCGCTAGGCTTTGCTGTCCATGGAATTCTCCAGGCAAGAATACTGGAGTGGGTAGCTATTTCAGGGATCTTTCCAACCCAAGGATCGAACCTGGCTCTCTTGCATTACAGGTGGATTCTTTACCATCTGAGCCACTAGAGAAGACATAGATGATCTTTATCAGGTTGAGGAAATTCCCTTCTATTCCTAGTTTGTTCAGTGTTTTTATTATGAAAGTATATTGGGGTTTGCCAAATACTTTTTCTGTGTTTATGGAAGTGTTCATATGGTTTTGTTCTTTATTCTTTTAATGTCATGTATTGTAATTCATTCATTTTTGAGATGCTAAATGAATATTACATTCCTTATTTGATCATGGTATATAAATCAGTTTGCTAGTATTTTGCTGACATTTTTGCCTTTATATTTATGAGGGGTATAGCCACATAGTTTTCTTGTGATTTTTTTAATCTGGTCTTAGTATTAGGATAATACTCAACTTGTAGAATGAGCTGGGAGTTATTTCTTGTATTTTTATCATTCTGAAAGAGTTTGTGAGGGATTATTACTAATTCTCTTTAAAATATTTGGTATTATTCATCAATGAAGCCATCTAGGTCTAGGTTTTTACGGGAAGTTTGTTGCTTTCTGAAATTTTTACTTGTTCAAGTTCTATTTAGATTATCAATTTTTCCACTGAGTATAACTTATCTGATTTGTTGGCATAAATTGCTTACTTATGATACTTCATTCTGTAAAGTTGTTAGTGATATTTTCTCATTCATTCCTGTCAATATTATAGTAAGTTGAGTCTTCTTTTTTTCCTAGTCTAGCAAAAGGTTTGTCAGTTTTATTCTTTTCAAAGGACTGTTTGCTTTCATTAGTGTTCTCTATAATTTTGTTACTTTGTATTTCATTTATTTACATTCTAGACTTTATTATTTCCCTCCTGTTTATTTTGGTTTAATTTTATCTTCTAGTGTCCTAAGGTGAAAGGTTAGGTTATTAATTTG
Source organism: Neotragus pygmaeus (assembly GCA_006410875.1). Taxonomy (NCBI): domain Eukaryota; kingdom Metazoa; phylum Chordata; class Mammalia; order Artiodactyla; family Bovidae; genus Neotragus; species Neotragus pygmaeus. Next base: position 47,855 of record SJYV01016096.1, on the reverse strand, counting down.
AGATTTTTTTATAGTATAGACATTTATACGGTGATTCAGATAACTGAGTAGTTTGTGTCCTCCTAAAAAAGTTTCCTCTTATTATCTAAGTTGTTGGCATAGCATTGCTCTTACGTTGTATTGCACTGTCATTTTCATTTATCTGGAAGTTTCTTGTTGGTTGGTTATGCATGTATTGTTTCATTTCTATGATTTGTGTTTTCTAAATTTCTTTCTATTGTTGATTTCTAATCTTAATACACTGTTTTCCAGTATCATACTTTGTATGATTTTAATCCTTTTAAATTTGTTAAAGCTTGTCTTATAGATTCACATTTGGTATATTTGAGAGACTATTCTGTGTTTAAGAATAATGTGTATTCTACTCTCATTGGGTGATGTGTTCTATAAACATTAAATCTAGTTTATAGTATTGTTCAAATCCTTTATTTTATTGTTGGTCATCTGCAATATTGTTATATCCTATTTTGAAAGTTGTATATTGAAGTTTCCATATATTACTGTCATCTTCTCTTTAATTTTGTCAGTATTTGCAATAATTTTGAGGGCTTGTTGTTAGGTGAGTGTACATATGCACATATAGAATTTATAATTATTAACATCATGATGTATTGACCCTCTGGTCATTGTAATTAGTTTCCTTTTGACTCTAGTAACAATTCTGTCATATATTTATTTTATATGGAATTAGAACAGCCACTACAGCTATCTTTTGGTTACTCTTTCATAGTATGCCTTTCGCCATCCTTTACCTTCAACTTATTTATGTCTCAATCTAAAGTGTGTTTCTCATACACAGCATATAATAGTATATATTTTTTAATTATGAGAAAATGCTGCCTTTTGATTAGAATATTTAACTATTTTACATTTAATATAACTATAAAATTTATAGCTCTCATTTTGATATTGTTTTCTATATATCTTTCTCTCTTTCTTTTTTTAGATTGAGAAAGTTCTCTCTTTAGCTGAGAGAGGTTATAAATAATGAATGGGTATTGAATTTTGTCAAATGTATTTTGGCATCTATTGAGATGGTCATATGATATTTAAGTCTGTTGATTTAGTGAATTACATTGTAATTTTAGGATATTGAATCAACCTTGCATTTTTAGGATAAAACCAATATGGTTATGATATTTCAACTAGATATTTGAATGTATCAGCATAAAATTATCAATACGTAATAACATTACACTATCATCCTTTTAATATTCATATATATTAATGACATCATTATCCTATTAATATCTATAGGATGTAGTCTGTTCCCACTATCATTTTTAAAGACTTTTTAAAAATATCTTTTTAAAACTATTTTTTAGTTTCATTATGTTATTGGTAAACAGCACTGTGTAAGTTTAAGGTATACAGTATAATGATTTGATTTATTTCCATCATAAAGTTTAGTGAACATTCATCATTAAGTATAGGTGCAAAATAAAAGATACAGAAAAATGGTTTTTTTATTCTAATGAGAACTCTTAGGATTTACTTTCTTAATGTTCATGTTGCTAAGAGAATATACAGGAGTGTGAATTGTACTTACATGCTGCATGATATATCCCTGGTAATTATTTATCTTATAACTTGAAGTTTGTACCTTTTGATTGCCTTCATCTGATTCTGCCTCCCCCACCTCCATTCCCACCTCTGATAACCACAAATTTGGTCTCTCTTTCATTGAGTTTGTTTTTTAAGTATAATTAACCTATAGCGCTATTAGTTCCTGTTATACAACATAGTGATTACATATTTCTTTACACTTCACACTGATCACCATGATAAGTCTTATTATAATATGTAACCATACAAAGATACTACGTAGTTATTGACTGTATTGCCTCCACACTGTATATTTCATACCTGTTACTCATTTATTTTGCAACTGTAATTGTTCATGTTTATCTCCCTTATCTATTTCTTTCCTCATGCATTCTCCCTCCCCTCTAGTAAATGCCTGTTTGTTCTCTGTATCTTAAGATGTGTATAAGAGACAGCTGGTATCTTGAAAAAAGAATATGGCCAATTGCTTTCAATCAGAGCTTACAGAAAACATATGGGGGTAGCAGGACATGAGAGAGAGGAGGACAGAGACAGTTTGGTAAAATATTTGAAGAACCAGTGAGACCCTGATAAGACAAAATGAAGATGGTAGCACAAGGTCAAATTCTATGAAACTCATTTTATGTAAAGATTGACTATGGTTTTCCTGTAATTCTCACATACTTGTCTTGGTGGCTAAGAATCAATATTATTTTAAAAAACACTTGGTTATACTACTTTCAGAATTTATGATCTTGGGATCAGATTTTTTAATGAGTGGTGATAGTACAACTACAAGATAAACTATAATTACTTGACTTGGGATTTTTTCAGATACTAGTGAAAGGTTAACTACAACCTTTAGTTAGCATCAAAATATACATCTTCAGCACAAGAGCAGTGAAGTTAGAGAAAGAAGAGTAACCAAAATTGTAGAATTAATGAGAGAAATGTTTAAGCAATTTAAGCAAAACCAAACTGGCTCCTTAATACCATCAACATTTGCCTTCCTTCCTACTCTATTTTAAAGGCCCTTTATCCATCCCAAAGACTAAGTTTCCGTCATGACTACAGATACTAATAAAACAGTTTCCCATTAAGGTTAAGTAATGTGTAATCTATCCTGTCTTTTGAACCAAAATCAGAGGACCCCTGTTTTTCATTAACTATACATAGATATTTCACATGAGGTGAAACCATCATTCCAGACCAAGTTTAGATAATGTAATCGCAGAGCATTCTCTGTCCTCTGCCAGTGTGATAGCCTTACGTCCAAATCATATGAAAAATTTGAGTTATATTAGGGGTATTAAGAAGTAGAAAGCATTTGGGGTCAGATCTGCATCTAGTTTGAATTCAAAATTCATTATTGGTCATTTAATGAATATGCTTTATCTTAAATTGGGCTTCCCAGATGGTGCTAGTGGTAAAGGACCCAACAGCAAATGTAGGAGATATAAGATATGTGGGTGCAATCCCCGGGTTGGGAAGAGCCCCTGAAGAAGGACATGGCAACCTACTCCAGTATTCTTGCCTGGAGAATCCTATGGACAGAGGAGGAATCTGGCAGGCTACAGTCCATAGGTTGCACAAAGTCGGGCACAACTGAAGCGACTTAGCACTCAGCACACATCTTAAACTCACTTGATCAAACTAAAATAGAGATACCATCTGTCTGTAGAATAGTAGAGAAAATGAAGTGAAATAGTAACAACATGGTTGAACTTAAATGTATGTGCTCAGGTGTGTCCAACTCTCTGTGACCCATGGACTGTATGGAGTCCACCAGGGTCATCTGTCCATGGAATTTTCCAGGCAAGAATATGGAACGGGTTGCCATTTCCTATTTCAGGGTTGTACTAATTCTCCTAAATAAAAAATTTCAAGGTCCTGCACACATGAAAGAGACATTAGAACATATGGAGAGAGGGCCAGAATGCCAATATTGCAGGCGCCTGGACTTGGTTCAGAAGACTTCTTGGCAATTTCACTCCTTTTCCCCCTGACAACAAAAGAACATGTTTATGCCAGCTAATAGCACCACCTGTCTCAAGCAAAAATATTAATTCAAATCTCTGGAACAGATTTCATAAGGCACTTCTAGTGCTGGTGCTGCTTGTACCACTCCCCTTCCTAAGATAGAGTAGGCTAACCACACACACAGCAGTGACCCCTTGTCAGATAACACTGTCACCCTTTTGCCCAGGAAAGATTTTCAAAGATGTCTACATCATCTTTGTCGAGAGCAGTCCAAAACACAAACTTCTGGTTTCAGGTATCCTTCCTTCCTTCTTCAGGGTTGAAGGCCACTATGTGAAAGAGTGACATGGGAAACACTGGAGCTTACTCCCTAAGGCCAAGAGAACAAGGTCACAGTCATTAACCAATAATGAGATGGTCATTCATGAGGTATATGTGATGACAACATAAGGACTGGTCCCATCTGAGAATCAAAACAAAGATTCTGGATCTTAAGCCAGTCAAACTAGTAAACTTCTGCCTACAGTTTTCCTTCCATACTTCATACCTTGTTACAGTAGTACGTCTTTTGTCAGCTGTTCAGCATGTCTTATATATATCAAGAATAAGTGATAGAGGCCATTCTAGGATGCCGAGTCTAAGAAGCTCTTTAGAGAACCATGTAAAATGGGAAGTATAACAGGCTCCAGAAAGAGGACTTCTGGAGGCTCATGACCCAATTCAATCAAACTTTTAGTCTACAAAGATGCAAAGCAGAATCTTTGTTAGACATACCATTAGGTCTCAAGTAGCAACTTGTGAAGAAGAAAAGATGCTTTGGCACATCTTATCTTAAATATAGGTCATGCATTCTTAAAAGGAGTGATATCTCCCTCAAGGGGCTAAAAATTGGTTCTTAGGGAGCAAAAAAATCTCACTCATTTTATTCAGTTCAGTTCAGTTTAGTCGTTCAGTTGTGTCCAACTCTTTGTGACCCCATGAATCGCAGCACGCCAGCCCTCCCTGTCCATCACCAACTCCTGGAGTTCACTCAGACTCACATCCATCGAGTCAGTGATGCCATCCAGCCATCTCATCCTCTGTCGTCCCCTTCTCCTCCTGCCCCCAATCCCTCCCAGCATCAGAGTGTTTTCCAATGAGTCAACTCTAAAGCATAAATTATAGACAGTATATGAATAAATACACAGTATATACGTAGTGTATAAATTGTACTGGGTACAGTTAGAAGAAGTAAGTAGAACAGTTTCTTAGAGGATAATAACAAAGGTCCATCAAGTCAAGGCTATGGTTTCTCCAGTGGTCATATATGGATGTGAGAGTTAGACTGCAAAGAAAGCTGAGTGCCAAA
>SJYV01016096.1:0-41530 GCA_006410875.1 Neotragus pygmaeus | reverse complement strand
TACACTCTCTCTCTCCCGTGTGTGTACACTCTCTCTCTCTCCCGTGTGTGTACACTCTCTCTCTCTCCTGTGTACACTTTCTCTCTCTCCCGTGTGTGTACACTCTCTCTCTCTCCCGTGTGTGTACACTCTCTCTCTCTCTATACACTCCCCACCCACCGCGAGTGGCGCGCTCCTCCACTCTTCTCTTCTTCGAGGATGGAGTCTCCTGCTATCTTCTAAATAAAATAGAGCTGTAACACTGATTTGTCTAAGAGCTATGACACGGTTTGTGCAGCACCTTGGAGCTGTGACACGCTGAGGGCTTTAATGTCCATCACTCCAAATCATTGTGGTGATGAGACAAGAACCGAGAAGCATACACTCGCCTGACAGAGGCTAAGCAGAAAAAAAAAAAAAAAAACCTAGGATAATTTAATAGGCCCCTGAAACAACATCAAGCATACTAACATTTGTGTTATATGGGTCCCAGAAGGATGAGAGAGCTAGAGAGAGAGAGAGAGAGAGAGAGAGAGAGAGAGAGAGAGAGAAAACATAATTAAAGGCATAATAGCTGAAAACGTCCCTAACCTGGCAAAGGAAACAGATAGCTACTAGAAGCAAAGACAGTCTCAAACAGAATCAATTGAAAAAGGACCATGCCAAGACATGCTCCTATTAAAGTGACAAACCTTAAAGATATAGAGAGAAAATTAAAAGCAGCAAGAGAAAAGCAAAAGGAATGTACAAGGGAATTTCCATAAATCGAGAAGCTGACTTTCCAGCAAAAATTCTGTAGGCCAGAATATCTTTAAAGTGATGAAAGGGAAAATCTACAAACAAGAATACTCTCCCATCATTTATATTTGACAGAAAGATATAAAGTTTTAGAGACAAGCAAGACCTAAAAGACTTCAGCATCACCAAACTATCTTTACCAGAAATTATTAAAAGGACCTCTCAAAGCAAAAAAAGAAAAGGTCACAACTAGAAACATGAAAATTACTAAAGGAAAAATCTCGTTGACAGATACAAAAACACAGTAGACATAGTAAACTAATCATGTATAAAGCTAAGACAAAAATAGTAAAATGATCTATATCCACAATAATTAAAGTGAAAGTGAAGTCGCTCAGTCATGTCCGACTCTCTGCGACCCCATGGACTGTAGTATACCAGGCTCCTCCCTCCATGGGATTCTCCAGGCAAGACTACTGGAGTGGGTTGCCATTGCCTTCTCCAGGGGATCTTCCCTGACTCAGGGATCGAACCCTGATCTCCCGCATTCCAGGCAGATGCTTTAACCTATGAGCCACCAGGGAGCTCCCAACTAGTTAAGGGATACACAAAACAAAAAGTATAAAATATAAGGTCGAAAAACAGTAATCATTGGGCGAGGGGGATAAAAATTTAGGGTTCAAAATGTGTTTGAACTTGAGAGATCAGCCACTTAAAAGCATCACACACACCCACACCCACCTCTCACTGTAACCCTGTACCAAAAATCTGCAGCAGATACACACATGAAAAGGAGAAAGGAATCCAAACAGCNGCGAGGGGGATAAAAATTTAGGGTTCAAAATGTGTTTGAACTTGAGAGATCAGCCACTTAAAAGCATCACACACACCCACACCCACCTCTCACTGTAACCCTGTACCAAAAATCTGCAGCAGATACACACATGAAAAGGAGAAAGGAATCCAAACAGCAGTAAAGATAGTCATCAAATCACAAGGTCAGAGAACAAAAGATGGAGAACAACAGAGAACTACAAAACACCCCCAAACAATTAACAAAATGGGAACAAATACTTGCCTATCAATAATTATTTAAATGCAAATGCACTAAATGCTTCTATCACAAGATAAAGACTGACTGAATNTTTAAACTTATTTTTCTTTGATGTTAAGTTTTTTAAAGTTTTTTCATAATAAAGGATTTATTGCTGTGAAATTCCCACTCAGAACAGCTTTTACTGCATCCCACAAATTTTGGTATGTTGGACTTCCATTTTCGTTTGTCTTATGAAGTCTATTGAAATCTTTTAAGTTGTTCTTTGAACCAATGTATATTCAGTATTATGCCTGTCTCTTATACACATCTGCACCTGGGAGAGAGAGAGAGAGAGCCCTTTGGCTCCTCTTTTTATATGATTTTTTCTCTCCCCAGGCCTGCCCTATGCAAATTAGACTTAGTCAGGTGTCCTGTTCTACCTGAAGTCCTCACTCTGGTCCTCAGACCTTCCTTTGACCTTCCTCTGTTCTATTTTCATGGGCTTTTCCCTTCCTTGTCTTTTAGCCACCGCCATTTTGGACTCCTTCTCCCCTATTCTAACTACCTAACACTTCCAATATTCTGTTTTCTGGATCACTGATCCTTTCCTCTATACCATCTAATACACTGCTGATTCGTTTTAGTGTATTTTTCATTTCAATTGTTATATTCATCTCTGGTTCTTCTTTAAATTTTCTAACTTTGTATTAAAAACTTCTAACTTCTCACTCTACTCATCTAGTCTTTTTGTCAGTTTTTTTTATAGTTTTTACAATCATTACTTTGAATTCTTTATTGGGTAGGCTGCCTATCTCCACTTTATTTAGTTCTTCTTCTGGAGCTTTATCTTGTTCCTTGCTTTGAAACATATTCCTCTGTTGCCCAATTTTTCCTAATTTTCCATTTTTATTTTCATGTATTTTATTGTTACATTTCCTGAACCTAGGAAAGTGGTCTTTTGTAGGAGATAGCCTATGAGTCCCAGCAGTGCACTGCCCTCTAGTCACCAGATCTATGTCGTTTTATTTACCAGTGCTATGTGGCCTGTGAGTCCCTCTGTTGTGGTGAGCTGAGTATATGGGCAGTCTAGTATGTATAACTTGGTTTTCTAGACCATGCTTTGTACAGAGGCTGTTGGCCCCTGGTTCCTGAGGCCAGGTCATGAAGCAGCTCCTGTGAAACCCTACAGGATCATAGGGCCAATACTGGTGAGTCTGACCCCAAACTTCTTTCAAATTACTTCTTCTTCCTTGAGTCTCAGAAGTGTGTGAGATTTTGTGTGCATCCTTAAAGAGTAATATCTCTATCTCCCATAGCCCTCTGGCTCTCCAGAAAGTAAGCCTCATTGGACTTCAAAGCTAAATGTTCTTCCCAGTGCAGCATCCACAAACTGAAGAGCCTGATACAGGGCTTTAGTCCTTTGCTCTTTGGAGAGAACCTCTGCAATTATAATCATCCTTCTGTTTGCTGGTTACTGCTAGAGGTATGGCTCTTGACTGTACTGTGACCCTGCTCCTCTTAACCCATTTCCTGGTTCCTTATTCCTATCTTTAGTTATAGAACATACTTTCTTCTAAATGAAAGTCTTTCTCATCAATAGTTGCTCTGAAAATAATTGTTAATTTGGTATGCCTGTGGAAGCAGGTGAGTTCAGGGTCTTCCTACAGATTGGCCACAAACCCTGCCAATCTGCCATCTCTGTCTTATACCTTTTCTTTTGTTCTTCTGTTATTGCTCATTTTTTGTTAAATAGATGCTGTTAGTGTACCATTTTATTCCCTTCTTGTTTCCTTTTATTGTCTTTTTGAAACTTTTAAACCATTTTTATTGGTTTCCCTGAGGAGTATAATTAGCACTTTAATTTAGAAAAATCTAGTTCAGATTAATTCTAATTTATTCAAACAGTGTATAGTAACTTTGCTACAATGTATTTCTATTCCCTGTCCTTTTTCTGTTATAAAAATAGCATTCTTATACAAGATACAGCCTACTTATCAACACATCTTTAGTTTTATGAAGTTGTCTTTTAAAGCAGATAAGTACATGTTTTCCACCCATGGTGGATTCATGTTGATGTATAGCAAAACCAATACAATATTGTAAAGTAATTAGCCTCCAATTAAATAAATGTATATTAATAATAATAATAAATAAAGCAGATAGGTTAAAGTGTTACAGACAAAAATATACTGTCTTTTATATATACTTGTGTAGTTACCTTTATTGACACAATTGTTTATGTGGATTTGAGTTGCTTTGTGGATTTTCTTTTCAGCTTGAAGTACGCTCTTCAGTAACTTATAGGACAGGGCTTGTTGTTCAGTTGCTCAGTCTTGCCTGACTCTTTACCACACCATGAACTACAGCACACCAGTACATACTCCTTCACTATGTCCCAGAGTTTGCTCAAACTCATGTCCATTGAGTCAGTGATGCTATCTAACCATCTTATTCTCTGTTGTCCCCTTCTTCTCCTGACCTTGATCTTTCCCAGCATCAGGGTCTTTTCCAATGAACTGGCTCTTTGCATCAGGTGGCGAAAGTACTGGAGCTTCAGCATCAGCCCATCAAATGAATATTCAGCATTGATTTCATTTAGAATTGACTGGTTTGATCTCCATGCAGCCCAAGGAACTCCCAAGAGTTTTCTACAGCACCACAGTTTGAAAGCATCAACTCTTCAGGGCTCAACTGTCTTTATGGTCCAACTCTCACATCCATAACGTGACTACTGGAGAAACCATAGCTTTGACTATACCATTGTTATTGGATTCCCAATGTTGAGTTTCAAGCTAGCTTTTTCACTCTCCTCTGTCACCTTCATCAAGAGACTCTTTAGTTCCTCTTCACTTTCCGCCATTAGGGTGGTGTCATCTCCATATCTGAGGTTATTGATATTTCTCCTAGCAGTCTTGTTTCTAGTTGAGCTTTAAGCCAGCCTGGCATTTTCCATGAATTACTTTGCATATAAGTTAAATAAGCAGAGTTTCAATATGCAGCATTGACATACTCCTTTACCAATTTGGAACTGGTCCATTGTTCCATGTCTGGTTCTAACGGTTGCTTCTTGACCTGAATATAGGCTTCTCATGAGGCAAGTAAGGTGGTATTCCTAACTCTTTAAGTATTCTCCACAGTTTGTTGTAATCCACACAGTCAAAGGCTTTAGTGTAGTCAGTGAAACAGAAGTAGAAGGTTTTCTGGATTTCCCTTGCTTTTCCTATGATCCAATTTATGTTGGCAGTTTTATCTCTGGTTCTTCTGCTTTTTCTAACTCTAGCTTGCATATCTGGAAGTTCTCAGTTCAGATATGTTGTAGCCTAGCTTGAAATTTTGAGCATTACCTTGCTAACATGTGAAATGAGTGCAATTGTGAAGTAGTTTGAACATTCTTTGGCATTGCCCTCCTTTGGGACTGGAATGAAAACTGATCTTTTCCAGTCCTATGACCACTGCTGAATTTTCCAAATTTGCTGGCATATTAGAGTGAAGCACTTTAACAGCAACATCTTTTAGGATCTGAACTAGTTCAGCTGGAATTCCATCACTTCTACTAGCTTTGCTTGTAGTAATGCTTCCTTAGGCCCACTTGACTTCACACTCCAGGATGTCTGGTTCTAAATGAATGATCATAGAATTGTGGTTATCTGGGTCATTAAGATCTTCTTGTATAGTTCTTCTGTGTACTCTTGCCACCTCTTCTTAATATCTTCTGCTTCTGTTAGGTCCACACCATTTCTGTCCTTTATTGTGCCCATCTTTGCATGAAATGTTCCCTTGGTGTCACTATTTTCTTGAGATCTCTAGTCTTTCCCATTCTATCATTTTCCTCTATTTCTTTGCATTGTTTGCTTAAGAAGGTCACAGCTGCTAGTGATGAATTTTCCTGGGTTTTGTTTATCTAGGATTGTATTATTTTGGTAATTTTTGAACATTTTTTCTGGTCATAGAATTCTTGATAGACATTCTTTTTCTTTCAAGTATTTGAAAATGTCATCTCGCTGACTTCTTCATAATCTTTGGGAAGATAGTTGATAATCTCTTACGTGATGCCTTGTACTTCATTTTCACTTTCAACATCCTTTGTCATTTTCTTCTTCTTCTTTTTTTTTTTTTTGGTTAGTCACTCAGTCGTGTCCAACTTTTTGCGACCCATGAACTGTAACCTGCCAGACTCCTCCATCCATGGGATTTTCCAGGCAAGAATACTGGAGTGGTTAGCCTTTCCCTCCTCTAGGGACCTTTCCAACTCAGAGATCAAACCCAGGTTTCCCACATTGCAGGTGGATTCTTTTCTAGCTGAGCCATTTTATTTTTAAGGCAAAATAATATTCCATTTTTTAAATCCGTGTGTGTGTATCCACATTTTCTTTATTCATCCATTGATGGACATTTAGGTTATTTCCATGTGTGGCTATTGTATAAATATCAGTAAATAATGCTGCAATGAACATAGAGGTGCAGGTATTTTTCAAGTCAGTGTTTTTACTTCTTTCAGATAAATACCTGAACTTGGATATGCTGGATTATACAGTAGTCTTTTTTTTTGTTTGTTTTTTGAGGAACCTCCATCCTCTTTTTCATAGCAACTGCAACAACTGATATCCCCACCAACAGTGTACAAGAATTCCCTTTTCTCCACAGTCTCACTGCTGCTGCTGCTGACAAGTCGCTTCAGTTGCATCCGACTCTGTGCAACGCCGGAGACGGAAGCCCACCAGGCTCCCCTGTCCCTGGGATTCTCCAGGCAAAAACACTGGAGTGGGTTACCATTTCCTTTGTCCAGTTCATGAAAGTGAAAAATGAAAGTGAAGTGGCTCAGTCGTGTCCGACTCCTAGCGACCCCATGGACTGCAGCCTACCAGGCTCCTCCGTCCATCTCTTGTCTTTTTGATGCAACCCATTCTAATAGGCATGAGGTGGTATCTCATTATGGTTTTGATTTGTATTTCCATGATTATTAGTGATGTTGAGTATCATTTCATGTATCTGTTAGCCATTTGTTTGTTCATCTTTGGGGAAAAAAGGCTATTTGGTTTCTCTGCTTATTTCTAAACTGGATCTTTTTTTTTTTTGCTATTGACTTTTATGAGTTCTCTACATATTTTAGATATTAATCCCTTATGAGATATGTGATCTGCCAATATTTTATTCTATTCTGTAGGTTGCCTTTTCATTTTGTCAACGGTTTTGCTGTGCAGAAGCTCTTTAGTTTGATGTAGTTCCCACTTGTTTGATTTTTGCCTTTGTACCTTTGCTTTTGATATCAAATTTCTAAAAAAAACTATTAGGACCAGGGGCTCAAGGAGCTTATTGCCTGCATTTTCTCCAAAGTGTTTTGTGATTTGATATCTTACATTAAAATAGTTAATCCATTGTGAAGTGACTTTTGTATGCGGTATAAAATATTTGTCTAGTCTCATTCTTTGGAAAATGGTTGTCTAGTTTTCCCAATACCCTTTTTTGATGGTATTGGGAAAAGACTATTCTTTCTCAATTGTATATTCTTAGCTTCTTTGATGTGAATTGGCCATACACGCATGAGTTTATTTCTGAGTTTCTATTCTGTTCCATAAAACTATGCATCTGTTTTTATGCCCATACCATACTGTTTTTGTTACCATAAGTTTTTGATATAATTGAAATCAAGAATCATGATGCCTCTGATTTTGTTCTTTCTTCTCAAGATTGCTTTGGGTATTCAGAGTCTTCTATGCTTCCATACAACTTTTAGATTTATTTTTTTTACTTCTTTGAAAAATACCATTGGAATTCTGATAGGGATTACATGGAATCTGTGCTTGGATTTTAACAATATAGGCAATTTAACATAGTGATTCTTCCAATTCATGATCACAGCATATCTTTCCAGTTATTTGTATCTTCTTCAGCTTCTTTCATCAGTGTCTTATAATTTTCAATGTAAATATTTTCATCTCCTTGGATAAATTTTTCCTAGGTATTTTATTCTTTATGATGCATCTGTAAATGGCATTGTATTCTTAATTCCTCTCTGTAACAGCTTGCTGTTAGTGTACCAAAACAACCAATTTTTAAAATTAATTTTACATCTTTCAACATTGCTCAATTTCTTGATTAGTTCTAACAGTGTTTTGGTGGAGTCTTTAGTGTTTTCTCTATATAATATCAGATCATCTGCAAAGAGAGACTTTTGTATTTTTCCCTTTCTGATTTGATGCCTTTATTTATTTCTCTTGCTTATTCCTCTAGCTAGGGCTTCTAGTACCATGATGAGTATAAGTGGAGTGAGTGAAATTACTGTCTTATTCCTAATCTTAGAAGAAAAGCTTTCACTTTTTCAATTTTGAGTATAATGTTAGCTGTGGGCTTGTTGTATATGGCTTCTATTATGCTAAGATAGTTTCCCTTTATACCCATGTTGTGGAGTGGTTTTTTTTTTTTTAATCACAAATTAACTTGGATTTTGTCAAATGCCTTTTTGTGCATCCATTAAGATGTTTTAACCCTTTAGTTTGTTAATGTAGAGTACCACATTTATTGATTTGTAGATGTTTAACCATTTTTGCATGCCTGGAAGTAATTCCACTTGGTCATAAAGTATAAGCCTTTTAATGTGCTGTTGAATTACTTTGCTAATATTTTTTAGGATTTTTGTATCTCTGTTCATCAAGGATGTTGGCCTATAATTTTCTTTTCTTGTAGTGTCTTTATCTAGTTTTGATATAAGGGTAATGCTGGCCTTAGAAAATGTTTACAAGTTTTCTCTTCTCTTCTTCTATTTTTTAATTTTTTGTGAGAGTTTTAAAGGTATTGACATTAATTCTACCAAAGATTTAAAGTAGAACTAATCAGTGAAGCATCTGACCCTAAACTTTTAATTGCAAAAAGATTTTAGATTACTGACTAAATATCCTTAGTAGAAATAGGTACATTCAGATTTTTCTTTTCTTCCTTTAATCTTGGTTGTCTATTTATTTCTAAGAATTTATCTATAGCTTCTAGCTTTACAATTCATTGGAAGATAATTGTTCATAGTAGTCTCTTATGAGCCTCTATATTTCTGATATACCAAGTTTAATGTCTCTCTTCATTGCTGATTTTGAGTCCTCTTTTTCTTGGTAAGTATAGATTACTGTGTTTCACTGATCTTTTCTATTGTCTTTACAGTCTTTATTTGACCTTTATTTTTGATCAATCTTTATTGCTTCCATCCTTCTAACTTTAAACTTATTTTTCTTTGATGTTAAGTTTTTTAAAGTTTTTTCATAATAAAGGATTTATTGCTGTGAAATTCCCACTCAGAACAGCTTTTACTGCATGCCACAAATTTTGGTATGTTGGACTTCCATTTTCGTTTGTCTTATGAAGTCTATTGAAATCTTTTAAGTTGTTCTTTGAACCAATGTATATTCAGTATTATGCTGTTTAATCTTCATGCATTTGTGTGTTTTCCAGTATTAACTTGTAATTTCTAGTGACATATCAATGTGGTCAGAAAAGATGCTTGGTATGATGTGATATTCTGATATTTATTGACTTTTCTCTGTGGTAATGTAAGATCTGGGAGAATGCTCTTTATGTACTCTTGCTTTTGGATAGAATGTTCTGTATGTTATACAGACATATATATCCAGCTGATGTGTCAGGTTTCACTTTAAAGCCAATGATTCTTTATTGACATTCTGTCTAGATGATTTCTCCATTGATTAAAGTGGCATTAAAGTCCCCTACTATTATTGAATCACTGTCTATTTCTCCCTTAAGTCTGTTAATATTTGCTTTATGTATTTCTTTGCTCCTCTGGCTGTGTGCATAAATATTCACAAATGTTATATATTCTTATTTTAATGACTATCATTTTACAGTGGGCTTCTTAGTCTTTTATTGCAGACTTTGTCTTAAAGTCTATTTAATCTGATATAACCACTGTAGTTTATTGTTTTGTTTTACCATTTACATGGAATATCTTCTTTTTTCTTTCCTTTCAGTCCATGTGTGTTCTTAAAGCTAAGTGAATCTCTTGTAAACAACATATAGATGGGTCTTGTTTTTTCGTTTTTAAAATATATTTAAGCCACTCTGTCTTTTGATTGGGAAATTTAGTCTGTACATTTAAAGTGACCATTGGTAGATTTGACTTGTTGTTGTTTTGTAACTCCTTTCTTCCTCTTTTCTTGATCCTTTCCTTTATGACTTGATGATTATCTATAGTTTTATCTTTGATTCCTTTATCTTTTTTGTGTCTACCTTTTCTTTGTGGTTACCATGAAGCTTACATAAAACCACTTGTATTTATAGAAGTGTATTTAAAACTGATAACAAATTAATTTGGATAATTCTAAAGTTCTACATATTTACTCCTCTTCCCAAAATTTAATGTTTTTGGTATCACTATTTTATTTCATGTCTCCACTGACCAATTATTATATTTATTTTGCTATTTTTAGCCTTCATACTAGATTTATAAGTGATAAATCTACAACCAACACATTAAATTAATCTTTATTTTAATATATATTTAACTTTGCCAGTGAAATGTACTTTCATATGTTTTTCTTTTAGTAATGAGAACATTTATTTCAGCTAAAGAAAGTCTTTGGCATTTATTTTAAGGCTGATCTGTTAGTGGTGGAGTTCGTCAAATTTTCTTCTCTGGAAAACTCTCCCCTTCAATTCTAAAGGGCACCTTTGATGGAAAGAGTGTTCTGGGTTGGCAGATTGTTTTTCCTTTCAGCATTTAATATATTATGTCTCTTCCTTCTGGCTACAGATTTCTGCTGAAAAAGCTGTTAACAGTCTTATGCAGGATCCCTTGTATATAACAGGTTTTCCTTTTGTAGATTTTATAATTCTCTTCTTGTCTTTATCTTTTGACAGTTTAATTATGATGTGTCTTGGTATGGGTCTTCTTGCATTAAACTTTTTGAACAATTGGCGTTCCCTGGTTCTGGATGGCTGTGTCCTTCCCTAAGTTAAGGAAATTTCCAACCATTATTTATTCAGATATGGTTATTGCCCCCCTTTTCTCACTCTTTCCTTCTGTGGTAAGTCATTTCAGTTGTGTCTGACTCTTTGCGACTCTATGGACCTTAGCCTGCCAGGTTCCTCTGTCCCTGGGATTCTCCAGGAAAGAATACTGGAGTGGGTTGCCATGCCCTTCTCTAGGAGATCTTCCCGACCCAGGGATTGAACCTGTGTCTCTTAGTCTCTTGCACTAGCAGATGGGTTCTTTACCACTAGTGTCACCTGTGAAGTGAAAGTCACTCCGTCGTGTCTGACTCTTTGTGACCCCATGGACTATAGCCTGCCAATCCCCTCTGTCCATGGAATTCTCCAGGCCAGAATACTGGAGTGGGTAGCCATTTCCTTCTTCATCCCAGAAAGATCTGGGACCCCCTATAATAAAGTATTGGTCATCTTTTTCTCAAATTTATTTCATTCAAATATAGTTGGTGTACAATGCTTGTGTTCTGCTGTAGGGCAAAGTAATTCAGTTATCATATACATATATTCTTTTTCATAGTCTTTTCCATTATATTTTATCACACATATTGAATATAGCTCCCTATGTTATACAGTAAGACCTTGTTGTTTATCCAATCTATATATAATATTCTACATTTGCTAACCCCAAACTCTCAATCCACCCTTCCCTCACCACCACCTTCCCCCTTGGTAACAAGTTCATTCTCTATGTTTGTGAGTCTGTTTTATCATTTCAGTCACTCAGTCATGCCTGAGTCTTTGCAACCCCATGAACTGCAGCACACCAAGCCTCCCTGTTCATCACCAACTCTCGGAGCTTGCTTAAACTCATGTCCAACGAGTTGGTGATGCCATCCAACCATTTCATCCTCTGTTGTCCCCTTCTCCTTGTGCCTTCAATCTTTCCCAGGATCAATCTTTTCCAATGAGTCAGTTCTTTGCATCAGGTGGCCAAGTATTGGAGCTTCAGCTTCAGCATCAGTCCTTCCAATGGATATTCAGGACTAACTTCCTTTAGCACTGAGTGGTTTGATCTCCTTGCAGTCCAGGGGACTCCTAAGAGTCAGTTTTAAAGATAGGTTCACTTGTGTTATATTCTAGATTCCACATATAAGGGACATCATATGGTATCTCTTTTTATCTTTCTGACTTACTTTACTTCATATGATAGTGTCTAGGTCCATCCATGTTGCTACAAATGGTATTATTTCATTCTCCATTCTTTTTTATGGTGGAGTAGTATTCTACCATATATATATATATACCACATCTTCTTCATTCATTCATCCATCAGTGGACATTTAGGGTGTTTCCATATGTTGGCTATTGTGAATAGTGCAGTGCATGTATCTTCTGAATTATAGTTTTGTCTGTATATATGCTCAGGAGCAGGATTGCTGGATCATATGGCAACTCTACTTTTAGATTTTTGGGGAGCCTGCACACTGTTTTCCACAGTGGCTGCACCAACTTACATTTCTACCAACAGTGTAGGAGGGCTCCCTTTCCTTGACAACCTTTCCAGCATTTGTTATTTGTAGATATTTTAATGATGGCCATTCTGAGTGATGTGAGGTGGTACTTCATTGTAGTTTTTATTTGCATTTCTCTAATAGTTAGGGATTCTGAGCATCTGTTCATGTGCTTGCTGGCCATCTGTGTATCTTCTTTGGAGAAATGTCTGCTTAGGGCTTCTGCTTGAGAAATGGAATATTTCCTGCCATATCAGTAATGGATGTTACAGTCATCAGCCGTTGTAGCCCTCCAATTTGAGCCAGTCAACCCTACGAGAACTCAAAAAGGAGAATACCTGCCATCTAGTAGCCATCAGAATACAGCCACATCCTATAGTGAGCCCCAAGGAACTCTGGACATGAAAACAGGATACTGGCCCCAGATGGCTGCGGTGCATATCAAAGGAATGACTTCCTTGAGCCCAGACTCTTGCATCTTCCCATACATAAAAAGGTGCTAAATTTCTTAACTTGGGTTATCTGGTTTTATTGAATAATAATGTTTTGATGTTCAGACTACCTGCCCTTTGTTGAAATACTTCTATATAACCTGGCTCTTCCCCTCACCTTCTTGGAGCAGTTCTCTCAGGGTGGCTTGAAATGCTGTCTCCTAAACCAGAAGTCCTAAAAATTTCCACTAACTAAAACATAACTCACAACTTTTAGATTGCATGTAATTTTTTCAGTCGACATGCCCATTTTTCAACTAGGTTGTTTTTTTGTTACTGAATTTCATGAGCTGTTTGTATATTTTAGAAATTAAGCCCTTTTTGTTCTCATAATTATCAAATATTTTCTCCCAGTCTGTAGGTTGTCTTTTCATTTTGTTTCTGGTTTCCTTTGCTCTGTATCCAGTCCCATCACTTCATGGGAAATAGATGGGGAAACAGTGGAAACAGTATCAGACTTTATTTTGGGGGGCTCCAAAATCACTGCCAATGGTGACTGCAGCCATGAAACTAGAAGACACTCCTTGGAAGAAAAGTTATGACCAACCTAGATAGCATATCCAAAAGCAAAGACATTACTTTGCCAACTAAGGTCTGTCTAGTCAAGGCTATGGTTTTTCCTGTGGTCATGTATGGTTGTGAGAGTTGGACTGTGAAGAAGGCTGAGCGCCAAAGAATTGATGCTTTTGAACTGTGGTGTTGGAGAAGACTCTTGAGAGTCCCTTGGACTGCAAGGAGATCCAACCAATCCATTCTGAAGGAGATCAACCCTGGGATTTCTTTGTAAGGAATGATGCTAAAGCTGAAACTCCAGTACTTTGGCCACCTCATGCGAAGAGTTGACTCATTGGAACTCATTGGAAAAGACTCTGATGCTGGGAGGGATTGGGGGCAGGAGGAGAAGGGGACGACCAAGGATGAGATGGCTGGATAGCATCATGGACTCGATGGACGTGAGTCTGAGTGAACTCCGAGCGATGGTAATGAACAGGGAGGCCTGGCGTGCTGCGATTCATGGGGTCACAAAGAGTCGGACACGACTGAGCGACTGAACTGAACTGACAACAGCTTCTAAGTTTGATTAGGTTCCAATTGCTTATTTTTGCTCTTATTTCTATTTCCTTGGGAGAGTAATTTAAAACATTGGTGATTTATGTTGGAGAATGCATTGTCTATGCACTCTTCTAGGTGTTGTACAGTGTCATGTCTTATATTTAATTCTTTAAGTCATTTTGAGTTTATTTTTGTGCATGGCATGACAGTGTATTCTATTTCGTTGATTTACACATGGTCATCCAACTTTCCCAACATCGCTTGCTGAAGAGACTCTTTTCTACATTGTATGTTCTTACCTTCTTTGTCAAAGATTAATTGGTGTGCAGATTTATTTCTGGGCTCTCTATTCTGTTGGATTGATCCATATGTCTGTTTTTGTGCCATGTATTGGTCATCTTGATATCGTCCATAAGTCCCTTAAGCTTTCTTCGTTCCTTTTTTTTCTTTTTGCTGCTTTGATAGATACATTCCATGCATTTCAAGTTTGCTATCCTTTCTTCTGCTTCATCTAGTCTTCTGCTGAACCCCTTCATTTATTTTTCTGACCAATTATTATATGTCTCAGCCCCATGATTTCTACTTGTACTTTCTTATATTTTCTGTCTCTTTGTTGAAATTTTCACTTTATTCATGAATTATTCTCCTGACCTCAGTGAGCATCATTATGAACAGTCATAATTTTGAACTCTATCAGGTAAATAACTTATCTGATTTCATTAAGATGTTTTTCTGGGATGTAATCTTGTTCTTTAGTTTGGAACATAGTACTCTATTTCTCCATTTTCATCAAATCTCTTTTTTTCTCTGCATTAGACAAAACAGCCACTTCTCCTGAATCTTGGCATGTCTTATATTTCCTCTGTGCATTAGTTCTTAATGTCAGTCAGGGATGAGTATCTTCTCTTTTAGCCTGCACCATACCCCATTCAGATCCTGAGGAATATATCTGTGCTTTACCATGTCTTCTATGGCTAGCTAGTTTTTCAGAATTTGCTCTTGAATTCGTGGCTAGGCTCTTATTTTCTGCAACTGAAATCATAGTCTTAGACCTGTGTGATATTGCCAGCAGATTTTATTGTTTTTGGCAATGCCAAAGGTTAAAGGATTTTCCCCCTGAGATGAAATCAAATAGACACAATACCCTGAGCTTAGATATTTCCCAGTGAGCTTAAGTTGGGACACAACATTGTCTGTGCTCTGGAGATAATATATTTAAATCAGTTGTAGGACCAAGGGCGGGAAGATGNGGGATTCGGGATTGGGAGCTTGTGTGCACCTGTGGTGGATTCATGTCGATGTATGGCAAACCCAATAGAGTATTGTAAAGTTAAATTTAAAAATAAATAAATAAATAAATTAAAAAAAATAAATAAATCAGCTGTAAAAGAAGTTTAGTTGTCTTACTAATTTTGAGGCTATTGGCTTTTATAGCTACTGTACCACTAAAGTGGCTAGAGAGGGGAATATAAATAACCCCAAATTAAAAAAAAAAAAAATTTAAGGGTAAAAAATTTAATATCCCACCATTTTACCAAGGACCATTAGTTTCCCTGGGAGAGGTGATTTGCAGTCCTATCTCTGATTTGCACTAATATCCAGAGTTCTGAAATGGCTGATTGTAGTTGTTTTGCCAGTAACATCGTGGGTTTTTTTGTTTGTTTTTTAATGAGAGAGTTCACTAGTCCTCTATCATTCTGGAAGTCAATCGTTATGCAGACTTCGTACTCTGCTTCAGCATAGCTTTTGGGGACAACTGGCTGAGGCAATATTAGGTGAGCTAAAGAAAGGTCCACATGTTCACAAGGAGCTGCAGCAAAGAGGAGCTGATCCAGGTGACTGAGAATTCATCCTATGAATTCCACAGAACTGTGTAATCAGAGAAACCTGCAAAACCCTAAAATGGTATCTCAACAACTGACTCTCATATATTACTTTAGCCTGAGTAGTAAAAGAGGGCACAAAGTAGATGATTTATTTGTTTAGTTTTGTAGCAGATTCTTTTGAAACTCTGGGAAATACCCTCTTTGTCTGTTAATAGTACTTGTGAAAAATTCTCATGCTTGATTGTAGTTTCCTGATTGAAGGGCCTGCCACATCTCTAAGCTTTCCTTTCCCTGAATTCTGAAATGTCACTCAGCCCAAATAATACAGTAACAGCCTAGGAGAAAGCAGGAGTTAAATCCATAAAGGATACCTCTCACCAGGGGGTGATAAGAGCCAGTGCATAAATGCCTCAGCCTCCTATTCGCCAGAGGGTCAACTGTGAAGGTGCTTTGGGAAGTGGAGTTGATCAAGAGTCTTCTCAGCCTGTATGACTAACAGGATCAGTTCAGTTCAGTTCAGTTCAGTCGCTCAGTCGTGTCCGACTCTTAGTTGGCTATGAATTCCCAAGTACTACCTGCTGTGAGGACAGTAGGTAAAACAATCAATGAGGGTCACACTTAGGCTTGGATAGGGGAAAGATTACCAAGAATATTGGGATATGAGTAGACAACAATAGTGTGTTGGTGGCCCAATTACATGGTACTTAATTTTCTACAAGTTTCTACCCATTAGGTAGACATTAGAGGAAATATTTAAGCTTTCAGAGAAAAGATAATATACCTTGGCAAAGAATCTAGTGGACATGCAGAAGAATCATGAGAATTCCCTGAGAGAACTATGTTCATTTTAGGGAAGTTACTAAGTGCCTTTAGATTCTGAATATCAGATGTTTAATGTCGCCATCTGAAAGTCCAGGTTTGCCAGTGACAAACAACTGAATATGTACTTTTCTAATCTAAACAGATTACAGAACTGCAATTTTGCAAAACACTGCATATATGTATAGAGATTAAATCAAAATATAGGTTTGCCTCTTCCAATGTCTCATAGAAGAGGAATCTTGTTATTCCTGAATGCAAAAAGAAAGTTAAGGTAGCAATTAGAAAATAGATAAGTAAATACAGACCTAATCCATCTCTTCTCTAAAGGAAAACAAGATGCACTTTTTCTTAAATGGTTTTTACAGGAACCACTGAGCAACTTTTAACTATGGTGAATTAACTTATGGCTAATAGGATATTCATTACACCCTTGAAAAATTGAATTTTCTTAATTTCACTTTCTGCTAGATTGTTGTTAAAATGTATAGTAATATAACAGATTTTTATTTATTGACTTAGTACCCTGCAATTTTACTGTATCTGTTTATAATTTTAAACAATTTTAGTGCAGTCTTTTTGTTGTTATTCAGTAAGTAAGTAAGTCCTATCTGACTCACTCTAAGTCCTATCTGACTTTTTGCAACCCCATGGACTGCAGTACACCAGGCTTCCCTCTCCTTCACTATCTTCTGGAGCTTGCTCAAACTCATGTCTATTGAGTCAGTGATGCCATCCAACCATCTCATCATCTGTTGCCCATTCTCCTTCCTCCTTCAGTCTTTCCCAGCATCAGGGACTTTTCTGATGAGTAGGCGCTTCACATCAGTTGGCCAAAGTATTGGAGCTTCAGCATCAGTCCTTCCAATGAGTATTCAGGGTTGATTTTCTTTGGGATTAACTGGTTTGATTTCTCTGCAGTCCATGGGATTCTCAAGAGTCTTCTCCAGCACCACAGTTTGAAAGCATCAGTTCCTCAGTGCTCAGCTTTCTTTATGGTCCAACTCTTAAATCTGTACATGACTAATGGAAAAACCATAGCTTTGACTAAATATACCTTTGTCAGCAAAGTTTTGCCTATGCTTTTTAATATGTTGTCTAGGGTTTTCTATATATAAAATTATATCACCTACAATTATTGACAGTTTTATTTCTTCCTTTTCAATTTGAATGACTTTTACTTCTTTTTCTTGTGTAATTATTCTGGTGGTGGTGGTTTAGTCACTCAGTTTTGTCCGACTCTTGCAACCCCATGAACTGTATGCAGCCCGCCAGGCTCCTCTGTCCATAGGGTTCTCCAGGCAAGAATACTGGAGTGGGTTGCCATTTCCTTCTCCAGTGGATCTTTCTTACTCAGGGATTGAACTCAGGTCTCCTTCACTGCAGGCAGTTTCTTTTTTTACCTACTGAGCTAACAGGGAAGCCCCTGGTAATTAATTATTCTGTGTTGAATAAGAGTGGCAATTGTGGGTATCATTATCATGTATCTGATCGTACAGTGATACCTTTTAGTTTTTCATTACCGAGTATGATGTTAGCTGCAATTTGTTATATAAGGCCTCTATTATTTTAAGGAATGTTCCTTCTATACCCATTTTATCGAGAGTTTTTTTATGTAAATGGTTGTTGAATCCTTTCAAATACTTTTTATGCATCTATTGAGATGATCATATGATTTTTAACTTTCCTTCTGTTAATATGGTCTATTACATTGATTGATTTGCAGATGTTGAACCATCCTTCCTCCCTGGAATGAATCCCACTTGATCATAATACGATACTTTTTATAAATTTTTATTTGGTTTGCCAGTACACTGCAAACCAAAGGATATACATTGATATCCATTATGGGGGTATAATTTTCTGTGTTGTTTTTGTTGGGTTTGGTATCAGGATAATGCTGGACTTGCAAAATGAATAGGAGAGAATGCTTACTACCTTATTTTTGGGGGAAGAGTTTTAGAAGGATAGGTATTAAAATCTTCATTAAATGCTTAGTAAGGCTTATTTGTGAAGCTTTCTGGTTCTGGACCTTTGTCCGGGGTAACATTTTTAATTACCACTTTAATCTTACTAGTGATTCATCTGTTCAGATATTCTGTCACTTCTAATTCAGTCTTGAAAGGTTATAGGGATCTAAGAATTTATCCATTTCTTCTGGACTGTCAAATTTGTTGCCATATAGCTATTCATAGTATTCTAATTCTTTGTATATCTAGGCTATCCATTTTAATTTCTCCCTTTTCATTTTTGCTTTTATTTATCTGAGCCTTCTATTTCTTGTTTTCCTTTGGTTCAGTTCAGTTGCTCAGTCACGTCCTACTCTTTGTAACCCGATGGACTGCAGAACACCAGGCTTCCCTGTCCATCACCAACTCTGGAGTTGCATTACCAGCTCCTGGAGCTTGTTTTCCTTAGAGAGGCTAACTAAAGCCTTGCCAATTTCTCTTTTTAAAGAACCAACCATTAGTTAAATCAATCATTTCTACTGTCTTTTTAGTCTGTTTCATTTATTTCTGCTATGATCTTTATTCCTTTCCTTCTACTGACTTTGGGCTTCATTTTTTTCTTTTCCTAGTTCCTGTAGTTGTAATTAGATTGTTTTAGATTTTTCTTGTTTTTTAACCCAGGCTTACGTTGGTATTTTGCTGCATCCTTTAGAATATTTAGGTGGGGGGAGGGGATCTTTCATTTCTCCTTTGATTTCTTAGTGCATCCAATATTCTTCAGTAGTATGCTGTTTTGTCTCCACATATTTGTGATTCTCAAGCTTTCTTCTTGTACTTCATTTCTAGTTTCATATTATTGTGTCAAAAACATGCACAGTATGATTTTACCCTTCTTAAATTAAGTGAGGCTTATGTTTTCTGATATGTGGTCTATCCTTGAGAATGTTCCATGTGTGCTTGAAAGGAATGTACATTCTGCTACATTTGGAGAGAATGTTTTGTACAAATCTATGAAGTTCATCTGGTTCTAATGTTTAATTTAAGGCTGTTTTTGATGGGTGTTGTTGACTTTCTATCTGGATAATCTAGCCATGGGTGTAAGTAGTGTATTTAAGTTCCCTACTACTTTTGTGTTGCTCTCAATTTCTCCATTTATGTACATATTTTTTCACTTGTTACCTTTTGGGGGCTTGAATTCTATTTTGTCTGAGTATTGCTATACCCACTTTGACTGCCATTTGCTTGAAATATCATCTTTCATTCCTTCACTTTAAGCCTATGTTTGTGTTTAGAACTGAGATCACTCTCCTGGAGGCAGCATCATATAGTAGTGTCTTATGTTTTAATTTATCCAGCCACTCTATGTTTTGATTGGTAAATTCGATCTATTTATATTTACAGTAATTATTGATAAATGAGGACACAGTATTACCATTTTCTCTTTTGTTTTCTGGCCATTCTATTAGTTTGATGTTTTTCTCAGTTTCCTTTTTTAAAATGTTTTATGACGCTGCTCTAGTTTTGTAGTTACCATGATGTTTGTATCAAACTACTGTAGATAAAATTGTCCTATTTCTGCTCAAAACATCCTATGTATAAATTTGCTTACATGGTTCCATCCTCTTCTTTTATGCTTTTTTTCCCTCAAATTATCTCTTTTCATGTTGTTTGTTACAAATTAAAATAGATATAGTTATTTTTACTTTTTTCCCTTTGACTAAGGTGATAAATAGAAAAAAGTGCAGCTCAAAAAATCAAAGTTTTGTGTACTTTTGCCTTTTTGTAAGGCAAGTCTAGTGGTGATGAACTCCCTCACCTTTTGTTTGTCTGAGAAAATCTTTATTTCTCTTTCATATCTGAATGATAACTTCACTAGAAAGTATTCTTGGGTGACTTTATTTTTCAGTATTTTGAGAATGTAATTCATTCTCTCCTGGACTGTAGAGTTTCTGCTGAGAAATCTATTGATAGCCTAATGGGAGATCCTGTGTAGGTTGCATTACCAACTCCTGGAGCTTATTTTCCTTAGAGAGGCTAACTAAAGCCTTGCCAATTTATTTTTTTAAAGAACCAACCATTAGTTTAATCAATCATTTCTACTGTCTTTTTAGTCTGTTTCATTTCTGCTATGATCTTTATTCCTTTCCTTCTACTGACTTTGGGCTTCATTTTTTTCTTTTCCTAGTTCCTGTAGTTGTAATTAGATTGTTTTAGATTTTTCCTTAGAGAGGCTTTAAATCTTTACTTTTTAAATCTGACTACCTTTAAAATTATTTGTCATTGACTTTTATGCATCTTGTAGAAAGTCTTCTTGCATTGAGATAACTAGGTGTTTTCTTGGTTTCATGGCCTTCCCCAGGTTTGCGAAATTCTCAGCTATTTTTCTCTTTAAATTTACTCTCTGATCACTCTCTTCTCCTTCTGGGATACCTATTATCTTTAGGAAGGGTGACAAAATAGAGTTGGGTAGCTCTTATAGATGCCTTCATTAGTTTTAGTTTTCTTCCCCCTTCTATTTATATCATTTCTAAATTTCTCTTCAATATGGTCTGCTCTATTTCCAATGCTTTCTAATTCAGTCTTCATCTTTAAAAACAAAAATTATTGCAGTATAGTTGATTTACAGTGCTGTGTTAGTTTGCCCTGTATAGCAAAGTGTGTCAGTTACACATATACCTATATCCACTCTTCTTTAGATGCTTTTCCCATATTGGCCATTACAAAGTATTGAATAGATGTCCCTGTGCTATAAAGTAGATCTTTATTACCTATTTTATATACAGTAGTATATATGTGTCGATCTATTTTATATATAGTAGTGTGCATATGTTAATCTCCCAATTTATCCCTCCTGTCTCCTTTCCCCCCGGTAACCATAAGTTTGTTTTCTATATCTGTGACTCTATTTCTATTTTGTAAGTTTATTTGTACCATTTTTTTAGATATCACATATAAGTGATATCATATGCTATTCATTTTTCTGTCTTCACTCAGTATGACAATCTCTAGGTCCCACCATGTCACTGAAAATGGCATTATTTCATTTTTAATGGCTAATATTCCACTGTCTATATGTACCACATCATTATTCATTCTTCTGTTGGACATAAAGGCTGCTTCCATGGACTGAACTTTGCGGTACATTTATCTTTCTGAATTATGGTTTCCCAAGAATATATGCCCATTTCCTGGATTTCTCAGCTTTAGGATTCGTTTGGTTCTTCTTGTGGTTTCTGTATGGCAATTACTTTGGATTCTCCATCAGTTAAATTGCAATATTCTGTGACTTTAACTTTGGTTTTTGGAGAACTGTCACTTTCTTTTTCTGATACCATATTTCCAGACTTTTCATGATGCTTGATGAATTTTTCCTGTGCTGGTAGATTTGAAAGTAGGGAATAATTTCTTTGGGTAAAACATTTTTTACTAGATTCTAACAATTCAACCGGTTAATAATTAGGAGCCTTTTTCAATAGGTGGCATTGAAGAAAACGTTTTGAGAATAGGCATTTCCCACACTCCATTACCTCTTCCAGAGTTTCCCCCAGGCCCATCAGGTTGTGGGCTCCACCACTGTGGGTGGGAATTGCAGGTGTCTCTGGAGCTGGAAGGCCAGTGTCTCATGTCCCACTACCCCCCCAGCTGTCACTAGGCTCAGGTGCCATGGCCTGAAATTGCATGCTCTGCATTGACTGTTCTAGCTCTGCCTCTTCTATGTGTAGATCTCTCTGGTATCCTAGAGTGTTGGGCAGAGCAACCTTTGTTGAGTTGGGGTGTTTTCATGGTTTTAGACTGAAGGAGAGAGACAAAGGCAACATCTTACATTGCCATGATGCTGATATCACTCTAACTGCTTGAAGTGTATCAATCTTTCTGTGAAAGACGTTTATTTGCTTACCCACTCCAGTGTTCTTGCCTGGAGCATCCCAGGGACGGGGGAGCCTGGTGGCTGCCGTCTCTGGAGTCGCAGAGTCAGACACGACTGAAGTGACTTAGCAGCAGTAAGTCTGAGGAGCAGGCTTCTAATTTCACATGCAACTAGGGGTCAACTGCAGTGCTCCAGAGATGGGGGAGCTAGCAGGCACCGTCTTTGTAATCTCCCTTTGTAAGGTCCCTAGAATCTCTTACAAAGGAACTTATGTACGTACATGTAAGCAGCCCTGGTTTTGTGGCTGTCACTTGGGAGGTGTGCTTTCTTAGCTGGTTCGAGGGGCCAGCATTGTTTGTGTGTGAGTCCCTTAGGACGGTAATGACTAGATAAATAGTTTTTAATCAGCTTATGTATCTAAAGCACAGTGCAGAAGCAGTAGAAATGTCCAGAACATATGAACATGTTCAACAGGACAGGAGCAAAGAAACATTTTCTAACTGGTTATGGGCTCAGCACAGAGGGCATGCCCAGAAATGTTCATCTCCCAGTCTTCCCCTGAAAGAGGTATATGTTCATACTCTAAAAGCTGCTGACTTATATCCTTCCTTTTAGGACACTATAGGTCTTTGCACACCCTCAAGGATTGGGAGTCACTAAAAACAAAAAGAAGTTGCTTAGGCAATTACAAAGGATTGAAAGGCAGCAAAGATCTAGCACAGGGCTGAGCACAAAGCTTTTTTCTCCTACACAATCTTAGTCCTTCAGGACTAGGAGAGGTAGCTGTTTTGTCTAAGGCAGAGAAATCAACAAAGAGTCAAAATGAAGAAACAGATACATATGTTCTAAATTTCAAGGTTAGCCCCCAGAAAAAATACCCAGTGAAATACAGGTAAGTGATTTCTCTGACAAAGAATTCAAAATGAGTCATAAATATGCTCACTGAGTTTAGGAGAATACACAAAGTAAGAATTTCAACAAAGATAGATAGAAAATATAAGTACCCAACAGAAATCAGCAGCTGAAGAATACAATAACTTACCTAAAAAATTACATCAAGGGTTTCAATAGCAGACTAGATGAGGCAGAAAAAAGGATCAGTCACTGGAAAACAGGGTGGTAGAATTCATCCAGTTAAAGGAGCAAAGAGCTAAAGGGGCTCATGATCAACAGGCCCCAGAGGAGAAAATCTTAAAACTAATAAGAGAAAAAAACCCTGTGGGTTCCCTTTTACATAGCAGAAGATCCTAAAGAGCTTTTTTCTGCAAAAATTTTGAAGGCCAGAAGGGAAAAACATAATATATTCAAAGCCCCCAAAGGGGAAAAAAGATACCAAGATTCTATCCCTCAAAGCTGTCCCTCAGAATTAATTAGAGAGAAAGAGCTTTTAAGGCAAGAAAAAGATGGAGTTTATCATCAATAGACTGGCCTTACAATAAATGTTAAGGGGATGACTTTCAGCTGAAACAAGGGTTCTAATTAGGAAAATAAAAATATAAGGAAGTATGCATTTCACTGGTGAAACTAAATATATGTTAAAATTAAGAATAAACTAATGTATTGATGGTAGGTTAATTACTTATAAGTCTAGGATGAAGGCTAATGACAAAAACAGTACAAAATAACTACAATAATTTGTTAATGGCTATACAAGATAAAAGGATATAAATTTTGATAGTTATTAATAAAACATGAAACATTGGGAGAGTAAAACTGTAGAGCTTTAGAATGCAAATTCAACTTGTAAGTTACTGTTGTAAGATTTGTATAAACTACTTTTTATTTGTTAACCACTAATAAAAACCTCTAGTAGATACACAAAAGATAATAGAGTCTAAGTGTTACACTACAGGACATCATCAAATCACCAGAGAGAAAGAAGCAATGCAGTAATTATATGTTTAGAAAGAAAAAAGAATGGCAATAATAAGCCCACACTTAACATTTACAGAACAGTCCATCCCAAAGTAAGAGAATACATGTAGCTCCCCAACACATGGAACACTCTCCAAGATAGAACATATGTTAAGCCATAAAAAGTCTTAATAAATTCAAGAAAATTGAAATCATATCAAGCATCTTTTCCCACACAATGGTATGAAATTAGAAGCCAGTTACCAGAAGAAAACACACTAATATGTGGAGATTAAACAATATGCTAATGAATAACCAATGGGTCTAAAGAAATTTTAAAAAATTGAGATAATGTATATACAATACACCAAAACTATGGAGCATAGTAAAAGATTCTAAGAGGGGAGTTCATAGCAATAAACATAAAAAATCATAAAATATCTCAAAACAACCTAACTTAACATCTCAAAGAGATAGAAAACTAAAAATACACTAATAGAATCAAGGAAATAAGATTAAAGCAAAATATATGGACTAAAGATAGGAAAAGATTTAAGAAAAGATTTATGAAATTAAGAGCTGATTTCCTTTTGTGTGTGTTTGTGTTTTAGAGCTAATTTCTTGAAGAGACCTTTAGCTAGACACACCAGGGGAAAAGACTCAAGTAAAATTAGGAAAAAGGAGAGATTACAATAGACATACAAATGATCAAAAGAAACTAAACAATTATAAGTCAACAAAGTAAACCGAATAAAAGGATAAATTCCTGGAAACACAATTTACCAAAACTGACTCATGAAGAAATAGAACATCTGAACAGACTGATTACTAGTAAGGAAATTGAATCAATAGTCAAGTACCTCCCCAAAAAAGTCTAGGACCAGATGGCTTTACTGGTAAATTCTATTAATCATTGAAAAATAATTCCTACCAAGCCTTCTCAAACTCTTAAAAAACAGAAGATGAAAGAACATGGCCAAATACATTTTATGTAGCCAGCATCATTCCTTGATACCCTAGTTAAACAAAGACACTACCAGAAAAGAAAGTACTGTACAGACCATTATCTGTGATGATATGGATACAAAAATCCTCAATAAAATATTAGCAAACTGATTTCTACAGCACATTAAAAATATGAAGGATAAAAATTATTTCATTTCAATAGATGCCTGAAAATCACTTGACAAAATTCACAATACATACATGGTAAAAACTCTCAACAAAGTGAATATAGAGGGAATGTAACTTAATAAAGGCAATATATGATAAGACTACAGCTAACATCATATTTCAGTGGTCCCTCTAAGATCATGAATGAGGATGCCCACTCTCACCACTCCACTGTTTCAACATAGTACTGAAAGTCTTGACCAGAGCAATTAAGTAACAAAAAGAATTTGGCATTTAAATCAGAAAAGTAAAACTCTGTTTACAATTGGCATATTATATACAGCTGGAATCAAGATTGCCAGGAGAAATATCAATAACCTCAGATATGCAGCTGACACCACTTTTATGGCAGAAAGTGAAGAGGAACTAAAAAGCCTCTTGATGAAAGTGAAAGAGGAAACTGAAAAAGTTGGCTTAAAGCTCAACATTCAGAAAACGAAGATCATGGCATCTGGTCCCATCACTTCATGGCAAATAGATGGGGAAACAGTGGAAACAGTGTCAGACTTTATTTGGGGGGGCTCCAAAATCACTGCAGATGGTGATTGCAGCCACGAAATTAAAAAACGCTTACTCCTTGGAAGGAAAGTTATGACCAACCTAGATATGAAGTTGCAGGATATAACATTATGTTTGTTATATACTTGAAACTAATATAATATTGTACATCAACTACACTTCAATAGTAAAGATGTAAGTGAAAAAGAATCATGTCATTAAGTTCTAGGGAATATTTCCATTGCTTTTGAATTTTGATTAAAAAAGTAATAATGCTTAAATTGTCATATGTCTCCCCCTGGAAGCATCATGTCACTAGGTTTTGGTTCTGTTTTGTGTATCAAGCCATATATCAGCAAGAATGTTCATTTTTCCCTTAGGGAAAGAAGCTGCACTGGTTGTAAGGAGTTGCCATAGGAGCCACTGGAGAGTTCAAGCCAGGGCCACAGGCTTCCTGAGCAGCCACAGGCTTCCTGAGCAGCCCCAGCCAATGACTGAGCACATACATGGATGGCATTAATACTAGACCCAAGACATTTCAGCCCAACATGGGACTTTTCTATAGCTAATCTTAGCTGGGCTGGGAGCCCCAGGGCATTCTCAGAGTTGCATCATAGTTTCAGGTTCTTCCTCTCCCCATCTTTTTTCACTGTCCTGTTCTTTTACAGGTATAAGACCTTGATCATGCCTGAAGTTTTTCTCTGACTAATCTGCTCTCTTCTCCCTTTATCTTTCACAGTAATTCTCTTTTACTATTAATTCCATCTTAGCATATGCTTCCCAAAGTTTTAGATGCAACACAAATGGTATAATATTAGGAGTGGTCTAAAAAAGCAGGAGCTAAAATGGGATTTTGAAAATAGATTATTCATTACCAGAGTGGTAAGGATGACCCCCTCTCAAGTGGAATATGGGACATGGATAATCCATGGCATAAGGTGGCAGCCCTATTACTAAATAGTTCACCAGTGGTCACTTAGGGAAACACCGTGGTTGGCAGAACACCCTGGGTATTGCTGTGATTCAGGCTTTGGTCTTTAGGTGCACCGTTCCTCTATACCCTGGGGATTGGCTATACATATACCTTTTATAAAAGATGACTTGATACCGCAGAGAGATCATGAGAAAATAAGAGTGATTATCACACAGTTAAAGGCTAAATTCGAGAGCAGAAGTCTGTCTTAGATTAATTACTTTCGAAGAGGCTCTTATCTCCTGTTGTGAAAGATAGGATGAAGCCAAGGAAGAGACTAAAGATCTGAACGTTAGGATTACTGAACTTCAAAGACAGGTGAACTCTCGGCCAAGGAAATCTATTATATTAAGGCTAGAGCCCTGGTTTGGAAAACCTAGAAATCTGATACAGGACAGGAAAATCTGGGTGGATACCTCCTGTACACTGTGGCTCTCTGGACTGCCCTAAAGTCTTTTGAGCCTCCAGAGACGGTGCAACTGTCCTTTTTGGAGCTAGCTCCACCTCTACTCTCTCTCTGTGAGAAGCACTATATAATCCTCTCCTATACAAGGTGGCAGAGCTCTCATTAGAAACTTCCCCGAGATGTATAATTAGGGTTATTCCATTATAAAATGTCTAGGATGTCAGGGTCATAGGGAAGAAAGAGATTATAACTATAAGAAATTATAAGAATTAGTCAGCATGTGCCAGGACAGTACCTAGAGATTGGATTTTGAGCCTTATTTGACTGTAATATATAACTGGATAAGAATCATTGACTTGGGTACACAAGATTTAAAATATGTCCCACCCTTCCAGGGACTAGGACAAACAGCCTGCTAAAGTAGCACTTACTTAGAAGCCTAGAGATGGTGTAAAAAGAATGTACAATGGATAAAAGTCTCAACAAGTGGTGCTGGGAAAACTAGATAGCTACATGTAAAATATGAGATTAGAATATTACCTCACACTATGTACAAACATAAATTAGATCTTTAATCTATTTTAAAACCTGAAACCATAAAAATCCTAAGAAAGAACATAGGCAGAACACACTTTAACATAAATCATAGCAATTTTTTTTAGATATGTCTCCTAAGGCAAGATTAATGAAAGGAAAAATAAACAAATGTGACCTAATTAAACTTAAAACTTTTGCAAAGCAAAGGAAACCACTGACAAAACCAAAAGATAATCTACAAAATGGGAAAAAATGTTTGCTAATGATGTGACTGACAAGGAGTTAATATCCAAAATATATAAACAGATCATACAACTCAATATCAGAAAACAACCCAATCAGACATTGAATAGAAGACCTGAATAGACATTTCTCCAAAGACAACACACAGAGGAAAAGATACCCAGCATCACTAATTATTAGAAAAATTCAAATAAAAACAATGAGCTATTACCTCACATCTGTCAGAAAGGCTATCATTAAATAGTCTACAAATAACAAATGCTAGAGATGATGGGAAGAAAAGGGAACCCTTTTACATTGTTGGTGGGAATGCAAATTGCTATAGCTACTGTAGAAAACAGTATGAAGTTTTCTCAAAAAACTGAAAAATAGAAGTACCATATGACCCAGGAATTCTACTGCTAGGTATATACTCAAAATGAAAACACTAATTCAAAAAAGTGCATGCACCCCAGTGTTCATAACAGTGCTATTTACAATAGCCCTGATGTGGAAGCAACCCAAGTGTCCATCAATAGATGATAAATTAATATATATGAATATTTATAATAATCCATATATATGTAGAGTATTAGCCATAAAAAGAATGAAATTCTGCCATTTGCAACAATGTAGATGGACCTAGAGAACATAATGCTTAATGAAATGAGTCAGAGAAAGACATGTGAGATCACTTACATGCACAATATAAAAAAATAACACCAAAGAATATACATGCAAAACAGAAACAGACTCACAGATACAGAAATCAAACTTGCAGTTACCATAGGGGATAGGAAAGGGGAAGGAATAAGTTAGGGATATGAGATTAATGGATACAAACTAGTCAGTACATATAAAATAGAAAAGCAACAAGGATATACTGTATAGCATAAGGAAATATACTCATTACCTTGAAATAACTTTCAATGGAGTGTAATCTATAAAAATACTGAATAGCTATCCTGTATATCTGAAAATATAATATTGTAAATCAACTATAGCTCAATTAAAAAGAGAATGATTATCCATTCTGAGCAAGGTTGCAATGCTTGTGTTGCCAAAGTAGATTATGGGGTGACTCATATTATGGCAAAGATGCATCCTGAAAATGACTGCATACTATTGTAAACTCAGCCAAGTAGAAACCATAATTGTGGCTATTGCCAATTAATGAGTAAATTGTATATGCCATTGATTAGGTAAGTGTAGTTTTTTTCCTATCCAATTCAGGAAAGTGTATCAAAGATAGCCCTAGGGGTAACATTCACATGAAATGGACAAGAAAATACATTTATAAACCATGATAACTCCTCCTTGCTACTATAATATAGTCAGAAGAGATCTGGATCATATGAATATGTAAAGAATGTCACATTGATCTATTATACCCATGAAAACATACTGATTGGGCAGGATGTATGAGCTGACTAGTATACTAAAGGCTTTGATAAGAACCATGTTTTCTGGAAAGCAAGAGAGAAATCTTTATAAGATTCTGGAATCTAATTTTAATAGTTTCTAGAGTTCTAGTGACCAGGAATGCACCTAGGTATCTCCAAAGTAAGACACAAATTGCTGCATCTTACATACTTTACCAAGAAGAAGAAAGCACAGCGCTTGGTTAGCCTCTTTGCATCATGGAGACAGCAATTCCTTATCTGAGATAGGGGTCTGGGCCATAAACTAGGTGATACAAAAGGTTGCCAGTTTTAAAGTGGAGCCTGGAGCAGAAAGGTACTCTTTGGCAGGTCCAGACTATGATGCAAGCAACTTTACATCTTCAGTTAGATGATTCAGCAGTCCTGATGTAGTCAATGATGAGAATGTTTCATTGTTGAGTTTATAGGAAAGCCTCTGGGGTTCTGAAGCAAGGCCATGTCATTTACAACACAGAATTATATGTCTTTGAGAAACAGTTGAAGGAAATGGCAACCCACTCCAGTATTCTTGTCTGGAAAATCCCATGGACAGAGGAGCCTGGGTGGGCTGCAGTCCATGGGGTCACTGAGGGTCGGACACTGAGCAACTTCACTTTCACTTTTCACTTTCATGTATTGGAGAAGGAAATGGCAACCCACTCCAGTGTTCTTGCCTGGAGAATCCCAGGGATGGGGGAGCCTGGTGGGCTGCTGTCTATGGGGTTGCACAGAGTTGGACACAACTGAAGCAACTTAGCAGCAGCAGAGAAACAGTTCCTGGTATGTTATTAGGGACTGGTAAAAGTGGAATGCTTGACCATGAAACAGTAAGTGACCATTTGTCTTAAACTGTTATAAGCTAGGTATTATCTGGCCCATTAACTCAGGGGATTTGCATGGCTTATCCAGTCTTATAAGGTGGAAATGGTACGTTGAAATTGAGCCTAAGCAGGCATGCTAAATCTTCCCATAAACTTCACCAATCACTTCTCTGTCTCCTAGTAAGATGTACAGAAGTAGAAAGAGCGAGGGAACAAGTTATGGCCCAGCTTCTCCTGTCACGAGCAGCCTGGGGTCATTGCTGTTGCCAGGCACCCACCCAGAGAGAATCAAGAGCTGGTGACCACAGAGTTCCCAGCACACAGCTGGCCGCCTCTGTTAAGGAGGTCTTGCCATACTGGGTTTTCTTTGCCAAGTGAGAAAGCAATACAATCAAATGGTAATGTATATGTAAAGAGAAAAGCTAATTCCTCTATGGGAAGGGAGGTTTCAGATATCTTGAAGTAAATGTGCTAGTCTTGGCTCTCTTTTTGGGTACAAATAGTACAGATATCCCTTTTTAACTAGGGGTAGTATGTTAACTAGGGGATATAAAAGTGTGTTTAATTCCTGGAGTGGCATTCAGAAGTAAGGAGAACTGATCTGAAACAATGCAATCCTATAACCTGTGATAACACTGTATAGAATTTTGACATAGCATTTCTCCCCTTTCATCATAGGGAATTGGAATGCAAAACTAGAAAGTCAAAAGATACCTGGAAATACATGCAAAGAGCTTATTTGTACTATTTTAGTGAACTGGACATTGACCAACTCTTTGGCCAATGAAAGTTACTTCCTGTGCTCTTTGAATAACAATTTTAATTTGAGATTCATAAGACAAGAGCTAAGAAAGAAGAATCATTAGTTTAGCACCATTATTAACACATGATAATACCTCAGGCACTTAATATTCCTTCAGTTCAGTTCAGTCACTCAGTCGTGTCCAACTCTTTGCGACCCCATGAATTGCAGCATGCCAGGCCTCCCTGTTCATCACCATCTCTCGGAGTTCACTCAGACTCATGTCCATCGAGTCCGTGATGCCATCCAGCCATCTCATCCTNTGGGATTTTCCAGGCAAGGGTACTGGAGCAGGCTGCCATTGCCTTCTCCAAAATGGTAGCCACTAGTCTGTATTATAAATGCTTGCAAAATCAATTTATGTGCAAAAAGAGATGTGAAGTTCCGAATATCAAAAAGTGCTCCATAAAACCCAATATTCTAATTTCTAAACAGTTTCAAGGTCTACATGGCATGTTTCATGTCCTCACAATATCCCATTTTGATGAATACTATTATTCTCATTTTACTGATGAGAACGTTGAGGCTTGGAGAGGGATGTAAAGTGATAGGCAAGGGATTACAGTGGCTGCAGTATCTCAAATATCCTAAGCATGGTGCTCTATATTCCTTCCCCCCTCTTTTTTTTCCCTCCTTTGTCATTCTGCAGCTCGTAAGCCCATATACCGAACATGCCATAATATAAACAATTCAGATGAGAAGCTGTCCAAAGGAATTCAGAACATCTTTGCACTCCTTGCTGAATAACTAAAATCTTCAACACACACAGGCTTGGATTGGTTTCCTAAATGCTTTCACACTTTGGAAGCTGGGGAGCTTGACTCCTCAGGGACCTTTCTGCTCTTTTTCAAACCCAAAGCAATGGACTTGAAAATCAAAATCCAAAAAGCTAACAAAGACCTTATTAAGTGTGGCTCCTTTATAAACAATTTTTTTCCCACTCTTTTCCCCCCTCTCTCTAGGCAACCCTTGCATAAAAATATCCATTCACCAACTGTTCACCAACTGTTCTTCCTCTTGCTGGCATACCTTGTGCCATGTTCTAAGATGCCAGAGCGCGTTTTTGCTGCAGCCCTCCATGCTGCCTGGGCTCAATGCCATCAGGTCCTGCTATGGGGAGGCATGTGGGAAAGGAGGGGTGGAGTGTGTCTTTGGCAGAGAAAGCCTGGGCCATGTGGCAATTAAGGTGAAGGTGGGAAACTCGGTGCCCGTGTCATGGACTTTGGAGTCAGAAAGAACTGGGATTGAATCCCAGCTTGCTGTATTCTTGCTGTGTGTTATTGTTCAAATCATGTTACTCTCTGAGCCCAAATTGGTTCTCCTGTAAAAGGCAGATATAATAACTGTTTCTAAGAATTGTCACGAAGATCAAATAAACTCATATATGTGACAGCCTTGATAGGATGCTTGGCATGCTATACAAACTCAACAAATGTGAATTTCCTTTATCTCCCTTTAACTACTGAGGTGCTCTTGATCCATTAAGAGAAAGAAGCGAATTCACAAAAAGGAAAATTCATGCAAGTGTTAAATATTAAGCAAGAGTAGTGTGAAAGATGGCACAGGACAGAATCTGGTGATGCACTCAGAAAGAGGAAATGGTACTAGATACTAGATTTCACAGGAGAGAGAGACTTGGAAGACAGATCCTCAGGCTCTGCTTAGGGAGTCTGATTCTAGCCCAGCTCTGTGACTTAACATCTGGGTACCCTGAGGCAATTCATTCCTTCATTCACTCCACAAACATTCACAGGTGTTGACATGGGCTTGGGCTAAGCCACAGAAGCATAGATGAGTAGATGCCAGCCTTGACCTTCAGAAGTCGCAAAGGAGCAGCTTTTGGCAGAGCTACCTGCAAACAGGTAGTGGCAGGTAAGAGACATAATCACATGGCCTTTAATGGAATAGACCTGGGGGAGCTGGAAAGACTGGGGCCCAAATAAGTAGCTCAGCTACTAGCTAACACTGAGGTCTTGCCAAGTGCCCTAAGTTCTCTGAGCCTTTTTTCCATATTAGAAAAATTAAAATAAAAATGATTGCTTTCTTGGGATGTTGTGATGGTTAAATGACATAATGCTTGAGAAGATAAGATAGCATTGGCCCATAAAAGTTGATAAAGATTAGCTAGCATAATTCAAGGTAAATATATGCATACATATATTTTAATAATGATAACATGTGCATGAGCATATAAATGCATGGTGGTGGGTTAATCTCTAAGTCATGTCTGACTCTTGTGACCCCATGGACTGTAGCCCACCAGGCTCCTCTGTCCATGGGATTTCTCAGGCAAGAATACTGGAATGGGTNATTTTAATAATGATAACATGTGCATGAGCATATAAATGCATGGTGGTGGGTTAATCTCTAAGTCATGTCTGACTCTTGTGACCCCATGGACTGTAGCCCACCAGGCTCCTCTGTCCATGGGATTTCTCAGGCAAGAATACTGGAATGGGTTGACATTTCCTTCTCTAGGGACTCAACCCAGGGATTGAATTTGGGTCTCCTACATTGCAGGTGGATTCTTTACCAACTGAGCCATCAGGGAAGCCCAGTAGATAATGTATATTTATATATAATATCTTTGTAATATATACATTATATATATATACTATATACATATGTAATGTAATATATGCATTATATATATCTTTGTATACATTGTACATTTATACCATATACATTACATATTAGATAGATAGGTAAATACAACATCACCAACTCAATAGACATGGATTTGAGCAAACTCCAGGAGGCAGTAAAGGACAGTGGAGCCTGGGGTGCTGCAGTTCATGGTGTCACAAAAAGTTAGAGAGGACTTACCAACTAAACAACAACAAAAACATAATATTATGTGTACACACATGTAATATATATTTTATGTGTATATATGTATAAATATATGTATATGTGTGTATGTAATGTACCCTTAACTTCTAAACTTTTCAATTTCCTTTTTTTTTNAAAGACAATGATCAGGAAGTACAAGGCTCTTGCCCAAGGATTTTAGGCTATAGATAGATACCCGGGATCCGGCTGTCCTCATATGTAAACTCAGATCTGTCTAACTCCAAATTCAATTCTTCCTGCCTCCCTTACCCTATTTGTTCATCTGTCCCATGAGGACTGGACAAGAGAATTTGGCAGGCAGACACCACTCAGCTCCTTGACCTGAAGTACCCCAGCTCTCTCACTGCCTGCAGCCACAGAGCCACAGCCCAGGACAGAGCCAACTGAATGAACCGCCACTCTTTGCAGACACTGCCTGGTCGCGTAATGAATCCTCATTTTCTTTCCTCTGCAAAGATTGACTTTGGAGACAGCATAGTCTCCTACTGAAACTGAGGTTGGTTGTTGTTTATGTAACTATTTAATTTGAAACCGTTTGACACACAGAAGTTGCAGAGATATCTCAGGGTTCCCACGTGCCCTTCACCGGGCTTCCCCTCATGGTAACATCTCCAGTAACTAGTGGTGCTAGTGGTAAAGAACCCGTCTGCCAAGGCAGGAGACTCAAGAGATGCAGGTTCCATCCCTGGGTCAGGAAGATCCCTTGGAGGAGGGCGTGGCAACCCACTCCAGTATTCTTGCCTGGAGAATCCCCATGGACAGAGGAGCCTGGTGGGCTACAGTCCATGGGGTCACAGAGAGTCAGANGCAGCCAACAAGGATACTATTCAACTTGTACCAACAAAGGAATGCAATGATGCAAGGAGTCTCAGGGAAGGCATCCCATTAAAGGGTCACAATCCATTGTGCAGTTTCTAGTCCTGAGCCAGTCTTCAGACTCAAACCCCATTTACTGAAGAGATGACCAGTTCTCCAGGATCCTGCAAAGCCATAGCAAGCATCCATGGTAATGATTCCTTTGTCCAGAAGGATTTGGGACCATTTACTCAGGGAAACTATATACTGAGGAAAAAAGAATTCCCAGTCTTTTGATGAGTGTTAAAGAAAGGGAGTCAATTGATGACGAAATTTGGAAACTCAAAATATGATAATGGCCCCTGTTCACATTGAGCCATATGAAAACCAAATAATAAATGAAATCCTGACTTGAGCCCAGGTTTCAATGGGTCAAGCTGGATCTGCAGACCTATATATTGGTCCTTTTTCCATTTCCACAAAGTATGACTGGGATTAGCATGTTTGAAAATGGTGCAACTCCAATTTTGGGGTCATGGCTCTTCCCACTATAAACTGAATCCTATAGGCTAGGTGGAAGCTTCTAAAACTGCCCTTAACAATGGCCAAAGCAGTAAATAAAAAAACAATATCGCATCTTGGGGAGGGACATAGTGGCTATTAGTGTACCTTTAAAGATTTCAAGGATGCAAGGATGGTTATTCCCATTTATCCCATCTAGTCCCTACCAAGACCAGACAGAGTTTGGGATAACTATAGACTACCAAAACCTCAACCAAGTAATAGCTCCAGTCACAGCCATGTACACTCACAGTGACTCACTGGGAGCCCTTAATTTATGCTTCTTTTTTTCTGCACTTCCTGGCAAAGTCACAGCATGGAAGGGTACTGGGGCCCAAAGAGCTAACACTTTCACAGAGGACATACCAAGAACCCCAAATTGTAAACTGACTCATGGGCACTTGAGCCCCTTGCATCAGGGGTCTAGCAAGCAAAGAAGAGTCAGGATCCTGACAGAGAGAACTGACCTTGATCATCAGGAGGAGGCAAGACTACTCTTACACAAGCAACCCCTTAGGCACTTCTTGGGATTTAGTTGCTCAACTGACTCTATGAATGGACAAATATACAAGCCTAGCCTGAAAAGAGTATGCTATACAGGGGCTCAGACAATTCAGAAGAAAATCTCTGAATAATTTAATATTTAATAATAGTTATGTCAAACTTAAATCAATGCCTCTGATATAAATATGATTACTCTATATCCTAGAACCTAGAACATAACATCATATTGACTTCTTTTTGCTATATTTTAGACTATTGGGTATTTTTATTTCCAGTGAAGTGGTAAAACTATAAACATGAATTTATTCATTTGTAAATTTTTATCACTTTTCACATCACAGAACCTCAGTTAAAAATAAGCTATAGTGTTTATTGTTCAGAAATATTGTCCCTTTTAAGTAGGAGTTACCACAAGAATGGGCTTGTATTCGAACCTATTTTGTCTCTCCTCTCTGAAGGTCACTATAGATAGAATTAGAAACTCAGACTGTGACGTCTGTATAAACACTGCCCAAGGTCAGAAGATGGGGGAGACACAGAATGAGGAAGAGTCTTTAGATACATAACATACATTCAACTGAGGTTCCCTAGTGGCTGTGAAAATGTTAACCAAGTTCTTCTGCAGCCCAGTTTTTCCAAATTTTAATAGAAGTTTGGTGGAGATGCAGCTGGTTCCACTCCATATTTCATTTCATGGATCCTCTCACTATTTGCCTTCATTTCACTTCTTACCCTTGTGACACTAATCTGCATACTCTTGGGGCATCCTGAAACTTCCATCTCAGACCCACTTTATTTACCAACTAAGGTCACCTCCTCTCCATACTGGAAATACACAAACTGTGCTCTTTCTAGGGTTATTTTTCCAAGTCCTTTCTATAGATTTAATAGTTAAGTGTAATACACACTTCTTGCTACTTCAATGTCATCTCCTGATCAAATTTTCATATCGTTGAAAATGGATTCTCAACTTCTTTTGCTTGGCTTCTATCTAATTTTCATCTTTCCAGGATCAGTACATCCCACACAATTGACTAGAGAATTATAATACAGTAACTTTATCTTTGGTGTACTGGTTTTGACCTTAGTTGCTTTCTAGTTCAAACAAGAATTCAACAGAACCCATGGTTCATGTTGAATGGAGTTTAACTGAACAACCCTAATGCACAATGCTGCAAAAAATATTATTGTATCTTCAAATGGTAACATATTCAAACAATGAGCATTTCTTGTGCAAATGACTTAGCTTCAAAACTTCACCAACTTCTGCTTAAGAGAAAATTTCAAGGGGAAAAGTAACTTTCATGATATTGATCTTTAAGAAGTACTTCCTGTATTGTAATCAAACCAAGCAAATATATAGTCTGAAACATCAAAGACACATATCCTTTGAATATCAGCATGATTAGAGACTCATTCAGTGTTATTGACTTTTTTACCTTGCCATGACAGAGAGTCATAGAAGGGACATGTGGTAATACAAATGCCTACATTCTCATATACCTCTGAGACTTCTAGCAAGCAGTAATGAATAGTAAGGACACCCTGAAAATCAATGCTGGGAATAGATAAGATGGAAATGGAAGAGATTCAACACTATCAGCTATTACTCCCATAAGTCCTGCTTGATCAGGAAACCAATAACCTCTTATCTTTACCAAATTTTCAGCTTAGTGGTTAGTACAGGTGAATATTAGTTATGATTCTTCTAAGAAGCCTTCAATCAGCTAAGAGCAATGCTATAACAGTTCAAAGTTAGACATTTTCGAGAATGAGGGAATAAAATTTCAGCATGGTATTATTTAGTTAGAACAGGTTAAGATGCAAAGATATTGTAGGTTCACTGGAAATTCATGGTTTTCTCATACTGTAAAGAACCATCTGACAAGTTTTATTGCCCTTTCCCCACCATTCAAAGCTGGATCCTTATTATTGTATCTGTGTGAGTGGTTTAGAGCAAAATAAAGAGACAGAGAGAACTCATTTATTTTATTCAGAATGTAATGAATCAGAATCATCTTAAGGTAAGGTAAGGTGAAGTCGTTCAGTCGTGTCCAACTCTTTGCGACCCCATGGACTGTAGCCTGCCAGGCTCTTCCATCCATGGGATTTTCCAGGCAAGAGTATTGGAGTAGGTTGCCAAGAGTCATTTTGAACATCAACAAATGCTCCTTCCTGCCCTGTAGGTAAATCCAGTCAACATTCAAATGTTTTAAACTCTCAGTATCTATTAAAAGTTCATCTCAAAACTTTCCAACCCATCATAGCCCCAGGGACTCATGCCTTCCCTAAACCATCTGTTAAATGCCAGGACTGAATGCCTGGGACAGCTGAGGCTTTTTGTGAATCCTAGCATCTAGCCAACAAAGAGCATGTTGGAGTGAAATTTGACACTTGATATTTTCCTACTCACAGGATCATGTAATGTTAAACTTGAGTAGACCTGAGGTCATGTAATCTACTCACCCTCTTTACATAAAAGCTTAATTAAACATAATGACTCCCATTGGGTCAAAAGATCATGGCATGACAAACATACTATGAATAAGACTTAATCCTGACACAGTTGGCAAATACTTTGTCATTTCTGAATCAGATCTTCTGAAATCCCCCAATAAATAGCTCTCTG
Source organism: Neotragus pygmaeus (assembly GCA_006410875.1). Lineage (NCBI taxonomy): Eukaryota > Metazoa > Chordata > Mammalia > Artiodactyla > Bovidae > Neotragus > Neotragus pygmaeus. The sequence continues at coordinate 3,283 of SJYV01016096.1, read as the reverse complement.
TATTACCCGATGATGAATTTTGCAATCCATGACTGTATCAACATGCTACAGACTCACAAAACAAATCTACTTTGACTCCATACCCTATTTGCGGCACAAAGACTAGTCACCTGCTTCTTCCAGCCCATCCTATAGTGCAAGATTTATGGTGCTTTTAAATTCTGCCTGCTAATCCCCTGCTACCCTGCTTTTCCAAATCAAATTCAGTCAGACTTATCTAGCTCTGTCTGAATGTGTCCCTTGATTGAGTGATGTTAGTTCAAGAAAAAACACTCAAATCAATTTAATGCAAATTCTCATTCACAGCCTGGTTGACCGATCGGGATACTGACAATAATAGATTGGAGTACTTAATTCCTAAGGCATGTGACTCATCGAAGGCTTAGTAATCAATTTCGATTGCAGCAACTACATAATTCATCTTTGGCTCATCTTAAGCTCTGGAATACCAAGTGCTTGTTCATTTTTTTAAGGCCTACACATTCTTTTCCAAATAGCGAAGCCCTTTTCATGCCTCTGCAATCATTTCCTTATCTAAATTTCCATATGCTGCCCTGGCAAGGTGTCCCACCTATGAAGGCTTTAGATCAATAAAAATAATTGGCATGTTTTGCTTCCAGTTGCAGATGCCTGGAATAGATTACATGCCACTCTGGCAGACAATGGAAAGATGAAATAGAGGGTGGTCCTTGCCTCTATCCACATTAGCCAGTAACTATTTAGGACAGCCAGTAGGGGTTCTTATACCCTGAACCCCATTTCCCACAGATCCCCAATCTGTCTTGTACTCGAAACACTGAAGTAAAGGGAAGCATATACAAGTAGGCAACTAGCAGATGTGCCTTCCATTTTATGAAAAGCATGCTATGTTTCGCGCAGACTGCACTTGTATCCGCATTTGTCACTTTTTGTGTCTCTTTTCCTTTGACAGAAGCAATATGTTGAGAGCTCATTATGCTCTGGAGTTCTCTGGCAACCAGGTAAGTTTTTGCCTCAGCTCTTAAATCTACATATAAGAAGATTCATAAGAAATTAAGTGAAGTAAATCTATTGAAAGGAAGCAATCTTTGTATTAACTTTTTTGTATGGGAGCCAAATTCTACTCAGAACTTTGTTCTTAAGTAGGAAAAAAAGCAGGCATATTTCTTCTATGCCCTGATGTTCTCCAAGTGCAGAAAACCATATGCATTGCCCAGTCATCTGTGGGTGCTGCCGTGGACACTGCACTGGGATATTTCTGTCCTTTTCTCAATAATCAATGCAAATAACCTCTGAAAACATGTTTCTCTCGCACCCTTGGCCCTATCTCTTCTGATGTGAATCTATATCCTCTCATTTGATCAATGAGGAAACTCATGCCTAGAAGAAGAATTAGAATGAGACAAAGGTGTTAGTGAATCTTTAAGGTTCTTCTCTCCTCTGAATCTGGAGGGAAAATATGAAAAGTTAAAGCATTTATGGAAGTATAAGGAATAATAGTGCTTCTCAAACTTCAGAGGATTCAATCAATGGGAAACATTCTTTTAGTAATCCAGTATTAAATTTATACATGAAAATATGTACATATAAACATTTTATATGCTGAATGTATGTTTTATAATGTCCTAAGTATTATTGCTAAGAATAAATTACTTCTTCATAAAACATACTTAGTTCAGCTGCTGAAAGAGAACACCATAGACTGAGTAGCTTAACTAAAAAACAGTAGTTATTGGTTTCTCAAGGTTTTGGAGGCCGAGAAATCAAGATCAAGGAAGTTGCAGATTTGGTATCTGGTAAGAACTCTATGTCCTCACTCACATGCAGAAGGGATCAAACACTTCTGTGGGATCTTTTTATAGGGGCACTAATTCCATTTATAACCTAATCACCTCCCAAAGTCCCCACCTTCAAATTCTCTCATATTTGGCAACTGGTCTTTAATATATGAATTTGGGGAGGATACATTCAGTCACACTGCACTTAAAAATAAATATAGTGAATATAAGCCTAAGGAGATTTTTGTGTCCGACACCTGTAGAAACTTAGCAAATACAGGAAGACTTCTTATGGAATTATAAAACAAAAGCAGATTTACAAATTTATTTTAAGACCCACTAAATAATAACATGCTAGTTAACAATATTAATGTAATGTGATTTGGGGTTTTAAAATTATTCTATCATTAACCACATTGAAGATTTTCCACTTGCCAACTTGAATCTTTGGAATAAGCTTCAGTTCAGTTCAGCTCAGTTCAGTCACTCAGCCGTGTCCGACTCTTTGTGACCCCATGAATCACAGCACACCAGGCCTCCCTGTTCATTATTATCTCTCAGAGTTCACTCAAACTCCCGTCGATCGAGTCCATGATGCCATCCAGCCATCTCAACCTCGGTCATCCCCTTCTCCGCCTGCNTCTTTGCGACCCCATAAATCGCAGCACACCAGGCCTCCCGTCCATCACCAACTCCTGGAGTTCACTCAAACTCACATCCATCGAGTCTGTGATGCCATCCAGCCATCTCATCCTCTGTCGTGCCTTTTTCCTCCTGCCCCCAATCCCTCCCAGCATCAGAGTCTTTTCCAGTGAGTCAACTGTTCGCATGAGGTGACCAAAGTACATACTTGCTTATAAAATCTTTTGTTACTTTGATAAAATGAATGAGTGTTATTCCACAGTGATCTATGGAGACTATTGCACACATGGACAAAGATCATTCTGCTTCTACAAAATCAACCCCTCATCAGGAAATTTAAAAAGGAGAAACAATGGTTATAAACCAAACAGTCAGGGCTATGGGAAGTCCAAGACGGCCACTTGGCTTTTCCTGTGTCCCTTTCAAACCTCACTTTTATTTCATAAGCTAAACCTTTCCTGGCTTCAGGGCTGATATCTCACAATAGAAAAAAAAAAAAGTTAAAATGTGTTTTCTACAATCTCCAGTGATTGGGTCATCCACTTTGCTGGACAGGTCATACAGACATATTGTCTGACATATTACTGGCTTCTAATTTTTGTNTTTATTTCATAAGCTAAACCTTTCCTGGCTTCAGGGCTGATATCTCACAATAGAAAAAAAAAAAAGTTAAAATGTGTTTTCTACAATCTCCAGTGATTGGGTCATCCACTTTGCTGGACAGGTCATACAGACATTCGCAAAAAACTTCACAAACTTCTTGCAGACTATCGTTTTTACTGATGTCCTTGGTCGTCAGGCAAGGACCACAGAACAAAGGAATTGATTACATGAGATTGAACAGACTGCTAAATATGACTACCATTTTCATGACTTTTTGTCTG
>SJYV01016095.1:0-10448 GCA_006410875.1 Neotragus pygmaeus | reverse complement strand
TCCAGGCAAGAACACTGGAGTGGGTTGCCATTTCCATCTCCAATGCATGAAAGTGAACAGTGAAAGTGAGGTTGCTCAGTCATGTCCGATTCTTAGCGACCCCATGGACTGCACCCTACTAGGCTCCTCCATCCATGGGATTTTCCAGGCAAGAGTACTGGAGTGGGTTGCCACATTACCTTCTCCATTAAATATCTCTAAGAGATAGCAAATTTTAATTATACAACACAGTGTTATCAATTATAGTCAATATGTTACACATTAGATCCCCAGACCTTGTTACCAACCCTTCCCTATTTCCACCACCCTCATCATAACTTAATTAGTCTTTTCCTATTTGAGGGGGGTCTCCTTAATTTACAGCTTCCATAAGTAGAGGAAATATCTTTTCACTTTGCTCTACCAGAATTGGTGGATGTTTCAAATATTCTCAAAATAAATGTGAACTAAATGTATGCTCAATTAAAAAAAAAAGTTTATTACAGCAAGACTGTAGTTGTAACACTTACCTTATATATAAAATACATTACAGCTATCACCAAAAAAAAAAAATTCACCAATATCAGAAGATAGTTCTAATCCTTTTGGTCTACCTGGATGGATCATCTGCAGACATGTGGCCAGATTTCCTCAACACTTTAAATTGTTCAATATAATCACTTGTCTCGTAGGTGAGGTTTTCGCACTCTCAAATTTTCCTTTCAATTTTCATCCAATTTCAGCACAGTCCTTTCTGAAGTTTAAGCAAGACAAGAGGCCTTGCCTGCTCTGGGTTAACTCTGGGCCATCTCGGGCAAACCTGGGGCTGCGGGGCAGCACAGCTCCTCCTGTCCATCTTCCGCACCTTACCAGCCTTGTTGCCCTCCGTTTTACTTTCCTCAAGTTTTTCCCCACTTTTTGAGGATGAATTTAAAAGCCCCCCCCTTTTCCATGCTCTAAGATGAGCAAAAAAGAATGAAAGATAGGGCTAGAAGGGTGAACAAAGAGGGAAATACAAGAATCTTGAGGCTCCTCAGGCTTTACTTAACCTCAGTTTCTTTTCTTGTGGATGGCCAGAAATGGATGGACATTTTAGAAAGACTAACGGGGGAAAATTGCTTGGAGAGATGCTAGGAGAAGAGACAATGTTAAGGAGGTAACCTATCTTGACTTCTCTCCCGCTAATCTCTTTCCACAAGTCACCTGCTAGTGGGACTCCTGTTGGGACTGAACCCTTCGAAGGCTCTGGGTAGATCGAAAGGATGAATGGCATGAAGCAAAAATTCCACTCTTTAAAAAAAAAAAAAAATCCAGTGTCCCTAGGGCCTCTAGAGTCATTGCTGAAGTGCTTCCCACTGCGCCCCACCCACTCTCCCAGGCCAACACACACCATCAGGCCATCCACACCTGAACTTCTGGTTGAGCCAGAGCAGCACTGGAAGTTTGGAAGCAGGGCCAGAAATTCAGCACAGCGCTGGCCTCAGCCACCACCTCTACAGCGCTGGGAATCCACCATCCCCAAAACAACCTCCAGAAAGCTCCGGGGGAGGCGCAGCCAGGAATGTCAGAAGCAATTTGGGTTGGCACCAGGGAAGCCTCACCCACTTTCCCACAGGGCTCCGGTCTTGGCTACGTCAGAGAGCGCAAGAGTGTCCTGACCCTCCTCCCAACTTCCAGTTAAACCAGAAGCTGGACATTCGGGGGAAGGGCCAGGAATGCGAACAAGCAGGTACAGGGACATCACTGCCACAGTTTCCATCCTGGCTCACAAGCACAGCCCTGGCCATACACGTGTGTTTGTTGAACAGAAACATTCAGAGAGTCTGTTTAAAAAGGAAATATTCTGTAACAGACTTTGAGCAATCAATGGCTGTCCTTTGTTGAGCCCTTTTATGGTGTGTGAGCTAGACTCTCCATGCAGTAGGTCATTGAATCTAATAAGCACTGTAAGTCTCTCCGTTTTATATACAAGGAAACTGGGGTTGAAAAGAGTACAGCAACTTGATTCAAGCTACTAAAGAGACAGATCCCACGATTCCATTCCACATAGATCTGACTCCAAAGCCCATGTTTTTGATCACTGTGTATAGAAAACCAAAATTCTACAGCTCTGAGTACTCTTCCTGGATAGGACTTTAGGGCATTTTGACCTTGTTTTGTTGGCGGAATAGATTTCAGTAGCCAGACAGCACATAGTATCCTCTATCTGTCAGTGCCCAAGGCCAGAAAAAGATTCTAGTAAGTCAGATCAACAAGCATCAGAGATAACCCACTCACAAAACAAAACTTGAGGGACTGTGTGGGAGGGAGTGTGAATTCTGGGTTCAGTCTGGCTCACAGTTAATTTATCTCAAAGTTAAAGTTATTCCCTTGTCTTTCAAGGGCAGCCAATACATGATAATAGATCTACCATGAACTTCAGTCACAGCTCTAAATAAACAGGCAGCATATTAACAGGTGACATGAGCTCTTCTCTTTCCAAGTCACATTTTTATGAAAGATATTGATGAACTGACACCAAGGAGAAGTATAGCAATGCACTTAGCAAAGTTCAAAGATATTGATGAACTGACACCAAGGAGAATAGCAATGCACTTAGCAAAGTTCTGGAAACTACCTGAAGAAAACAGTAGATCCAAAAACGAAGACAAAGTGAACACTGCCTTTATGTCCAAGGGCCCCTAGCTCCTAAAGTGAGAGCACCCTTATGATTTTACAGCAGTTTCAAGAATAAATGTAACCGATAACATAATTACGAAATAAACATGTTGAGACACTTTTTTCACCTTGAGAATTTTCAAGATGATGCCTTGGCAGATATTAGGACTATTTATGAAAGATTCTAGTCAGCCCATACTGCTATTATTCTTCCTCACGCCAAGTGCCCAAGGATTCCCAGGAAGTTCCTGTTTGTATATGTGGTTAGCAGTGGAGTGCCCCCTGCTAGTGGAGAAAGAATGACCACAGGAACCAATCAGTTAACATTCCCACCCTCTCAAGACGTCCTGGCCCATTGTCACGAATGCTTTTCCTTCCGTGAACTAAGAGCTAACAGCAGGTGTGCACTTTCTCACCCCTTTCTATCCTACAGGCTCCTTCCAGGAAAAAGGATGCCCTTCAAGAACAATGGTCCTATGAAACAAGCAGAATGAAGAAAATCACCATGTCTACTCCAAACTCTCTCAAAAACACACATTCCTAAGATCATACCACACAGGGCCAGGCCTACAAGGCAAGCCAGCTCCCCATGTGATATAATTCAGAGAGAAGCAAAAGATTCTAGGGTATATATAACAAACTACTTTCATTTATTCATTTGATCAGCCAATATTTATCAAGCCACCTGAGTGGAGAGTGTCTCGATGGTAGAGACGCAACAGTCATAGGGATGCCAGATTTAGTGAACAAAAATCTCATATTTTACCTGGCAACTCCAAATGGTCAGCAAGAGATAATGCCTGACCACAATGCATTTATAATCTAGGGTCCTCTGTGACACGTGTGGTGTGAAAGTTGCTCACATGTGAAAGTTTCTCACATGTGAAAGTTGCTCAGTTGTGTCCAACTCTTTGCGACTTCATGGACTATACAGTCCATGGAATTCTCTAGGCCAGAATACTGCAGCGGGTAGCCTTTCCCTTCTCCAGGGGATCTTCCCAACCCAGGGATTGAACCCAGGTCTCCTGCATTGCAGGCAGATTCTTTACCAGCTGAGCAACAAGGGAAGCCCTATGCATTCCCTAAAATATTTTAAACCTTAACTCTTTAATGCACAAGCTGATTTTTCTGATTAGCTTCAAAGTACACAAACAGATGGAATAATGTACAGAAAAGGTTTGTTTTTAAGAGAAAAGAAGAGTTAGAAAGGTTCAAGGCAAGGCACACATGAGTAGAATGTCACAGAGGAAGTAACAATGATTGACCAGAGATAATGCAATGACTCTGTGTCCCCAGTTGGGTGGCAGAAGGTCATGTGAAAGGATCCTAGTGAAGAAATTATTGCTGAGAACTCAGCTTGTTTCACCTGCATTCCAAGTTAGTGACGAGTTAGCTGAAAACGTTGTCAAGGTTGGTAAACATTTCAATTAGACCTGAGCAGAGAGCATAGAGTGGGATCCCATGCCAACTTATGGTTTGGGGTGGAAACCATACAAAATGTGGTGGTTTTATAGGGTTTGAACCTGAAAGCAAGCAAAATGTGGTGGTTTGAGCAGTGTTTTTCTTGGAGTTTTTTTAGGTACTCAGGCATAAAAATTCACAGTCAAGCTTGGGAGGTCCAGTCTGAAACAATAAAAAGTTTTCACACTATCCTTTCAGCAACCACAAGAAATAGCCTTCCAAGAGAAAGTTCTTGACTCTTATTTTAATATCTTCTAAATATGGTTGGTAGATGAACCAGTTAGGCCATAGTTATGTAGCAAAAACTGACTTTGATATTTGAAGGAAGGAAAGAGGCTGTCTTTTTCATACTATCTACATAGGAACAGGAAAGTAGGGGTTTTATGCATGCCACTGTGTTAATCATAAAGGCAGTGAATGACTAGTTGTCTTGGCAAAGGTTTCTTGGTCAGCCTGCTGTGAGCAGCTCCATCGCTTGAATCTGGAGTGAAACAGGGAGGAGTAAAATATTTGTTTGTTTTATATGTCAGTTATTAAAGTCACTGCAAATTCTTCACGGAAATATGTGGAGCATAAATAAATAGGAAGTGGCACAAAAGAAGGGGCAGAAATGGAAGGATCCACGTGCATGGCAAACCTTACCATTTCCCTTACTTGTGATTTAAAACTCCATGGCATCTTTAAAACTCAATATCATTTTAAGTGTGATGCAAAAAACAAATTTCTGTCTCTCCATCCCCCCCTTTCCCTGATCTCCTTTGTCTGGGCAGGTAACTGAAATGCCTCATGGGAATGTGTGAGTGTGGGGTTAGGTCTGCCCTGGCCTTTGAGTAGGACGGATGGCATAAGAGTACCTTGCCGGAGTGCAAGAAAACAAGCTGCACGACCTTTCCCAAGCTTTTCTGGCAGCATCTGTGAGGCTCCTTCTCTGGACCTGCAACCAAATAAAAACATTTACTCTGTTCTTCAGTTTAGAGAGCCTAACCTCCCTTCATCATTATCTATTGTTCTCACAATGGTGTGGAATTACTTTTTTTATTTTTTAATTTTGCACTCTTTTATTTTATTTTTGAGGGAACTATAAGAAAGATTATAAACAACAGTTGCGGTTTACCTGAGCGGAACAGTAGGAACCATCATTATTATCATTTAACCCATATATTTATTGTTATTCCAGGAAAATCTAGTTAATTTGGACCTTGTGTCTTTAAAACATCTGATAATTCCAGCATGGCGAATCAGCTTAACTGTTCCTTTGGTGGAAGAGAGTTTACAAATCTAATTAAATAAGCTTTGCAGGGGGTGATTAATCTTAAGAAAACAAACTGCTTTCAAACACTCCAGTAATAACTGTTTCTGACAATTAATGAAATGATTACAAAGAATTCTGACCTACTCATTGAAGCAGACCCAGTTATGAGCGCTCAGCTGCAGAGTATTGGTCCCTGGCTTGTGTAAATATTTTCTATATCAAGGTTACAATATTCTGTGTTCTTATATATCATAGCTTATACAGCTCTTCCATCAGATTAGCCTTCTATAGTGAGGGTTTCCCTGGATTTCTTTTCAAGAGTTGTTGCAAAGATATCTCTAAAATAAGCCTGGATGGTCTTTTGAAGATGTTTATGATCCCTCCAATCTCTATTAATGACTTTTTCTTATACATATGTCCTCTAAACTAAGGAAACAATTGGATTCATTGGGAGCGCACTTTACCAGGGCATCGTGAAACTTAAAACCTCTTTGTTAGCACTCATACAGATAATCCATATCACTATTCAAGGAACATGTCGTATGGTCAAATGCGTAAGGATTCAACAGGTAACCCATCTTGTCCAGGAGGTTGTCAGTTAAACTGGGAAATTTATGAAGATATTTTGTCCTGAAAATGCTGACAATTCACTACAGAGTTTCAGGTAAATTCTCCATAAAGTTAATTATGGGAATAAACGTTATGTTCCTTTGAGCACACTCCTTGAGGGATACTAAGTGAAAAACTAAATATAGAAGAATTCACCCAATTATAACTCATTTACAAATAAGAAAAATAAGAAGAAAAGGCTGAATACTTATTCATTAAACACACACACACACATATATGGCATATTTACTGTCCATCAGACTCAGTTGTGAGTTCTGAGAAAGAAAGATAAATATCATATTCTGCTTGCACAGCTTATAATCTAATTAGGGAGACAGATAAAGCAGCAAAGACAATAAAATCTACAAAACAGAGGCATAAAGACAGACACCTAATTTCAAACATCAGAAAAAGACTCCCAGTATTATCGGTCCCCAGCTTGTGTAAACATTTTCTATACCATAGGTTACAGTACTACAAATAATACAATAATACACAGTATTACCAATAATACCTAAGGTGGAGAGGTGAGCAGTTAGCCAGGGTGAGCTTCCTGGAATAAAGGGATGCCATATGCAGACACAGAAGCCGACAGGCCTTGTTAAGCTTTATATTACCGCCAGTATTAAGCATTAACTAGTGTTCTTCACATACCTACTTTTCACAAAGCACCTTGTTAAACATTTTATAGGCATTTCACATTATTCTACCATTGCCAGATAAGTCAGTTCTATTGTTTTTCTAGTTACACAGAAAGGAGACTGAGGCTCAAGATTATCCAGCAGTTGGACTCAAGAGCCCTCCGTGGCCACCCTAGGCTCTAAAGCCTCCTCAGATACGGCAGACTACAAAGTGTGCTTTCCTCTACAGGCAGTGGAGAGCCACTGGAAATTTTAGGTGAATCTCCTAAAAAAGTAAGGCTAACATTTTTTTTTATAAGAAAAAGATCCCCATTCTTTGCCAAGTGTTGTGGGTTTTTTAAATCTGTTGAATCAATACCTTGATTACATCTAGCTGAAGTTGATTTCTACCTTGTTTAGAAAAAGATCAGTGACTTTAAAAGATCCTTTTGTGCATGTGAATCATAACCCCAGAATCAGGAAGTAAAAATGATGCTGCCTTCAACAAGCAGGAATGGCTACTGCCACGTTACTCTAACATGCCACATGGAAACCCATGTGAGTTGTCACACAGCATATATAGCGGACTCCATCATTTATTCCTATTCTTGTGGGGGGTAGGGTCAGATTTCTAAATCCAAACACTTTAAATCTGAATACTTCTTCTTTGCTTTTAATTGATGGTTTTTAAAGGGCAAGATTTGCTTAGAACCATGTTAAAGATAGAAGAGGAGAGCCATAGTGACCGAAAATGATCTAATTTTCTAGAAAATTACTACTTTCTACAAACTGCATAAACTTTAATTTAAAAGACAAGGAGGTCTATTCTCTCTTTTTACACCCATGAAACATGCTAGGCTCTTAGGATTTGGGAAAAGGAAAAGAGCAGATTGAAGAGATTAGAATTTTTAGCAAAATAAATATAATTAAGAAACAATGCTTATTTCCATCTTTAAGGACTGACAGGTAACCGACATTTGTTGATTTTCCAGAGAGAAAGTATTTTCAACTTCAAAATACGTGTAAAGTAAGCTTACAAAGTGAACCACAGAGGCAGGTTAAGTCATAAGTAAAATGCACAAATCCGTTCATGTGAACACAACAATATATTTTTCAGCTAAAATCACCCAAATGAGCATTCCTGGGATGTTTGACGCAAGCATCTTTATGTATCTGCATCCAATAAAATATCTCTAACATCTTGTCAAGAAATAGTGTGGTAGCTTCCACAACACATTTTCTAGAACCTGATTTTAGTAGTTGCAGAATGGGTTTAGAGGAATGGATCAGGGAAAAGGGAGGCCACCAAGGTGAGAGCAGACAGTGAATCTGAAAATAACCTCGACAACTTACAGTACACAATCTATGGCCACTAAAGAGTTCTCTGCTTAGATAATCACTCCTGGGGTTCTTTTTCCTTCATCTACGTTCTCTCCTTGCTCTCTTCCTTCCTGAACTCTCTCTTCCCATTTCAGTCCTCCTTTCAAGCTGTGCTCCCAAGCCAGTTGTCTAAAATCACTTTCAAGGGACACATCTGATGCAAAGCAGTCTAAAGTACTTTGTCCTACTTATAAAAGCATTTGGGTAGCCTCAGTGTCAGTGTGATTTGGGCTGTCATGGAGGCTGACCCATTGAGGTTAAATGAAAATCAACTATAATAGGAATGATTGGAAGGAGAAAAGGGTTTATTGAAAACAAACAAATTCAGATATCTGCATGTGTTCCTCCCATTCAACAAGTTCTGAAGAAAACTGGGTGGCAGCTATAACTTCACAAGCCATCTCCTGCAAGATAATGTTGAAGATAAGACAGAAAAGTGAGAAAGAAGAAGGATGTGTATATAGCACAAATGTTTATGATTATGTACACATCACTTGTGCTGAGTATATAGCTCAACTCTACTAACTGATTAACTCTATTTATATATATGAGAAGTGGTTTGAAAAGCACTGTAAAATTTATCTGAGTGTATATATGCAAGCAGAGTGAAGTACTGTATTGTGTGTATAAATATCAGGTAGCATAAAATAAAATATCCCTGTAGATGTTTGTTTAGGGACACATTTGGATTGAGCGAGCATTATAACAAGAATTTCTTTAAAAGCCACAAAAACATCACACCTTTTAGTTTTAATAAAGTCTAGTTTTTGGCAGTTCTTTTATCACATCTGTCATCTCCTAAGCTTTGCTTAGCCAAAGCACTCAGATTTGAATTTTGAAATTGTCAGTATAGGCCTTCTAATCTTTAAATCTTGAATTATCTAAGCAGATTAACTGCCATTATTCTATGCCTACAGGACTCAAGGGTAAAGAAAGCAAAGGAAATACAACTTTTTTTTTTTTCCAGGCAATTAAGCTCCTGTGGAGGTGGCGTTGGGAGCATGTATTGAAACATGGTCTTAGGTATTTTTGTAAATTATCGGGTAGACAAGATGAGTACATTAACTCCAGTAACAGGATCTATAAGACAAAAAATGGCTCCATCTAAGAAGTTTAATAACCCAGCTTTTAAGTAAAAAGTTATTCATAGTTCATAGTGACATTTCCCAGTTTGCCAAAATGCTTGTCCTGAAGCCAACAGATATCTTGGAGAAACAACTGGAAAAAAATAAAAAAGAAAGGAAGGGGGCTCCTTTTTACAGCAGCATCTATCTGTGTGGTGACCTGATTTCTGCCGGGATCTCCCTTCAGAGATCAAAGCAGGATTAATGTGATTTTTTACTGTTTGCATGTCACATCTCAAAGCTCTGGAGACTTAAGCAATAAGTACAAATGCAGCCTCAGAACACCAGAGAAACCGAGTTTGAATGGGGAGGGTTAACAGCGGCAGAGGCTAGCTATGAAAAGTTACTTGGGGTTTGAAAGGCAATACAGAATTCAGAGTATTTTGTATTTTTACCCACATTTGCTTTCTCTCTTCTCTTTTTCTGGGGCAAGGCTTTTGGCTAGTGGACGAGGCCAGCACTGAATGCCATGTTAGTAAGTCTCCACAATGACCTTCTAGCTCATTTGGAATGTTTTGCAGCTGTTAGGACACATGAAAAGGAAGGGGATCCTGCCGCGTGTTTTCACACGAAAACACTTTCACCTTACAACCGGCTTTTCCGCAGAGGATTTAAAAGAGGGGAAGATCTTTTAAAATACCAAAATGCTGAGCTTTTATGTTTCCACCGTCCGTGTGGCATTTCTGGATGGTGGAACTTCTCAAGAGCGTTTCCACCGTTTCTGAGTGCTTGTGGTTTTTGTTGAGAAAAAAAGGCAAGTCCCTCTTCCCGGAGTCTCAGAAGGTGAAGGGAAAAATCACTTTCGTTTTGTAACGCTTAGTGTACACATCACTTGGAGGGGGAGAAAATGCTCCCCTCCTCCAAGCTTGGCTGTGATTTTTAGCTGCATTACCTAGAAGAGGGCGCGCCAGAGGGTAGCCCAATGTGCAGTTTTACAGGGACTCGGGGAGAACCGGTTGCGGAGGTGAGGGCGCGGGCTGGAGCGGAGGCTCTGGCAGCCAGGGGTGTGACCCCCACGGTCTCCACTCCTGGTTCATACACTTCCAGCCCAAACTCAACTTTTCCGCAACTCTGCCCGCCCTGACGCACAGACACCTACACACAGCGAGAAGTTACTTCCCCACACCGACTGCCCGTTCACCCAGCTGAGCCCTGCTTTTGCCTTCGGGCTCCATCGCGCTCACTCTGCCCAGATCCTCTAGGTCAGCACTCGGAGACCATTTCTGCCCTGGCACCACCTCCGCCCCCTCCCGCCCCCGGCTGGAGGCCACTCTCCAAACCGGTCCACGCTTCGTGGCCAAAGCCCAGGAAGTGGCTCTAGGCAAAGACGCCGCAGGATGGACCCGAGAGAGGTCTCGACAGCAC